>CM071616.1:10885235-10945235 GCA_036365135.1 Miichthys miiuy | reverse complement strand
AAACATTTGAGGAATTCACCTTGGCTTTTGGTAAACAGTGATCACCATTTTTGACCATTTTCTGACATTTGATGAACCAAACAACTATACGATTAATCACAAAAATGGCAGACCTAATTTCAGGACTTTAACTTGAAATTTAAGATTTAGGTGCTGAATAAAAACTGAATAAACTATGCAACTCTTCAAATTGTCTCAGATGTTGGAACATCCTTAAATGTAAAAAGCTGGTAAAAACTATGAAATTGGAACTTTGACAAATCAAACCAGCAAATTATTCACTTTTTAAAATAATTTTACTTTGCACTTCACCCAGAGGGAGCCAAAACATTCAACACCACCAGTCAATTTCAATACAGGGATTGTCCAGTTGTGTCATTGTAATTTAGAAATGACTTCACATGATAGAAATGATTCATTATCCTCTAGTTATTTAACATTAATTAGTCACTCCCTACCTTTAACCACAGGTATGTGGTCAGGTATGTCAAAGTGTGACTGCATCTTTTGTTCTGGTGATTTCAAAATAATTGTTCTATGAATGAACGAAAACTCATCCGCAGTACAGAAATCTATCTATTAAGCCAGTGATTTTAACTAGTGAGCTAGCTTACTCCCCTTTTGTTTTTTCAGTATCTACGACCAAAAATTCAGATTTGTAGCTCTAGCCATGTGAACTCCACAGTTCACTTCTGATAAATATCTTTTCTCAAGATCAAACTGCACATTTTAGGGTGGCCTTTTATTGTGAGCAGCCTAAGACACGCCTGTCACCTGTGCAACAGTCATGCTGTTTAATCAGCATCTTGATATGCCACGCCCGTCAGGTGGATGGTTTATTTTGGCATAGGTGAATGACACACGTTCTTTTATTTCAATTTGCAGAAAGTTTTTTTGTTGTTTTTGTTAAGTGTCACACAGATTGCGTCTGCAAAACAGGTTGGGTTTACAGACATGCAACTAACTGTCACTGGAAAAATTGAGTCCAATATTGCTGATGTCTCAGTCCACCCACACACACACATATTATATTCCACTTATGCTGAATGAAACTAGTTCACAGCTCGTTCATTTTGAAAATGTTTTGCACTGGATTGCAACGTGTCTCTGTGTGAATTACTTTTTTTTTTTTGTAGGTGTGACTTTATAGGGTTAAAAACAAAATCCCCATTGTCACAACCCAGCTGAACAGTAAATACAGTGTGTTTCAATCACCTATTATTGCACCACAGAGGAAATGTAATGTTCAGAGTTTGAAGAATTGATGCTGGAGTATCTATCACAAGCCAGTAAAAAGTTGCATGCACCACTGATTCAGTTAAGATGAATTGACTAATAGATATCACCATGAGACATTAAGACAATATATTTGGCCCTTTTCTTTTCAATAGTCGTGTTATAAAAGCAAAATAACCCAAAATTTCATAATTGCCCAGTGTATCTTTTTCTGCCTATAGTGTCTAAGGAAACATTTGTTTTGGCAATGGTCATTGTGGTCTTGGTAACTTGTGGTATGTTGTGGGAAATGTGGCAAGACCCTAACTGAACTAGAAGTGAGATGGTTTGAGGGGGAAGTAGGTGCACCAAAAAATACATTACAACATCTGATCACAAAGAACCTTCCATGTGTTGGATGCCATAAATCGTTCCTCCATAATGATATAAAGGCATCCAGGGGTGCATTTGTAATTTAAAGACACATGTGACCTGGAGATCACCAGGTCACCTGCTTTACTGGCTGAGCTAAGGGCGCTCTAATAAGCGTACTGTAAGTGTTCTCCAGGTGGTGAGGATGTGTCGGAGCTAACCGGCTCACTGCACTTTTCCATTTGCCATTTTATGTGACGCTCTTATTCAGAGTAATTTACGGCGTGCGCGGCGATACAATAAGCTCCAGTTCCCCCAATCACCAACATTAAAGGCGAGTGGCAGGGGATGAGTGCAAAAGGGTTGGATGGCAGTGTGGTGACAGCAAATGTCTCTTGCATCTTCATGCAGAGACATTGACATGCTCTCAAGCTTTTATCAATTATAACTTGAGTATATGTGTTTGTGTATCAGGTGGAGAACCAAACCAGCTGATTGGGTGATTGTTTAGTTGGCCAGCTGGCTGCCTGATCGTCTGTGTGTGTGGGAGTGTGTGTGACACAAGATAAATGAGAGTAGGTTATGAGGACACAGTGTGAGGAATGGACTGGGTGAGTTAAGGCCATGACAAGGGTCATTGGTGGCGGGTGGTGCTTTGGTCCGTCGACTGAATCGCTGACAATTAATAGGAAGCAGGTAGTCTGGAGAGCAGAAGGGAGGTAAATGTCAGATCTGTGCTTTTCATTAGTCTGCGCTCCACTGCAGAGCCAAACAGAGCTGCACAGAGGTGCAATTTTTCATATCTTCTTGGGTACTCCATTTATTTTAAAGACATAATGAATTAAGAATGACTTTTCACATTGTTAACCCAATATGCCAAGTCACAATATACAACTACCTCGAAATAAATTTACAAAATCTAAACCCAGCTGTGTATTTTTTTTTTATTACATGCTATACAGGTAGGTGTAAACAAACTTGACAAGTGAGATAACGGATACAGATGGAAACAATGGAAGTCAATGATTGACAAAGCCTCCTTTTGAGGCAGTTTCTGGGAAGAGTGGAAAACACGAGATTGTCTGAAAAAACAAGAAAAGGTTCAGTAATGCTATAAAAATGTTTATGTATGCTGTCCTGGGTGTGGTTATGACATGAAGTGTAATTTTACAAGAAAACCAGGACATTCTGAAAGCTGAAAATACAAACTCACAGAATGGTGGGCAGTCATCTTTATTTAACCTTCTAGGTGGGAAAAAAAACAATATAAGATAGTTGCAAAGTGAACAGTCAATAAAGTACTACAGGAATGAGTCTTAAAACTGAGAACTGAGTTAGTGTTTGTTTCACTTCTGGTTCCCTTGCCTCAAAGTTAGTGGGTGTTATGAATAGGTTTTTGGTTAAATGTATTAAATAAGCTTGTGTGTACTGCAGACCCTGAGGGGTCCTAACACTTTGTTCTACAACATAAACACATGAATTCTGTGGTCTACGAATATATGCCATCACTGCACAAAAGTTAAATTTTACTATATCTAACCCTGTCCACATGTACCGTGGTTGATGGTTTCAGGGCTCCTTGGTCTTAATGAAATGAACCTTCAGGATGAACTGGAACTGACTGTGAGCCAGACCTTATCACCTAACGTCATTGTTGGACCTCACTAATGCTCTTTTGGCTGAATAGGAGCAAATCCCTGCGGCCAGGTTCCAAAGTCTTGGGGAAAAACCACAAACCACAAAATAATGGAGTTTGTTAGAGCAGCAGATTAATATTTTGGAATGAGATGTTCGATTAGGCTTTGTCCAGACAACAGGCAAATTAAGATTTATTTCTCTGACTGTTATTTGCAAACAATCAGATCGGATTTGTATGTCCAGACATCAACAACCAATATGCATAGGTTGCTCTGGTAGACATCAGTGACTATACATGCTTTTGTTTTACTTGTATGCAGTTTTCAGATTTTTTTTTTCTTCCCTCCGCATTCCAACCCATGCCGCGAGATATCTCTTGACAAATTGTCAGTAGGTTTCTTCCAGTTTTGCCTGTACAGACATTATGCCAAAAAATGGATTTGTCATCAGTCTTTGTCATCCGGATTCCACCAAAAGTGCTCATGTATGAAAGGAAATCACACAAGTAAAGATGAGATGAGAAAGGAGACATACAATAGTGCGGAAGTTAAAAGATAAGAATACAATATATATAAAATGTAAGTACATACAAATGTGATTAATCTGTCGGGAGTGTTTTGTCTTGATAGTGATTGGTCAGGTGGTCAGGTATTAACTTGTTGCTTCTTTGCCGCACTGAGGCTTACAGATTTTGTTGTCCTGGATTCAGCAGAGCAGCACAGGGTTGGGGAGGGGGGCGCAGAGTTGTTGGTGGTGTCACGGTGTCTTTTTTTTTTTCTTTTTTTATGTGTTTGCTGGGCGGCCTTGCTCAGGCTGGCCTGCCCCAGGGCTTCAGGGCTATTTATAGAGACACAGCACCATTTATATGGTGAAGGCAGGGGAGAGGAGAGCAGAGCAGAGCTGGCTGATTACCAAAATTCAACCCTGGACACCTTTTTATTAAGTTCAATATCCAAACATTTGAAGCCTGGTGTCTACAAATATCACAGTGAATAAGAGTAAGCAAGTGTAAACTTTCTGGAGTCATCTTCATACAGAGTGTTGATACAGAGCTGTTGATCTGACCTTGATCTGGTTTCTTGCCTTCTTCACCACCTTGAAGACGAAACAAATCCAATGTAGCTTGATGGAGATGTCGATTGGATTCAGTCACGATCAGAAATATTGATTGAAGCCTTTCAAATGTACTGGATTTGTTTTATTATGAGATAAATTCTCAGGACCAGAATGTTGCTAGAAACGGGTTCAGTATTTGTCAGAACTACGTCCCTGTTCAACTCCTGGCACTAGTTTTGTCAACCATTTTTTGTGAATCTGGGAATTAGTTCAAGTCGTGATAGACTGTTTGACTCTGTCACGATGCACTGCTGCAGGATGTAGGATAGGAGGCAGACTGCAGCTCTGTGACTATTACAGGCCTCCTACTCCCTAGTTTTCACTACTATATTCCACCAATTACACCATCTGGAAGTGACAGACTTCAATATCTCAATTATGGCTTTTGGACACATTTATTTAAAATGTTTTGTCTGTAAAGATCATCTAAAAATCAGTGCACTCAATCAGTGCACTTCACTGCATGAAGCTGTGGCAGTAATATTTGTAATGATTTTTGAAACTTTTATTTACCTCCATTTTGGCCTTATTAATACACACATGTTGATAAAAACACTGTTCATTGTGGATACATTTAAAAGCTGGTCTCACTAAATAACTGTCTGACTAGTAGAAGTGGGGAAAAAATGTACACGTAAGTATCACGATTCTTTTTGATTCCCGGATCAGTATCTAACCTAACCCATATCTATTCATTGTGACCTGGCATTTTATTTCATTTATTATATTTATTGCCCTAGCTTGATGAAAAGAAACATCTGAATGTTACACTTTACTTCAGTCAGAACATTTTCATTCATTCATAATATTCACCACTTTTAAAAGCAGTCAAGTCCAGGGTTATGAAGAAGTTTCAAGTTCAGTTTTCAAGTTTAATTTCACATATAAAGGATGTAACCTCTTACCATTCCTGTAAAATTAGCCATGGCATATCAAAAGTAAAGTGAAAGCTGTTTGAACCCATTGGAGCACATCCATGGCTTTGGTCTCTTTCGAAACTTAACCCTCTTAAGTTCTGCAAACAGATATCTGCAGGTTACTATAGCTGTCACTTAATAGCTGGAAAACACAATGTGATCATAGCATGAAGTCTTATATAGTCCAAGTTTTAAATTGATAACAGCAGCAGAAAAAAATACATATTAGGCTTTCCTCCAGATCCATGAAGATTGTCACTTGGATGTTTATTGTTTTTGTAAATATGACACGTGATTTACAATATCTAGATGTGTATGATGTATAATCTTTCCCTGTGGTTTAAAAAAACAAACAAAACTGCAATAAATCATAATATTGAATCACATTTCCGTGAATACACACATACATCAAATCTGCATCCAAGTTTTGTGATTATCCAACTAACTAGACAGGCAAAGCCACACAAAATGCTCACAATTATATAATCCATTACAATCTCAAGTCTAAAATGAAAGCTGTAACAATAAGTGGATATACAAAGTCCATACAATAAGATATAGTCCAAATATCCGAGTGCAACATCAAGTCACACATTTCCAAATCCAAGCGGGAGTGCTGGAAAGCCACATGACTACATGTGAAGATGTGGCCAAGTTCAAACCGGTCAGCCACACTGCGCACACTGTAGCAGTCAAAGCCAAAGGCAGCGGTTCATTTGGTTGTGGTGTTACCCATGAAAACACGCTAAATTTGATTTGGTTTTGAGTTTACTGCCAGTATAATCTGACTAGATGGTCGGCTCGGCTGGATATAAGCTGTAAACAGACACAGAACTGGCAGCTGTTTGTGAATTATACACACCCAGACTGTCTTTTTCTTTCCATCTGTAACTGGCCTGTCAATCACCAACATAAAAAAGAAATATAGAAAGGGGCGGGTTGGTGGAAATATCAAGATAGAGAAGAGAGTGTAAAAGGTGGTGGTAGAAGTGAAAAAACCTCTGCAAGCTTGTTTACACACATACTGAGTTCCTTGGAACAGCTTGGCCGGCCCAGTAGCCATCTGTGTTGACTATACATTGAAGTGACAGTTTAACTCTGTCTGTCTTAATGTGCTAAACTGTCATCCTTACATACTCAGCTCTCCGGTTTTCCTTCTGTTTATTCCAGGCAAGCTGGAAATCTGAAACACATCATTTCCTAGTTAGTTTATATATGAGGCAGGCAACGTCTCAAGGTTCAAGGTAGAATTTATTGTCATTTTCCACATAGAGCACCCCACGTACCAAAGCCAAGCTGGGGTTTGATTCTAACTTCTGGCCTTTTGCTGCATGTCATCCCCCTTCTGCCCCACTTTTCCTTGTCTGACAAAAAAACAATTAATTGTCATTTCCTCTGTATACTGTATTCAGTACACAGGGGAATCAGTTTGTGTTCTTATACATATTCATTATACATAACATAATACATATTCTGAAAATACTACAGGAAGTATGAATTTTACAGCTATGTTTAAAGGACCATTGTGTGTGATTCTGTAGATATAAAAGGCTAATTCTGAGGTAACAAAAGCATAATGATTCTTATTTCCAGGTGATTATGCACAAATGAAAACATAGTCATGGAATAATCATTCATTCATTCAAAAACAATATTTTTTTGTATTATAGGTGGTCAGTTAAGCAACCAAAGAAGTCTGATTTTTTTGTTTTCGCCTTAAAATTAACCAAACTTCACCACACGATGAATACATCAACGGTTTATTAACTTAAAAAAATACATATTTCAGCTTTATTGGCCTGGCGGTGTACAGGAGGACAGAAAAATGTGACTGAATCATTTAACTTGTGAGGTCATACGTGGAGCTCATTTGCACTTCTTCTGTAGGGACTGGGTGGACTTATTTATGTATTGGTCTGCGTGATTAAGCTAGCTGTGAGTCAGTGTTTTTCTGACTGTCTAATAAAACTTAGAAGGCTTCATGTGGGATTTGGAAAGTCTCTGCGGTTTCTTTAGTCGCCTGTTCTCCCCCCTCCTCCTCCACCTTTCTCTTGGGTCATGGTCCCATGGCTCCATCTCAACATCAGCGTCATTACTGTTAACTGGCTGACTGGCTCTTCATGGACTCGGAGATTAGATTAAGTTGGTTGGCTGACCTGTCGGCTCATTCACTGACTCCTTTTCTGACCATTTTATTGACTTGTTGTCATTAACTGACAGCTTTATTCAGCTGTTTAATCATTAGATTTATTAAGCAGATTTGATAAATTAATATCAGTTAGTTCATTGGCTTGCTTACTTGCAGACTTTGTGTGAAGGCACGTGTTAATGCACAAATTCCATGCAGGACCACATATTCATACCAGACTGTTGGTCACAGTTTTAACACACCCATGACCCACAACTGTCTTTACTCTAAAGATTCATCATGGATTTATTTCTATTTTTATTTCTTGAGGTTTTGGGACACTCATCATACAAGAAAGGTGAAGGTCGTGCTGTTCACGATACTGAAACTGAACTTGCCGTGACATTTTGTACACAAAATGTAATATATTAGTTGACGAGTGAGCCTGTCTGTTAGTTTACTGACTAGTAGCTAGCTGATTTGTAGTGAGGTGGCCTGTGTTTGTGGAGATAACATCCAGAGTCTTCTCCAGCTCTAGCAGGAACAGTGTTTAAGTTTCTCTGAAGGTTGTGGAGCTGCTGGGAGTCTGTCATGTGAGCTGCAGCCTCAGAAAGCACGGCTTTGTTAGGATTGTGGATTATAACGGCTCACATCTCTTCTCTTTCTGTGTCGCGTCCATGTTCTCGGGCATTCCTTCTTCTCTGGGCACATCTTTCTCCTCAGTTTCACCTTCATCAGTCTTTCCTTCTGCTTCTCCTCCATTCACATTAGGAGATAAATATAGATATCAGTCATGTGTGATAATGGGTTTCTCTGCTACACCTAAAACGGTATGTATACGCTAGTCAGTCACATGCATCCAGCCCGTTTTATGAGCTCTGGGCTAAGTATGTCTGTGAGTTGATATCAGTTTGGAGGTGTTTCATTCACAGTACCTTTTCGAAATGATGGCGACCACTGGGCCCAACATATTTTGGTCCATTCTTGTTGTTGAGACTTATGGAGTGGATTCCGTTCTGCAGTTTTCCTATCAGCATACAGTACTTCTAGAGAACCCTATCAGCATACGGTCTTCCCAAGAACCCTGATGGGGAAATGAGTGTATAAAAACCATGCACACACACACAGACACATAAGTTTGATCCTGAGTTTGATTACAATAAATAGAAGGGTAACGTCAGCAATTCTGTGGAACTGGGATTGTGTATGGGCATGTGTGTGAATATAAAACCAGGAAGGAAAAACAACTCAAATCAGATAAGTAGTTAGTATTAGAAACTACTGTGCAGTGTTTTGATGTCATGTGGGCGTAATTTATAAATCTATTCAAACCATCCATCCTGGGTTTTATTTAATTATCTCACCTGTACCTTTTTATTTTAAACAACACTTCCTCTCCCACATAGCCTGTTGTGTTTTCTAGTCTGTGTTTGTCTTGCTTTGAATCTTTGGACCATGCCCTTAAAAAGTTGAAAGCAGAATAAACCAACAAGTTCAGAGGCCTCATTACACAAATATTTCCTAACTGCTTGTCCTATCTTAATTTATGTTTAAAAGATAGGAAATATCATATCTTCTTGTTACACAAGCAGTCACATTCTTTCCTATTCCAGACCACTGAACTTCTCTTATGAAATTAAACTACAACTACAAACTTGATAATCAGAATTGGTCTTTTCATGCCTGTGTCTGTGTTTATAACCTACATGAGGCCGCCTGTATCCATTAAAATAACACACTGACAGTATAAAGAATGGACTGTGTATGTATGACGTCACCCGTAGGTTTCTAAAGCGCCATTTTGCTCAAAGTCTGTGGCTCTGGTCGCCGCCGTGTTGGCAGTCCAACCTCTTCCGCCTCTGGGGTAATCTAAAAATTGGTGAAGAAGTGGATCATCAGCAGATGTGAGGCGGGCTGTATGACACCTGTGTCCTCAAACAAGCCATCTGTAACGGCATCTACCTGTCAATCAACATGTCCACGCTGTTAATTCTGTATAACTTTAAGCCTTAATATAATTTGAGGTGAGTTCTATAAAAAGACTACGTAACTACTGTAAGACGGTACAATTGCCATGAATAAGGACATTAGCTATAGAGACCAAAACAGTTTTTTGTACCAGGCTGTAAACATTGTAAACACAACATTTCTGCTGTGAAGTCGGACATTTTAACATGGGGGCTTATGGAGATTGACTTGTTCTGTAGCCAGCCTCAAGTGGCCGTTCAAGGAACTGCACTTTTTGGCACATCCGCATTGGCTTCAGTTCACAGCCATGGAGGTTGCCGTGAAGCGAGACAGCCGTTGTCATGGATGCAGGCAGTCTTTTGCACACTCTGAACATGGATGCAGACAGGCCAGGACAAGTGACGATTAAATAATTATGTTTCCCGTTCTTGTTAGGATTTCTTAAGATAGGTTAGGTGGTCACACAGCCATGACTGCTGCTGTAATAAGAAGATAGGATATTTCCTCTGTTTGAAACTTAAAGGTCCAGTGTGTAGGATTTAGTGGCACCTAGCGGTGAAGTTGCAGATTGCAACCAAATGAATACTCTCCCACACCTCACCCTCTCTTTCCAAGCATGTAGGAAAAACTCTGGTTGGCAAATTCACATTAAAAACAAAAGACCATATCTAGATTAAAAAAATAAATAAATAAAAAATGGCGGTTCAACATGGTGGACTCCATGGAAGAGGACCCGCTCTCACTGTAGATATACAGTAAAGGGTTCATTTTAAGACAACAAAAACACAATGATGTAAACATAATAATGAATGTTGTATTCAATTCCTGCCAATAAATACTCCTAAAAATTACGCACTTGACCTATAAGTTAATATAATTACGTTTTTTTGTGTAATGAGCCTCCTGAACTGTATCTGGAAATTTGGAAACAGGAGTTTGATGTATATAAATGTAAGAATTTAGAGTCTTTCAACTCTCTGCTCCACAAGCTTTGGTACTGGATGTTTAAGGGAGAGGAAGTGTGTGTGTGTGTGTGTGTGTTTGTTTCATTGTTGGATGGTTGAGTGTGGCTGAATGTGTGCTTCTGGTGGGAATGTGTGACTGTGAATTATGTGAATGAGTGTGCCTTGTGTGGTGAGGGGTGGGGTCTGTCGAGTGTGTGCATGTATGTATGTGTGTGTGCGCACACATTCTTCAAGATGGGCTCATGTGAATGTTTGCCGCATGCCAGTGTGCAGACCCGTGTTGACACGCTTGTGTGTGTGTGTATGTGTGTGTTTGTGCGAGGATATTGGCTGTGTCACCTCAGATTAGGCCATGATGCGATGGTGGTGGTGGTGGAGAGTGACCCCCTACCAACCATGCCACAGTCATTAACAGGGGGAAAGAATCCCGTCGCCATAGCAACCGCAGCCGCGCTGCCAAAATGGCCACAATGAAAAGAAAAGGGGGACGTGGGAGGGAAAAGAGAGCGAGAGAGAGGGGGAGAAGGGAGTGAAGGAGGAGGAGGAGGAGGTGGTGAAGGGGGAGGGTTTGGGTGGAGGTTGAGGTGGGGAGGGTGTGTCTGAAATTGTGTGTGTGTTGAGAGATGGAGGTTGTGGGAATGGTAGAGAGACAGAGAGAGCAGTGATGATGATGATGATGATGATGATGGGAGAGAGAGATGATCAGATAATCAGGTCACAGTTTTTCAGATGAACACACACACACACACGTGGAGGACTTCTTGAGAATGAAACAGGGTTAGAGGTGATGGAGGTCAGCTAATCATTATCACATGACCACAGCAGGTTTCTGTCCACATGATACACAGCATAATGGCATTTGTGTTTGGCTTTTGCTTCCTTTCATTCATACCTTTCACTTCAAAGGGAAATATTTGAACCATTTTGTATGTCAGAACGTGTAAACGTGAGTTATAGTCCATACACCCAAATCCCCAACAGCCTTCTAACTGTAATTTCGGGTCTTATGTACATAATCGTAAGCATCTAAAAGATGTTTCAATCAAGATTCAAAATTTTGTCATTTAAATTTTTGTAAACTTTCCTTGGGCATGTTTTTTTCCAGTTTACTTTATCAAACATCTAACTAACTAACTAAGATTAGCTTAATTACCTTGATAACTTAAAAACGTAAAACACTTCATTTAAACGTAACAAAATGTCTTGGTTAGTCTTTCTGCTGTCCAAACAATCACCTACCCTGGTTTGGTCAACATAAATCCTCAATTCACCGAGTGAGACGTGAAGTAATTCAAAAATTACTGTTTTTGTCAAAGGAGTCTGGTCTGGTAAAAATACTCCCCATCCACAGCAGTACATTGTTCAGCCCCCTGTACCGCCTATACAGTATTGAGAAATGATCTGAATCAGGTTGTCTAATAGTTATGAATGTTTATTTTCACTCAGATTTTTGTGGATGCTTAATGCGACGCTCAACTTTGATATCATATCTGCATTTTTACTGTTTCAAGCCACATTTCCAGAGGCTTTAACATGTTTGTCCCATTAAAATCCCAGAAATCTTCTCCTGCAACCCAAACACAAGACAAACTGGCCAACATGAAGCTCTGGGTGTGTTTCACCCTGTGATTCACTCATGACGAGATTTGTTTAGAGTGAGAAAAGTAAAAGCAGTACATCTGAGAAGTTAGATCTTTTGTTTGTTTTCAAGACGTCGCCCTGCAAATATTTCCCCAATCCCTGATTTTCTAAAAGTATAATGAAGGGATGTCGTCCATTTTGGACCTGAAATGCGGCAGAGAACCATCTTACTGACTGCATGTGTCTGCTTTCTTTATGCAGACTTTACAAGGTGATGCTTTGAGTGCATCTGTCTCAAACAAACAACTAAAAGCGTGTTCAGAGACCTACAGTACACATGCTTTTTTCCTTTTTTAAATTAGAAAGAGAAAGTGGTTAGCGGGTGTTGATGTGTGGAAAGAAAAAGTTGAAGGTGAACAGTGACTCTGCAGTCTTTAAGTTCATTCCACCTCTGCAGGGCCCAAACAGAAAAGAGCCTTGACTTTGATTGTCAATTGCGGGGTTCGTAGTGTACACAAGAGCGCAGTGTGCATCATGGTTTGAACATTGCTTTGAGGTAAGAATGGAGCAGTTCCCTTCACTTCCCTGTAGCTTACCACCACAGTCTTAAACCAGACGTGAGCAGCCAGGTGTGAGATGACAAGCACCTGGAGGAGTACTCCTCCCTACCAAGGAAGAGGTCAGTCCTTCTTAGTTTGTACAGGAGGTAGCTACTGGGTCACACCCATATTCCTTGCTGGGCGGGCTGGCATTGCCACGTTTTGCCCGTGTTGATGGATGTGTCTCAGCATGGGAATCCTCACATGCTCAGTCTTATCCAGATTCAACTTTAGGTGGTGCCTTGAAATCTACTCAGAGATATCTGCCAGGCAAGCAGTACATACGTGCGTCCACGTGAGTGTTGGACAGGTGGAGGCACATGTGGTATTTGTGTGAGTGTATTAAATGCTTCATTTTGTTTTTAGAACTTAGTGATATGAGTGATCTTACATCTATCTATTTATCCTCATTGTCATTGGTTGTCAAAGATCACTCATCTGTGGCTTAAAGTCTTTTATGCGTCTTTGACATTGTCAACGAATATTAAGGTCAGTAAGTGCACATCATTGTGATGGAGCCTGAGCTACCATTTGACTGTTAACACAATATGTATCTTTATGCAATAACAAAATAACTAATGAGTCGAGTCTAGTCATCACATTTTATGGCACATGCTGAGGTCAAGTGTTAAATATGTAAGGTGTCATGCACGCAGGTGCATGACACCTTACATATTTAAGTGGTCTTAAATGGTCTTTCTGCTTGTGTGTCATTTGTGAAAGTGACTTCTGAAACTGTGACAAATCGTGGCTGCCGTTTTAGGGTCGTAACAACAGACCGGTTCTAAAGGCTGTGCTGTGATTCTCTAAATTCCTATGAGCATTTAAACACATGGATGGAAGGTACTACTGTCAATCAAATGATCGTCATTGTTGACCCAAAAACTTCTAAACTGAAACAGATCCGTGGAAAAGCAACACAACCTGATATTATTTGTGCATTTGGCCATTCTGAACCTGTTGGAAATAGACCTAAGGATTTATACCAGATCAATTGGCTCCAGTGTGATGCTCCACCAAACAGCAGTGGTTGAAAAAAAGCATCATTTTGACCTGCATTCCACCTTTTAACAAGCATTTTCTCCAGTAAGTCACACTATGTGATCACAGGTATTGCTGAGACTTGTGGCACAGAAAAACATGTTGAATTAGTTATTTATAAATCCTCTCCTCAACTTTACTACTTGTCTAGAGTGATTTTCCTGCTGATTTGTCGGGGTATTGCAGTTTGGGACGCATATGCGCCCGAGCCTGTGGTGAACTTTGCAGTAGTTTTATGAACAAGTTGATATCAATGATCACTTAAAAGGTGTGAGAAATTAATTGCCAGACACAAGGTGTTTTTAATTAAAAAAACAGGATTGATATGGTGCGATGTTCTATAAATAGTGCATTAAATTATAAAGAGGTAACCATGACTATTTCTGATTAATAGTACTAATTTATGCTAGGAGATTTATAGAGCACAGGTGTGTAAGTTCAAAATGGGCTTCTTAAAACCTTTTTTATGTCTTTTTTATTTTTGCGATACCAACAGCTGAAGACAGACATTGGGGGAAATTGGGGGGAGAGAGGAGGTATGACACGCAGCCAAAGGGCCGTGGGTTAGAATGGAAGCCCCGCGAACAAGGTTTTTTTATACTACGTACGTGAGCACACCATTCGAAGTGATCTTTAAACTAAACTCGGAACATTTTTATTTTTAATGCCTCAATGTGCTTTCAAGTGCTCCTGTAATGTTCTAATACAGATGATCTGACACTATCACACTCACTTTTAGAGAAGTTGTAGGTAGGTTTTGAACTTCTCTCTCAAGCTCGCTTTCTTCACACCACTGCCTTCGTCACTATTTTCGTGTCCAACCAAAATCATACGTTGGAGAGTGTGTGCTGTTATCTCCACTTGTATGATTCATAGGGTCAAAAACTGTAAAGATATACAACAGACATAAAGTTTTTGCAAAGTTTTTCTTCACCACAGAAACCTTTTAGACATAGGGACATTGTATTGACTAGTTGTAGTTCGACTGAAGCATACTGACGCCTTACCCAACTCGATTAAACGCAATAGACCAGCTTGAATTCTGAGTTGAGACCCATGAAGACCTTTACCGTCAACCCTGGTTGTCCGGTGTTAGCATCTTGTTGCCTTCAAACTAAGGCAAACACCATTAATAATCCGAAAGGGGTCATATTGGTTTTTGATGGTGGTAGAACGTCTCTCTGACAGACAGGAGACACGTTTTATGACTGTTTTGTCTTGTAAAGTAAATCCTGTCAAGGTGTGTGTGTGTGTGTGTGTGTGTGTGTGTGTGTGTGTGTGTGTGTGTGTGTGTTGAGGTTAGTTCAGCAGGCACATAAGTACTTTGAGTTGAGTGTGTGCTTTAGAGAAGAGCTCTGACCACGACTTTGTGGTTTGGGCATGTGTGTATGTGTTTTTTTGTTTTTTTCCATGTATTTGAAGGTAGGGGCAATATGTATTTAACTTAGCGCAGCACACACTAACTTTGTCTAGTGAGTGTGAGTGTGTGTGTGTGTGGATAAGAGGGTGTGTAGGGAAGTGGTGGCTGACTTTGCGTCAACAGGGTGTGGTGTGATAACAGCCAGACAGCTTCTCTCTCTCTCTGTCTTTCCTGCTCTCTTTCTAGGTCTCTCTCTCTCTTTCTCTCTCTCTCGCTCTCTCGCTCTCTCTGCTGCCAGCCAGATGGAGGCACACCCAGTTCTTCTCCGCGGAAATGTGTGTGTGTGTGTTGTTGTTTTTTTCATGACCAACGTTTTAAGGAGTCACAAGACAATAGCATGACCCTGCTTTCAGACCTACATTTAGGTCGATCATAGAGGTCTCAATTCACTAAATTGCAGTTACAAACACTCCTACAGAGATGGGTCATATTTGGCCAGTTGCCAGCTAGCAGCATCTGTCGGCCATAAAGGAGCCAATCAGCAGCAACTTAAGTCAACCAACAGAGCTCCAGAGGAGGCCGTAATAATCTGAGCCTGAACAGCAAGAGCAAAAAAATCCAGTGTGTCAACATGGGAACAGTCTGGAAAATCATGGTAACATCTGGCAGACAACGTGCATCAACAAAGAGCAGCAGCGATCACGAGATGACGCTAACCAACAGGGGCAAATAACAAACATGAATTAATACACTTTAATGAAAGGCCTGAGTGACCATGTGTAATATGAAAGTCCGGAGCTCTCTGGAGCTTTTTAACCTTGCTTTAGCTCATTGTCTCCGTTTTCCTGTTAAAATGAGTGAATAAAGAACAAACACGACTCCAAATGAATGCTAACGTTGCCCTGTGTCTGCTGGATGTGCAAAGAGGCAACGTTCATAAAGTGATAATATGTCCCAGGTCTGTGTTGTATAGCTTGCTTTTTCACTTATTCTACTGCTAAGTTGCTGAAAAAATTAGCTTAGCTTATACAGGTGTGCAAAAACCTATATACATACAGCATATACAAGAATAATTAATACCTTAAACGACCCATCTGTGGATTAGTGTTTGCATTAATACTGCGTTGTATCTGTGTCAGTGAAATGTGTGTATGTTATTTTCTGGTAAAAATATGAAGCGTGACAGGATTCCTCAGTGATTCCCACCTTGTCTTGCAGCGTTTTGTGAAAAACATACGTCCATGGTATTTTTACGTTTGCAATGATACCAGTGGTGACATATGAGTGGATCTTTAGGTGTTTTTAAGTTTATGTGTATTTCGCATCTGGGAAATTTGCAACACCTTGAGTGTAAAAGTGAGGAAAAACATTCAGTCAGTCTGCTGTTCTAATAATGACAAAGAGAACAAAAACAGGAAAGTGCTAAAAGCATTTGCATTCAAAGGGGCCGTACAAAATGAAAGGGGACAAAGTGAACGGAAAACTCGAAATAACACAAAATGTGTGCGTGTTCAAGCAGAATGAATCATCACAATGTTCCTCTGCGTGTTTTTGTTTTTGCCAAATGACTGAAATAAATGAAAGTATTAGTTGTGATGCTGTCCACTTGACAGAAAATGATGTTCTCTGTGTTGTGAAATCAAATGTGTATCCAGCTGAAACATTTGGAGTCACGACAACTTCCCGATCCCTGTCACATGCGCCCGCTCACTCTGACCCCGTGGCCTGTAAACATCTCTTGTTGGCCGCTGTTGACTTTTCCCTCCTGTTGTTGTCAGGGGCTGACAGACAGTTGTCAGCTGTTGTTTTGAATTTCTTTGCACTTCGAACCAAGTTAGATAGGTGTGTGTGTGTGTGTGTGTGTGTGTTTGTGAGAGAGAGAGAGATAATCATGTCATTGTAATCCTTGAATTTCAGGAAATTTGCTAAACATTTGTGACACTAATGGTGCAAGTTCAAATTGAAGCTCAAGCCCTGACGCTGCTGTGTGGATTCCATGTTGGTGCTGGTGTGGAAAATTCTTGTAACAAACAATAAAACAGTTTTTAGTAAAACAGCATCTCCTCTGCCTTACCTTTCAACCTGTTTAAAAACAAATTATTCAAGCTAAAACTCCTTCATAAGGCTGTCAGACAAATGAATTATGGTCATGTAAGTAATGGTTTGCAGAAGGTTCAACCAGTTAGTCAGGATGCCAAATTGGCCATTTTGCAGTGACCCTGCAACTCGTAAACTAGTCGTCAGGAGTCTAAGCAAAACCCTCTTCTGTGCTTTATTTTGAAGTCAAAACAAGACATTTAAAGAGCTCATCATGGGCTTCAAGGTTTCACAATTTTCTGATATTTTATGAATGAATGAATCGATTTATTAATTGTAAGTCAGTTATGTAAATAGCTAGTGGACACTTGTTGGATGATCTGTTGAGTGAAGTTAATGATTCAGAGCTGCAGTTAGAACAAAATTAGAATAGGCAAAGGTAGAATAAGTTGAATCGTTTTGAATATCAGTTTATTTTATGTCCGACACAATTTCCACATTGTGATATATACATCGCAAATGCAAAATATCAGAATCGCTTAGCTCTTTTTTTAAGATCTGAGTACCTGTGATCATTGGCACATCTTATCTCACGGCCTGTATGTGTGGGATTTAAAGGATTCACATCTCCAATGAGCGTCAGAGCAGCTCCAGCCTCGAACCTCCTGCCCCGGCGGAGCATGGCCCTTTAAGAGGCGGTGGTGCGTCCTCAGCTGAAGGAGGGGTGGAGGCAGTGAAACTGTCAGGGAGTGGTTGGGGACGGAGATAAGTTTGTCTTCTCTGCCACAGTGCAATGGAGATGTAGACGACACGCATGCTGCATGTGATGTAATATTGCAGTGTCATGTGATCACCCCGTTTCCCTTCCATGTTTACTTCAGATATGTATTATTTATCTGAATGTGTTAATTTATTTAATGACCATGTTGTGGTGATAAAGACTAAGTGAGATAGGACAGTGAATGACTGTGAGAAGGTTATGCAGAGGAGAGAGAGTGGTCTGAGTTAGAGGAGGAGGAGGAGGAGGAATACATTCACTTGTAAGGTCACAGCTGTGAGAGAAAGGGTGAGAAAAGTTTCCCTCCTCTTACTCCCTTTCTCTCTCTATCTCTCTACAGAAGAGAAAAAGCAGTCAAGGTTGAGAATGAATGAATGAAAGTGTTATGGGAGGGAGGAATGTTTTATTGTCTGACTATCTATACACATCTGTTGAGCAAGAACATGTTCTTATAAGTTTCTAAGACTGTGTTCAGACAAACATTAGCAAGATTTCTCATTCAGTTCAATGTTGGGATTCTGGTGGGTGATTCGGACCAAACCAGACTAGAAATGCCAGTCCTCCCATTCATTTTAATTGTGGTAGCCGGGTTGGTCTGAGAATGCAGAAAAATTTGCGGTTGAAATGCAACCCGATGACTGTCTGACATATCACTGAAATCAGGTACTATCCAGGTGGAGTTGATGGTCCAATGATGCTTTCCCTTTTGTGTTTATTTGTTCTTGGTTTATTTCCATGATCCATGCTGCAAAATAGCAATACCATGAAGCTTTCTTCCTTTGTGTTCGTTTGAGAGACAATAGTGGTTTAGCAACGTAGAGAGTCAATGAGGAGAGGGAGCCACTTAACCTGATCCCCACAACATTTGATTTAAAAACACTGACTCTGTTTGAAGTCGAAGCATTTCTTGTTGGAACGTCAAAAATTGGGATGTCCTGAGTTTAATCTTGATCCTTTAACATTGAGAAGCTGCCCTTTTTGAGCATAAACATTGTTTGTTCATTTTTTAGCCACACTTGCGGCTTGGCTCTTGAGATGGAAATGCCATTTCACCACTTTTGTCCAGACAGAAAATGTCTCACCAAAGAAAGCACAGATTAACGTGAAATATTGTACATTCAGAGTCATAATGATTTTGGTGGTCCCCTGATTTTCCCATTGGACAAGCTTGACCGTGGTTTTGAGTGAAACAGTCATTGAATTGACTTAAATGAAGTTTTGTACCAACATTGAACTTTAAGAAGTAATCTTAAGAATTGCTCTGATTTAAGAAAATAAACCCTTAACTGTCTCACCTCCCACCAACGCAGCCTTTCTCCTCCCTATTTCTAATACTGGACTGTTTTCAGCCTGAATTGTAGTCAAGGCTCAATATGTTTGTTTCTTGTATCTCAAATGATTTAAAAAAACAAAACCCAGATGTCCCCAAAATCTTGAGTTCTTGTGAACTAAAGCAGATTTTGGTGGACATGGCCCTTTTTAGCACCCAACCAGCCTCCACCAAACACCCGATTACCTGTCTCATCTTATCTCTGTCAATTATTAACCCCCCCCCACACACACACACACACACACACACACACACACACACACATAGCAATAGAAAGTAAAGGAGGTGAAGAGGCGGAAGAAAAATGCAAGAGGTGTGCTCGTATGTGTAAATTTGTCTATATAAATTAAGTTCAAGCCAAAAGCTTCTGCAAGTTTTTTCTTCATTTTCTTTTAAAGCCTTCTTCCCAAAGAGGGGGTCCTCTTGCTTCTTAGGGCTGAGGCTGTAAGGGGAGGAGTATTTGTGTGTGTGTGTGTGTGTGTTTGTGTGTTAGGGACTCCAGTTACATGAGTTGTGCAATGTTTGGACCTCAACTGGAAACCAATGGGAACTGACCTCCCTGCACTCTTCTTCCCTCCCTCTGCTCCACCTTCACTTCTCTCTGCAGTCTCTTTATTTTTTATTGCAGTTACTTATAAAATGTAAATTAGTTGCAGGTAAAACTGTCACCTGTTCTCTACCTCACAGTTCCCTATCCCAGATAGACACATGGCTTACCTTCCTGACCTGCACTTGAACTAGCCTTATCTGCAAATCGACAACTGCCCTCTTTTTCCCATGAATAACTGGCCAAACATAAACAAACTGGTGTTACAGTAATATATCAATATTTCTGGTTGTTTCAGTAGAGCTTGTTAGCAAGAAATTGTTTAGTCTACCTACATTACATCGAATAAAAGCAGAAAATGTCCATGAAATACTTACACAGGTATCATTATTATATTTTTGTGCCGTTCATGTACCCTGGTGCCTTTTTTAAAATTTGAATCAACTTTCACGAAGGTTTCAACACCATCAGGAGCAGCAAATTAACAAAAATTTCACAAAGCCACAAGACAGACTCGGTTTAGTATATAGAGTGACTTTACACTCCCATTATGGGTCAAACTCTAACCAACCTGGGACTCTTTGTCCCTTTATGTCTCTACTAAAATGTGTCCAATAATCCTAAAGATGCCATAAAATCTATAAAGATGCATAACCTCCCATTATGACCCAACCTGAGCTCTGGCTGATTTTACATTCAGCGCACTGACAAATGACTGTTTTATATCTAAATGCTATCGACAGCGTGTCAGGAGGATGTTATGAACTGAGATTGAACCCACAGCGGTATGAGCAGTCGGCCATTATGGAGCAGGGGAAAAAACGTCCTGCCTCTATTTTTATTTCGGTTATTTCTCTTCCTCTTCTCTTGCTGATTGTAATCTTAGTTTATCAGGTGACGATGAACGTCAAACTGACATAGTTAAATAACAGCACTATTAAAGGAAAGTCTGAGTCTTAACAGGGAAGACACAAACAGAAAACTGGAGTCAGGCGGAGCCAAATTATCTTCATCTGCACTTCTAATGAAAAGGACTCAATGTGTTGTGTGTGTTTCTTCGATAGGGGTTTTCAAAGCAGCTTGGGAAAATTGCTACGTGTGTGTTAATGGGTGCGGGGCATAACCAGACATTTACGTGTACATATGCATGTGTGTGCAGACCCTGTGGGGGAATGCACAGAGTGTGGCTGACAGGGCAATCCCCCTACAACTACCCCCACCCAAAACACACATGCACACACATACACAGGGCCGTAGGGGCGTGGGGGGTTGGAGGGAGGCAGCAGTGACAGAGAAGAGAGCGCTGACCCAGATAGTGTCTATGTCCCACCCTCTCTCTCTCCTACACTGTAAAAAATAGGCTTAGCATGTATTTTTATTTTATGTAACAGATTTAAATGGTGCTGAAAATTTTGATTATTCTGGAAATGTCAGGGCTCAAAATTAATGTAGTGTCCCAAAAGCAATTTTGGGACATTTTTTGCAATTTAGCAGTTTCAGAGTGTGATAACATAGTTGTAAATATGGACAGCTGTACATGGGTGTGTTTGTTATGACTCTATTGCTTATGATCAAAAACTAGCGAGCAAACATCAAGCAAATGCAACAACACAAGACATAGCAGCCAGCTATTCTAACAGCAAGAAGCCCAGCTCGGCGCCTGTCTTTCAGCCTTATATTTCACAAAGCTAACGCCAAAGACTAAAAGTCAGTCCCAGACTTACCCCGGTGGATTCTTACTGTTTGGTTACATTGTTCGCTTGCCCAGCTCCGGTTCTGGCACGACACCGGCTCTTCTCCCTATCAGCATTCTCCCTGCAGCCCATCATTAAATGACAGTTTGTTGTCCGGCAACAGAAACAGAGAAATATGTAAATAAGAGCAACAAAGTGATGATTTCAGCTTTGCTAAAATGCAGTAGCAGGAGGGGGCAGAACAGAGGTCTGGGATGTTTCTGTGTCTCATTTTCAGATATCAGTCAGTTGTGTGTCGTTCAGGTGTGTCACTGTGGGCTTTCTGAAAACAACGCATGTTTCATGTTGGAGAAAAAAGTTGCAGCTAAACCACATGGTCCAGATCTGTCTTTCATTAGGATGAGAAAATGGTTTGAGCAGCAGCGGCATGGTGGGAAAACAATCTCAAGACAATGATGTCATTCTGCTTACATTGTGTTTTAATACATCTACGTCTGTCTTCTGATGGAACCACACATTAACCTTTATTTTTTATTAGACTATGAATATAAAGTAAACATGTTTGGGAAGTTGTCATTTTTTGCAGCTCCCCTCTTGTCAGATCTCTATCATATCTGTCTTCTTGGTGCTTCCATCTACTTTTGCTTTGGTTAGTGGAGTGAATGAAAAAAAAAAATGTCCTCAGAAACCTGCGACATGACTCTCCTCCTCAGCTGCCTGCAGCTCAGCACTAACAGACTGGTTGCTCGGGTGTGAATGTGTGGGACCGTATGAGGATGAAGTAGAGTGTTCAGTTCACGCTCAGTCAGCCTTCACCAGATAAAAATAGATTTTAAAAATGTAGAGATTGGCCTGTTTGAAGCCCGGATATAGAGCCTCTAGTGGACTGCTGCAGAAGAACTTCACAACAAATAACTCATTGAAAGTACAGTCAGTGAGTTTTGGCCTCATTAGCTGATGTTTCCTGATTTTAGGACTTAAACTTGAGATTATTTTCATCAATAATTGATTTGTAGATTTTGATTTTGTGCAACAGAGGCTATGTTTGTTGTAGATATTGTTTTTCTATTCCTTAACTCTGTAGACAAATCAGTTAACACAGACATCTTTACACATTTAATGCTGATGGTTTGTGTTGTCCAATAGAGAGAGCTTTTTGGTGAAACTGGCTATATCCTGGCACCATATTCCACTTTAATTATATTAAAAGGATGCTAAAAGGAAAATATCTCAGTATAAATGTGTGTGTACGCGCCATTTATTATTGTTCAGTTATTTGCACTGAATTGTGCTGATGTTTTGTTGGAGGAATAAGTTTTTGAATTTTGAGCCATCTGTGTTGCCATTGATGTTTCATGCGGCTTACGTACAGAAAGCAGGAAGTGAAGTGTTGTTGTTAAGAACATGTGTTGAATAAACGAGAATATGGCGGTGCAACACAGGCGTTTTACCGTCTGTGTCGGCACCCAGCCAGCTCAACGAGTAAAGCAGTCTCACGTCATTTCTCAAGAGTGGTTAAAAGAGTAAGAAATGAAGAACAAAGAAAAGAACGTAAGATAGCCACTACAGTGTCCCTTGTTTGAGTTTATACACGCATTGTAGCAGTGCTTGAAATTAAGGAACAATAAAAGAGAGGACACAAAGATAGGGTACCTGGGACAATTCTGGGACAGTTGAGAAACTTATTACAGACAAAATTGTTCCATTCATATTAAAAAACATGAGGTGACACTGCCACAGACTAGCGACAAATTCAGATTATCAGGGAAAGGGACAGTGGAAACTGATTGTAGTTTTTTTTATTCACTTTCACTTCGCTTTAGCTCCAATCTGTGCAGCTTGTAGAGAGTTTGCATCTTTCTGGTATCCACTCACACCTTTGCTTTGATTAATATGTATTTTTGTTCATTTAAATAAACCTATACATGTATATATTATTATCTTTGGCCCTCATAAACATTTCCTCGGCCCAACACTGACACGTCCCTCTCCATCCCCCATATCGACTTCCTATGGTGGGATCAGAGCCCAACAGGGTCACACCCACCCCGCCCTTTTTTATTCCTGGAACTCCACATTAAAGAGACCTCGTCGGGGGGTGGGGGCACACACACATACTCTTGTCACTTCTCATTTACACACACACAACATGCGCATATACACCCACACACAGTCTCGCACTATCACTGCTCGTTAGTGTTCTCCTCTCTCCACACACACACACACACACACACACACACACACACACACACACACACACACACACACACACACACACACACACACCTCCTGGCCTCCTCACTGACTGTACTCCTTCCATCTGACTGGCTTGTCTACCAGCAGATGTGGATCAAGTCGGATTTGCAGAAGATTCCCAGTGTTTGCTTCCTTCTGCTCGGAGTGGTAAAATGGGTGTGGTTTGTATGCTGAAGCACAACTCCAGAAAGTTCAGACGACTTAAAATTTCAATTTAGCGTGATTTACTGCTTACGAGGCTCCATCTGAACTCCACCTAGCTGGAGGTCCAGATAAGGTTAAAACAAACGCAGAGGAATTATTTGCAGATCCTATTCAATCCATGTCTGGCTACAGCACTAAACATTCTTCCAATCCAAAATATTTTGAGCGGATTTATTCTGGACTCTGTACACAAGATATGCATAAGATAAGTCATAAAAGTGCAAAGAAAAGCAAGCAGAATTTAAGGCCTTGCAAAACATTAGATATTCTGTTTTTAACTCTGAAATTGTTGCTGCACATGAAAATAAAAATTTGTGTGAGATTACTGACTCCAAGCGAGGTTGTTCCCTCAGTGCCAGAAGGATACAAACTACACAGTTAGGCTAATAAGCTAATTTGTATTTATTTAAATATTTGGTTCTAGTAGTTTGCTGATGTACAGACTTTTGGCAGAGCTAGTTTGTGTAGCTTGCCGGCTAGAAACATGCTAGCGCTAACCAGTCACAATAGCTCTTGGAGCTTATTTCTTTTTTCTCTGTAATGTGCAGTTTACTCCCTCGTGGCGTTTTTCACAAGATTGAACTTCAATTTATTCAATAAATTGTTTCATCTAAGAGGTAAATGAGCTCTACAAGCTAACAAGTTGCTAATGTTTAGCTGTTTGCAAGCTCTATCGCTAAAGGGACAAGAAGCTCACGGTTTATTCAAAGATGTATTTGTACCACTGACTCCTGGGTCATAACTAGAGCCTGATATGCCCTAACACATATATGTTGTATATCGGTAAAGGAACATGCGGGTGATTTAGAAATTGGCCCTAATTGGCAGTATTAAAAGGATACTGAACATACAGTGCTGATGTTTAGCTATTCATTTTATCTTTATTATTTCTTTTTTTCCTTATGAGTTCAGTTATGTAACATGTTAAGGAATACTTAACTTGAATATTCTTTGAGTTATTTGTTTAGGAAAGTAGCTTTGCATAGTCATATCTGTGCAAAATCCGCATAGAGTTTTCATTCCAGCTCAAAAGCTCATTATGTCGGCCACTATTTTCCCCTCTAAAGCCTGTAGTGGTCTCAGAAATCACGGTCAGACTCTACTCAGAACTGTCTGTTCCTCTTTGCTGGAGTAGTTTGTAGATAGATAGAGGAGGTTAAATAAAACTGGGTGGTGACATGCAGCTAATAAGCTATGATAGCTTCCTCAGAGGAAGACTCTCCAGCTCTCATTTCCCTCAAAGGTCAACTTAGTCAAGGTGGCTTGCTATTGGTCAACGGCGCAAATTCAGAGTTCACGTAACTTGACATGAATGGCAACATTTTTAAATGCTGATTATAGTAGTTTTTGACATAAAAAAAAAAATCAAAACAAGATGTAATGGAAGTTTCAGCAAAGAGTTAGAACAGAGGAAATGTCTTTGACGTAAGGTTCATAGGTGGAGTTTTGCCCTCCAGCTGCGCAGTCTGCAACCTTCAGCCTTCAGCTCCTTCTAGCAATACTCCTTCCAAAAAATGTCAACAATGGTACTTTGACAACTAGTACTTCAAGTCATACTTGGCTTACAAGCACCAAATCTGATTTATTCTGTTTTGCATTGGCAAAATATCACCCTGTAAATCTAGAGATGGGAAAACAGAGAAAGCAGATTTGGCTTATTGAAGTGAGTTAAAACAACAACAGCCAATAAGTGTTTACATTTTCTCTGTCGGTTGTCAGATTTCAATCAGGGATTTCCTTTTTATTGTTGAGGGAGAGCCATTTTTATTCACGCTACCTCCGCAGAGCTGAATGGACAGGTTCAACATGAAAGGCAGGTAAGAAGCGGCCAATCACAGAAGAGAACAGGCAATAACAAGGCCAGTAGACGAGGGAGCAGTTTAAAAAACATCATGCTCGGACAAACCTGAAAAGAAGATAAAGAACAGGTTGCGAAAAACCTTCTAAAATGACATGATGTTTCCGGAGCATTCTTCAAATTCAGGATTCGGGACGTTTGAATAGCAAACTTGAACATATTTATAATTTACATATAGTTACATTTGTAACAGGAGGTTTGCAGTTCCTGTTTCCTGTCTTTCTAACTGTATGCACAGCTACACGCGATACGAAATTTTAAAGCACTTCCTTGAGTATAAAAATGGATAAAAAGCTGCACTTTTTACTTCTGTTGTAAGCTGCAGTGCATTGTAGTCCATTTCCTGCTCCTGTTTATGTAGAAATCAGCCTATGTTTCACTTTTCTCACATGGATTTCTTTCTGTTTGTTTGTTGAATGTCAGTGCAAACTTAACTCACGAGATTCATTTAAATGTTTCATGGTGGCTCTCCGGTGTAATTTCAGACCGTAGTTGTGTGCTGGCTGCCGGACGAGGGGGGAAGGTGTGACATCAAGCTGCCTTTACCTTTGTTTAGAGACACAGAGGGGGCTCTGTCCCATCACAATAGGACTGAGAGACCAGTGTGTGTCCTCTGTGTGTGTGTGTGTGTGTGTGTGTGGGAGGGGTGGTGCTTGCAGCCCCACCCAGACTGATTGGTTGAGGCCACACCTTATTGTGGAATCCACTGGGTCACATGTTAGCCTGCAACACCCCAGGACAGCTCTGCTCTGCCCTGCATTCCCAAATACATACAGATATAAAATCACTTGTTAGCATCTAAAGAAAGACTGAAATCAACTCTGTAGCTTTAATTTAAACACACACACACACGGTTTTTAAAAACAGCTAAAAAGTCATGGTTTACATATTGACCTTACGCAGTGTAACAAAATGTGAAACTCTTCAGATTTTCAGTATATTAACCCCAGGCCTTACTCATAAATCAACAGCCTGTGTGTTCTGTGACAGACATTTTATTGCTGTGACCTAATACTACTACTCCATTTACACCTAGTACCTTTTGAATACTTTCCCTTTGAACACCCAAAAGAACAGCACCGGCATGACATTATGCGCAATAGTCCCATCTATTGTTTTTATTTACGTTTGACAGTAACACTTGGTAAATCTTGGCTGCTCTACCCTGACTATTTATTCTGTAGGTAAGATGTGTGCAGTGTTTTGCACTGATCCATCCATGCTTAACTCCCTTTACACTGTTTTTATAGTACAGTAAGTGCATTTACTCTAGCACCGTAAAGTGTGATATATTTGCTTTTACGTTATATTTGAATACAAACATAATACCTTTTCTCAGTTCCCAGGTTATATCTCAGTGTTTCATTCGTTGCTATTAACAAAACTACATGAAATTGTTATTTTTAAAGTTTAGATTATTATTTAAGATATAAAGTTCAAAAAGATCTCACAGGATGAGGGCACAGTGAAGAACTGATCAGAAAAAGATTTATTGCCAGGTAAGTTTTCACATACAAGGAATTTGTTTTGGTGAAATTGATACATAACAAAACATTCTCTAAAAATATAAGGAAGATAATGTCTCCACTCTCTGCTAAAGGATCAGGGAAAATAAAAATAAAACACTGACTTTGTCAAAAAATAAGCCTAATGTATGTATGAAGTATGTATCATTGTTATGAATTTTAAAAAAAAACTTATCATACACCAATATATATCAGGAAAACTCCTTTCTGGTGCAATAATCACAGGAAATAATCTGCTCAACATTCGTCCAAACTGCTTGTTTTTACACAAACTTTCTGCAGTTATTGTGTTCATTATTTGGGTTAACTATACAGTTTATCAATTATTCTTCTCTGTTACTGTTATGCATTGAATATAAAATGAAATATTCATAAATTATGTCACTTAGTCAGTTTACTCAATGATAGAAAAGAGGAACCACTGTAGTAGAGTTACAGTCCCAACTGAACTAATTTAACAGTGTGAGACAAACTACTACAATAAATACTTCATTTGGAAAATGTAAGTACTCAGTAAACAGTTAAACGTCACTGGGCTTTACTATTTAGTCAATATGAATATTAAAAAGGCATATGGAGGCAGTACATGATTTGCACTACATTTCCCAGAACAAGCAGTATGTTGTAGAGCAGGATCTGTACTACAGACAGGAAGTAGAGAACTAGTTTGTGTATCTGAGCGTCTGTTGCACTGTGAGAAAGATAATGAAGCGACTTCACACCCTTGCTATCACTTCCTGTTTAAAGCACACGATGACACAATCAATACTAAGCCACGCTGCACCGTCCCGACGGCCCGTTTGATTGACGGTAGACCCAAGAAAATATCCCTGCTTGTGTTTAGTCACGCCAGGTTCACATTCAGCGCCCTCAAACTCAAAGAAATGAAGGCAGGTTTTTTTTTTCTTTTTAAAACCACGACCTCTAAAGAAGTCATCTAGAACGTCAGCTGTAACCGCATTCACATCAGCAACAGCTGAGCTCAAAGGGGAAGGCGAAAAAGAAAGAACTGGGAGGGAAGTTGACTTCATTAACAACTTCCACTAGTGTAAAGATAAATGGTGTTCAAACTGTGGTTCACAACCCAGAGGTGGGTTGCAACATCAGGGACACAAGTGAGGCAAATGGAGAATGAAAACAGAGAAAAGATTTTATATATCCCAGTTTAAATTGATTGTCTTCCTTCTGTTCAAAGTTTGAAGACTGAAATTTATCATTTTCCAAGCAAAACAACAAAAAAATTCTCTTCACCAATGTGATGATTTGCTTCTTTTCTCCGTGTTGTATGATTATAAATTGAACATATTTTCAGTTTTGACCTATTTTCTGGTCAAGACGAGACCTTTTATAAACTAGGCTAAATGACTTATCAGTAATCACAGCTAAGATATGCTGTCTGCTAGATTCCTGCAGTCTCATTAAGGTTTATTATGATGTTTTTAGGGTATACTGTCAATATTGATATGCTTATCAATGTAAGACCTTACCTTTTATGACACAGTGTTGATACTATACTATGATCCAGCTTCCGTTTCTGATTTAAGTCATAATGCTGCCACTTTTAGACAAAGTTCTCTGACAGTTCCTGTGTTTTTGATGATATTAAACATTTGAGAACTTTATTAAGTGAAAGTGTGCATTAAAGTATTGTTTTCGGTATTGACATGGAAACTCCAATGCTACGCCTCACCAAGTTCTTTCTGCTGAGATGAAGCCGATGATTTACATCTGTAGAAACACCGCTCGCTCAACTATTAGTAAGTTCTTGTGCAGTTTTATCCGTTGGAGCTCTGGTAATTCTCAGATCAGAGAAGTGGTACATTTAAATGTCTGAGAAAGGAAGTGGACATGGAGGGAAAATGGAGACAGAAAAGAAGAGAGAGGGGTGTGTGCATTGCTAGAAGTGTGTTTGTATGTGTGTGTGTTGAGTCTCTCTTCCTCGGCACTCCCCACACCTCTCGCTCTCTCTCTCTCTTTCTGTGTCTGTGTGTGTCTCGCTAGGCTTCCAGAAAAGGGTGTGTCCGCCTGCCTGCCACTGAAAGGGAGGGAGGGGTCAGCTCACGGCTACTCCTCCCTGCTCTCTCTCTCCCTCTGTTATTTCTCTTTCGCTCTCATTCCCTCACTGGCAGCCTCAGGATTAGGCCTTTTGTCTCTCTGCCTCCTCTGTCTTTCTCTTTGCCTTTTAATTTTCTATCTTTTTTTGTGTGTGTCTGTGTGTGTTTTTACCCCCCCTCTTCATGCAGATTTTTGTGAGGGTTTTTTTTCTTTTAGTCACCTTTTAGAGCAAAGGTAATTTTTTCCCCCTCCTCCAATATCTAGCCTGCCACTTCCTGTCGTCCTGCCTCTCCTACCTGTCTTCTTATCTTTTCTCCTCCCTTTTCACATTTCCCCTTCCTCTTCCATTCCTTCTCTCCCCCACTACCCACCCCTGCCCACTTTACTCCTCATTTCTTCTTCAAATCCTTTAACAAATCTCCTTTCACCCTCTCCCCCTGCCCTGGAAGTTTTGGCTTTTCTTCCTTCTCCTCCTAATTTCCTCTACCATTCCTCCCCACCCCCCTCCTTTTTTCCACTTCCTCTCCTTCCTTAACTCAAGCCCCCTTCTTCTCCTTCCTACTCTTCTTCCTCTATTTGTGAAAGATTCCTCCTCTCACCTTCTGTTTCTTCTTCTTCTCCCCCTCCTCAGTGCCAGTCGACTCCTAAGCAGAAGAAGAGTGCCGGCGGCACCCAGAAAAAGCAGAGGAGCCTGGCCAAGCAGAGCGCCCTGACCCAACAACAACCGCCGCCATCGTCGTCGCTGCTGCTGCCGCCGAAGGAAGAGAAGGAGGAGGAGCCGGCGACCAGGCCTCGGCCGCCACAGGAGGAGGACGAGGAGGAAGCAGGTGAAGAGGAGCGAGAGGAAGTGGCGACACAGTCTGTGAAGAAGAAGAAGAAGAAGAAGCAGGAGGAGGAGGAAGCGGAAGAGGAGGTGGAGGAGGACGAGGGCGAGACAGACATGCCGTCTGTACAGATCAAACCAGAGCCAGAGGAGATGGAGTGCACGGTGAGGAGGAGGGGTTAAGGGAGGTGATTGGTTGATTGACTGGAAGAGGTGATCAAGCAGGAAGGATTGGTAAACAGGCGGATGGATGAGATCAGGTCAGGTAGGTGTGGGTAGGCGTGGCTGCCGACTCGCATCGCTCACGATCAGACGTGTTTGCTCTCGTTGGGTTTACACTCAACACGTGTTGGATTAGACTCTTCGTGTTCCAACTTCCTGGTTTGATCTTGTGAATTCTAAACAGTAAACATGGCAGCCATATGTAAATCAGAGCCATGGCGAACTCTTTTTTTTTTTTTGAAGGTGTACTCACCAAGTTAATTGCTGAGATCTGGAAACACTTCAAGATAGCTTAAGGCTAAACCCAAGAAACCGCTAATCAGACAGGTTGTAAACAGACCTCCAGGTTAGCCTAAAGTAGGAGAAAAGAGTAGTACGACTAACACCCAGACTTCCTGTGTAATATTTGTACAGTTCTTGCTGTACTTGTGCACTAAGGTTGTCACGACACCAGATACAACGGCGAAGAGGCGAAAAGTAAGTCCTTGGTGCACAATGTCTTTTTTTTAAAAATGACAACCTGCACACAGCTCTGGTATAGAAAAGGTCTCTAAACACACAATGAGGGGGCTAGTTGCAGTGTTTCCCACAGAAAGGCTGTGGTGGGTATGAACCCTGCTGCATCAATGCAGTTGCTCCATTCAAATGAATGAGTCCCATGTGGTGTCTGTCTGAACACAGCCTAGCTAACATTTGACACTGATCGGGTTTATACTGCATTTTGTAGTTCTGCGGTTTAGTATCTATGTGTGTTCTTTGGAAACTCCCAGGTTTACTTGTGACAGTGTGTTATGTAAGGTCACCAGTCAGTGACCTTTCCTCTTCTTACACGTGGAGTTTGCTTGTGGAAGGGTTTATTATTTTCAGTTATCAAACCCCAGATTCAGATCACTAAACAAGCTGGAATTTAATCAGTTGTTTCAAGCAAATGGAAATAGTCTGACAGACAGACAAACAGAGCATTCTTCAAAACCTTATTATACAACAGTTGCATCCAGGTTATTTGATCGGACAAGAGTCATTCCATGAGTGCTGATATAGAGCACAACACCGCTGACTTTTATTTCTATGCATCACTCCACTTTACAGGTGTTCTAAGGACCGTTTCTTCTGTTACATTAACAGTCTAAAGATTCATTTCATTTTTGGAAATATTGTTAGATGAAAGAAGTTTCCTTCGAAGCCAGAGGATGTATGGGAGGAATCGAAGGGGAAGGAATGAGAGAAATGTAAATTCTGGTTAGTAGATTGGTGGGCGGAGGACAGAAAGAGGGATGCATTGATTATAGATGGAGATCTGTAGATAGATTGAGTGAAGGAAGTGCAAGAGCAGAATTGATGGGGAGGGGGGGACTGGAGTGATGAATAGATGATAGATAGAGGGAGAGGTTCCAGAGGGTTAGGAGGGATGGATTGGAGCAGAAGCTGATTGGATGGTGTGTTTGTTATGAACAGGAGGAGTTTGGAGATGATTGCGATGAAGATCACGAGTGTCAGATGTTTTTTTGAGTTTTAGTGAGATGTAGAATAATGATGGTGATGATTTTCCTTTGATCAATTACATTAGCTATTACCATGTTAATTTCCCAATTCCTCGTCTTAGTCTTCTTCTTGGTCTTCTTCATCTTGTTCTTCTCCATCTATGTCTTCTTCATCTTGGTCTCCGTCTCAATATTCTTTGTCTTGGTCTTCTTCTTTATCTTGTTCTTTTTCGTCTATGTCTTCTTCGTATTGTCCCATTTCAACTTGGTCTTCTTGGTCTTGTCCTTCTTCGTCTTTTCTTTGTCTTGGTCTTCTTTGTATTGTTCTTCATCTTGTTCTTCATTTTGTTCTTGTTCTCCTTCTTTGTCTAGTTCTTCTTTGTCATCTTAGTCTTGGTCTTCTCCTTTTCCAGCAGAAAATCTCTGAACAGGGAGAGTGAATGAAAAAACACCTCATTGTTCTCAGGAACTGCTGCTGCTGGAGTCTTTGAGCAAAATATTTAACCCCCTATAACTCAGGATCTGCAATAGCAGTGGATAAATGAATGGAGGTAGACTTTTACAGACTTCTCTGCATTATAAAGATAATGATGAGTCGTTCTGCTTGTCTTCAGGACAGCAAGTGAGTCGAGCAGGTTGTCCCGAACGTGACTGGAATCGATTGATGGGCGCATAAAATGACGTAGAAAGTCACACTTTGCAAACAAACACTTAATTGCTCTCTCAGCGTGTTGACATTTGTGGTTTTGCATTTCAAACAGCAGTGTCGACCTTTTGTTTGTTTTTAATCCTGAGTGACTTTCAGGGAGAGCATCAGGAGAACAAGCTCCATGAGGCAAATTGTGAGTAGGTCAGGGGTCACACAGCACCAAAGAGCCCTGACAAGAGTCTGTGAATCATTTTGAGGAGAAAAGCCTCCTCTTGAAAACCAAATGCCTGCTAGGGTTGCCCTGCATGTCGCTTTAATGCCTTTAATGGTTTTATTTCTCAGGATGGCACTATTTTTGTCAGATTGTCTGCTAACTCATTTGCATCGTTTTCCTTTATGATTTACACTGAACTGGAGAGTTTCTCCGAAGCAGAGGCGCATTTGTATCTTTGAGTCGACTTCTCTTTTATTAAGACTTAGATGTCTCAAAGGATTTGAGGGGTGTAAATAAACATGACCAAATGTGCTGTCCAGGTCTACAAATCATGGTCGGACAAGGCAATTTAGAGGAGACAAGATAACATGAACACTTTATAAAAAAAAGACTTAAGTTTTAAGTCCCCACTGCTACATAAACATTTTGTGTTTCATGCCTATCTGATTGTATTGGGTCTGTATTTGGCGGATTTTCCAGATTTGACATGAAAGTTGTTTCTTTTGCATGTGTGGCTGCATTTTCGACTCTGGTGATCCGACAATATTTGGATCTGTTTTAGTTGTTGTTGTCCCGGACTTGTTCTAATTCATGACATTACATTTATTTGGCACTTTTATCCAGCATTAAGTGCATTTTACCACATACATATATGACAGCAAATACAAGCCTTAACAATAAAAGATCTGCGATTTTGTTTTTGTTAACGGCTTCATAAATATAGGTCTGTTTCTCTCTGTTGCGTTTACATATATTATTGATGTAAACAGTGCCAGAAAACATTCTTAACTAAAATGTAGTTTTGGGTTTGTCCTGAATTAAGAGACGTGTCAATTAGTAATACTGACTATGGGCGGTTTCAGTGCCTGGTTTTGAATTTTTACCCCCATTTAAAGGATCGATTATACCTTCTGCAACTTAAATTCTCTGTCATCAAGTGTTAAGATTATTTCGTCTGCCTCTTATCTTCCAAAAGGCCACATTATGTCCTTCATGATATGTGGTTAACTGGCTGAGACAAAGACAAACCTACATGGCTCATATTTATGAATATTTGTCTACTAGCTGGGTGTAGCTTCTCATCCTGATTAGGGACATACCGAGGCCAGATTTTATGAATGCTAATTAAATATAATCAAAAGTAATAAATATGTTTCCAGTGTTTGCATGTCACTAAAGCAGAACTTAAAGGAAAGCAGTGCATACATGTTGGTACATAATTGACATTTTGAACTTTAGTGTTAAGTTGATAGGTTATAATTAGAACCGGTTACATGTTATAATCGGAGACAGAAGAGGGTATAGAATAAAGGGCGTGAGCAGTAATGATAAGGTGAGGCCCGTGGAGTCGCAGGCACACTACAGCAGCCATTAACCCAACATACTGAGGAAGGAGGGAAGGGTGTTGTCAGCTACAGGGAAAGATGGGTGAGGTATGAAGAGAGAAAGGTGTAGGTAGTGTTAAAAAAAAAAAAGCATCGAGGGGAGAGAAGATAGGGAAAGAAAAACTCACATTTTGGCGGTGGGGACACAGATGAGGAAGGAGTGCAGATGGAGAGAGGAGAGATAGAAGGGATGGAGGTGTAGGTGGAGAGGGTGTGGACAGTCAGATAAGGAAAGGCTGCAATGCAGGATTATGACTGCCATCCATTTTGTCCTCCTGTGCTCTCTTCAATGTTTTTTTTTTGTTTTTTTTTTGGCTCCATACAGCCAGCAGCAAGGAGATGAACACCAAGGCTAACTGTTCCCATTGGTTTCATTAGGAAACCTAACAGTGTTCACAGGCCTTTTCAGAGAAACTGAAGGGCAAAAGGAAGAAGTTTTTTGTCTATGGCCATAAAATGAATTGAGATGGTCAAGTAGAGTTACTCAGTTTTTGGCAGATTGGCTTAGTGGTGAGAATGCACATAACAAACGAAGACCAGCAGATTATTTCTTGTGTGCCATGCTAACTCTCTAGCATACAAGAATGATAGTAGTTAGCATGCCACAAAAATTAATTTATATTGCATGTATTCATACAAAAACATCAAATTAATTCATCATGGAACTATTTTAGGTAAATATTACAAGTATATTCATTCACCTGAGCAGTGCACATCTTTCAACGGGTGGGAAATCTGGTCAAAAAACTGTACCACAATCTGTTTAGTTGCAGTCATAGCATAGCACCCTATGAATCATTAAATCAACTATTAAAAACACAATACTGCATTTGGGCCAATAGGAATCATTATGGAGGAATATATTTTGGTTAAACTGACAGACATTTTCACTCGCCACAAGCTGCAATAATGACGGTGCTTTGGTCAGAGAAGGTTCTTGTCATGTCAAATGCTTGTCTGTGGCTTGATAGCTACCTGCCAAACAGACTGACATGACAGTTTTGCATTACTAGAGAGGCAGAGTACAGTTTCAGTCAGTAAGCTCGACTTGCAATGATGACATGGTGACACTGGAAGGTGTTTATTGTTGTGTTACTTTGATTGAAATGCTAAGCAGGTATTGTGACCCCGATCCGAGAAATCCTCCAATCCTTACACTGAATGCACACGTAGATTTGCATATGTGATGGTATGTAAGAATGTGGGATAGGCAGAACTTGCCCTGTTAGCAGGGAGTGGTATGTTTGGGAGCAGGGATAGGAGGTAAAGTTAAGAGGGAAGTCAAATGCAGGTCAGGAAACCAGACGTTCTTCACCCTGAGCTGACACATTTAGGTACAGATTGCATTTGTGTACCTTCCAATGTGATTTTAAGCAACATCATGTCAAAATTGTGCTCCCAATTCACATGAACAGGTCAAGCTAGCTTTATTTAGATGTGAGGAGTGAGCTGCACAGAAAAAAGGAAAACCAGAAAACAAAAGACTGGGCAAGGTCATGACAAACTTACCAGAATGGAGCCATTAGAGATTTGGGTGTTCCTGAATGTCTCATGGTGGTGGTTTGTCTTCATTTAAAGTTGGGTTGAAGCATGTGTTGTTGATGGTTGCAGGGTGTTTTAAGTTTAAGTAATTGAATAGTAGATTAATAGTTTGCTAAATTAAATATAGGTCAACCACTAAGACTAATTTTAGCTGATGAAAGGAAATCCTATCAAGTATATATTTCATTAGTGTCATATTCAGGTCCATGCGGAGCATCTTTACTTTTAACATCTTTGTTCTTGCAGTTAAAGTTTTGTCTTTTTTGTTGGCACTTTGGGTGATTATTTTGATACAAACCTTTGATTTGTATGATCAGTAAATCAACAAGGACAGAAGGCACTTTCTTTTTTTTTTTTTCCACATTTTACTGAATTTACAGATAATTTCAGGCTTTCTTTGAGATATATTTCCACTGATAAATCAGCCGTTCAGCTGACACTCCTCTGTTTTTATTTTGTACTGACTGCAGAGTAATTGACATAATTAAGAAGCATGAAGTTGCGTGATGCCTGTCCAGACTTCTGTCAAAGGTCATGGAACATAACCTGCCCAGTCATGGTAACAGACCTTTTCCATGACCAGCGCCAACATCATTTTTCTTAGCAGGTTATAAATCTGCTCTTACTAGTGAAGAAGCCAATTACATGTCACCACTGGCTCCAAGATAGCTAGATTGGAGCTTTGATATAACTAGTCATACATTTAAAATGTTCTGTTATCAAGATCTACTTGTCAACTTTATATCCTGACATAACAGAATGATGTGTGGAGTTTCCCAAGGCTCAATACTAGACTAATATACAACCTTAAATTACTATTAAGAATACCTAAAAATGACATCATTTTGTGATTGTTGTGCCCGATACTGCCCAACTGTCTTTCTCAGAAGAATTTAGAAATGCTGTTAAAATTCTGTATTCACTCTGATTTCTAAATATTTACACACTTTCTAAACACAATTTTGTGTTTCTGAACTATTCTGAACAGTGTTTTTGTCAACAGTCTAAAAATCGAAAATTGATGATGATAAACACATAATATACTGAATACACTGTTCTGAAGGTTATTTGCCATATTCCCAGTGTTTCAGTTATTCATTTTTATTGATCATCTCAGTTGGATCATTTATTTTGCTGAATAGAAAAACTGATTGCCAGATAATCTACAGAAAATATATCGTCAAGGCGAAGAATTTGGTGCTGGCGATTGTGTGAATTGTGTGAAGGAAGTGGTGGGTGCAGCGGCTCATCTATATTTCGACCGGACAAGAGACAAACTGTCCACCTGCTGATTAAAAAAAAAAAAAAAAATCATCTCTGATTGGCTGATTTTTAAAAACATGTTACATTTCAGAGTAAAAAAGCCGAATTATGTCGATGTGTTCGTGTGAGGCTGTGAGGGTTTGAGGAGATGGGGGAGGGGGCTAGTATATGTGTGTGTTGTGTTGTGGCATGGTTTGGGTTAGTAAAGGGTGGGGGCTGGGTGGAGTAGTATTACGTAAGGGATCATTAAGCAGAGGGTGTGTGTATGTGTGTGTGTGCTGACCACACCTCTGTGGCTGCCTCGAACAGAGGGAGTGGAGTTTCCTGTCCAAAGATAAAGTCTCCAGGAAGCAGATCCTCCTGGTATTCGCTCCACCGGGAGCCTAAAGACACTTAAACGCCTCACATCCCACTTAATTCTACATCTGTTGTGTTAGCTCAAATTCACTATTATCACTTTTATTCTGACTCATTTGCATTGTCGCTGTAAACAAACAATAACACATGCGAGACGATGGTCTGCCTTTTTACGGTTTTATAGCCTTTGTTTAAAACAGGATGTAATTTTTCCTAATAGTGCAGTCTGGATTGTTTTTAATGACATTCGTTATGGTAATTAATCAAACTATTTGTGTTCAGTGGTCCCTAAGGATAAAACACATCCAGGAGAGAAAGCACAGATATGAAAACACAAAGGAGGAACAGGGAGGATCGGCTGAATGAGCTAAATTCGTCTGTAATCTGCTATTGGTGACGCAAAACAATGATACAAGTAAAATTCTTTATTTGCTTCATAATGGGGGACAATTTAAAGGTCCACCCAAGGAAATATGGGTCCACATCCAGATAAACATTGGTTTCAAACGGTCTCTATTCAGTTTCTAGTGCTGTGCTGCATACATTTCAAAATAAAGTAGCATCGACTTACTAGAGCTGCAACTAATGATTATTTTCATTGATTATCTATTATTTTCTCAGTTAGTGGATTGATTATTTGTTGTGTAAATTCTCAGAGAATGGTGAAAAATACCTTAAAGTACTGGTGTGTGGGATTTAGTGGCATCTAGTGGCTTAGTTGTTGATTGCAACCACCTCCCCTCACTCTAAGGTGACCACAAAACAAGCGAAGAGCGCAAAAGGCTCTCTCTCGAGCCAGCTCAGTTTGTCTCTTCCAGGCTACAGTAGAAACTAAGGATTTACGGTTCATCTGTGTCCATAAGATCGTTTTTTTGTAATTGGAGCCTCCACCAGTCACGTGGAGATTATATTGTATTGTCATGATCAGTTCCTGTAACCACTCAAACTGCAGAGTCAACACCCACATGTCAACTCAGGGAATATCTACAGTGGTGTTTGGAACCAAAGAAAGGTGCATCTTTTCACCAGGGAGAGGCCCAGACTGTCTTGAGAGTGATGACTGATTAGGTTGCCAACCCCTGGCAACAAACCCAAAAGTTCATAATTCATAGTTCGCTTAATCACTACCATCAAACTGGAGCAGCTAACATGGCTGCCATTACGTGGAGCCGGCACCAGCAGACTGGCCGGACTGGGGGCGTTAAAACTCTGGAGATGTCGGTGAATCACTGAGCTTGTTGAGTAGACGTAAAAGGCCTCAGTTGGATTTATTTCTCTTGGCCAGTGGCTGTATTGAGTCTCAAACTGAGTATTTTTGTTTGCTTCCTGGGATCCCAAAGAGGGAATTTTTCATTGAGAAAATAACTCCGTCACTGTTAGCTGAACTGTGGGTTTTGTATTGAGAACTGTAAATACACTGTGGTGGACTTCAATTTCATTTGTACTTTGTGCGTCTTGTTGTCTGCTGGTGCCTTCTTGAAATACCTGGTTGTCAGCGATTTGTTACGGGACCATGCACTCAAAGATGTGGGTCTAATTGGCCAATTAATCAGCCTTTTCCTTGTCCAAACTATCGTTATGATAAAAATTAAAATCCATAATCTGTTAATCTTTAGTAGAAACATGGCGGTTCCACTCGGTGGACTATGCCACGGAAGAGGACCTGCGGCATCTGTAGATATAAAAGGCTTATTCTAAGGTAACAAACCACAACAATTCTTTCAGGCGCTTCCACACTAATAAAAACATAAATATATTCCATATTTATGTTTTTATTATATTCAGTCTCTGCCATATTCTATAAATTATGATGAAGGTGGTGTTTTCAAGGACAGGGTTTAGGCTCTACTTTTGCTTGACTTTCTAGTGGAAATCTGGACAAATGCTGTGCAATGACAACTCCCATAAGTATGAGAGCGCTGCAGCCTGTACGCGTTGTGGACAGAATGCACACAGCATGAGACCACGCTCGACTAAACATTGGTTGACAATCGTAGATGAGTGTTTTGAAAGCAGCTCTGATTTCAGGAGAGGACATTATTATTAATATCATATATAACATTAACATTACTATTTAAAAGACACCAATAGTAGGTGAAGTGCCTTGCTCAAGAGCAGTTTGGCAGTTAATTGCGACAAACAGGCTGCTTAGTTAACTGGGGTCGTTAGTGTATCAGAAGGAGATCAAATGTCATTTTTGCTGGGACAAAAAGTTATTAGGCGACTTCATTGTTAGGCGTCAGTATCTTAACACGCGCGCGCACACACACACACCTATCGCATCTCTTTCTTGTTCTTACTTTCTCTTTCAAACTCTCACACTTGACTCCCTCTCCTCGTTCTCTCTCTCTCTCTCTCTCTCTCTCTCTCTCTCTCTCTCACTCTCTCTCTCCCGCCCTAATAGGATATGTCGAGGGAGGCTCTGCTTCCGCTCGCCCCGTCACCATGGCAACCACGGCTCTGGCGGGAGTTGCCGAAAAGACTGTGTAGCCTGACCCCTCCTCCCCCTCCCCCACCCCTCCCCATTCCTCCTCTTCCTCCTCCACCTTTCCAGACCAGCCTCTCTCTCTGTCTCTAACTCACTGCTTCAGCCAAAGGCGAACAACACACAAACACAAACACACACACAAACTCACACACAAACATACTGAATACCTGCCAGCACAGCACAGTGAATAGCCCCTGTAATCTCTCTCTCTCTCTCTGTCTCTCTCTCTCTCTCTCTCTCTCTCTCTCTCTCTCTCTCTCTCTCTCTCTTACACACACACAGACACACACACACATTCACAATGAGGCTCTCTGTGTGTGTGTGTGTGTGTGTCACCGATGTACGCACATAAACAAGTCAGTTGTCCTCCAGCAAACAGGATTGCTCATGCACAAAGACAGGCCACAACACACACAAACACATACATACACAATCACACACACACACACACACACACACACACACACACACACACACACACACACACACACACACACTCTATTACTCCCCATGTGTTTGTGTGTGTGTGAGCATGAGACATGAGAGGTTAGAGGCCTATTTGCTGCGCTTTTGCCAGGAGGGCTTTGCTAGAGTGTTAGTCTATGTGTGTGTGTGTGTGTGTGTGTGTGTGTGTGTGTGTGTGTGTGTGTGTTGAACATTCAATCCATTCAAAGGACAGCACATTCACAATTTTTGGATGCAGACAGAGAGAGAGAGAGATGATGTGAGGGGGCGTGGGGGGTGAAAAGACAAATGCAGTGCAGATACTGGACAGATGCAGCTCCCTCTGCTGGTGCAAGATGATGATGTCATTGTTGGCAGCCCACTTCCTCCAGAGCACTTCCAGGAAGTAAAAACAGCTGCTCTGATTGGGACAGGAACCAGATACGACTCTGGTACGTGTGGGTGCATGTGTGTACATTTGCCTCTTTATTGCGCAAATCTTTAAGTGTCTTTTGTTGCATCTGAAAGAGGCGCGACTATAGCACTTTTTTCCCTTCTCACGCCATGAAACCGTCCTCAAGTCATCTGAAGTCAGCCGCAGAAATCTCTGCATGTTAACAAGCCACTCAGCTCTAAAAAATATGATGTTATTAAACCAAGTGAATAAAAGGGGAAAAAAAAGTTCTACCATCTGTGGTCACATAAATTCACCTGGTTCCAACACAAACAGTCTGTTTCCCCCGAGTTAAGCCGAGGCGTCGCGGGCGGTGAGCATTTGCTTGTGTTGAAAGTTTCAGTGCCACGATGACTGCGCTATGATGTTTGTGGTTTTCCATTTACAAAGGTGACGAAATAATAGATGGATCAACCGCTGATTTTTGTTTCTGCTGGAGGGAATAGACAAGTTTATGTTTCTCCACCCTCAGCAGTAAATAACATGAGGGTGGTTCCTGTGTGCCTCTGCCTTTAATTTTTTCCCCCCCTCATGCCTTCATCTTATTGAACACTGAGTCTGCCTTCAGTGACATTACATCTGAAAACTTACTGAAGAAAACAGGGTTGTTTTTTTTACATACATTCTTCATTTATGATTTTTGTCAGTTTTATTTGACCTGGGAGCTACTGTGAGGCTCCCTCGCCCCACCTGTACTGTATATTCCACTGCTGGACGCAACAAGTTCAGGCACATTCTTATATGGTTACAGAGGAGGATGCTGGGAAACATAAGATGCTGACAAATGAGCCATAATGCAGGTTAAGAGAGAATGAAAGGAAAGGTTACAACAGATTACAGTTCAGAATAATACGAAATGTTTCACATTTCTTCATTTTCACTGACAGGAAAATCTTGTTTACAGCCTGGATCTTGTTTGCATAGCGTCTGGCATCGCTTATGTTTGTTATGATTACATTTTATTTAATATTCAAGGAGAGGAGATGTTGCTAGATGGGACTTTACCAACGGTGTGAGTGGATTGGGGCGTTACAACACAAATAGACAAGTTTTAAACGAGTCCAGTTAGTTAGCCTGATTATGTAAACTATTTATGTAGAAGTGATCGATGGTGTACAGTAACAGCATCCACGTTTGTTTGTTGCAGAGCTCCTTGGTCCTTTATGTCCTCATCTTACTGGTAAAGCTTCTTAGCTCAGATTGTTGGAAAACTTTTTTTCTTGTCCTCTAGCAATGTCATTGTTCTGTACCTGTCCCCAAATGAAAATATAATTTAAAAAGCGCAGCTAATGGTGTTCCTGATTGGAAAAAATACCTCTGTTCAGTCTGCTAATTACTCCTATATATGTTAAAGTCACGTACAGTTGTAGCACCAATTACAAGGTGGGTAGCGTTAACGTTGTCTGCTACAGATGCATGATTAGACATCCAGGCCCTTAACTGAACTCCTCCACTCATCTACACATCTACACCTATTTCCTACTTATTTTTTCAACCAAAATTCTGAAATATATCCCAATTTAGCAGCAGGGTGTTTTTCTTTTTAACTGGGGGAAACTGAAGTTGCAGTTTACGTTCATGCTTTGATTAAACTCAAGTGAAGTCAAGGTTCGACTCAGGATCTCCTGTGTGTGCGTTTAGGTAGAACGAATGACTAAGCACCCAGAGAAATCAACACTGGCAACTCCTATTGGGTAACATTAGGCTGAGAGTCAGTGTTAGCGTTGGCTATCGGCCACGGGGAGCTGTGCTGGGATCAGCCTGCTAACAGGTGGGTGCACCACAGAGAGACAGAGAGGGGGGAATAGACTGCAGGGTTGGTGTTTCATTGGGTGGGTCTGGGTGTAAAGGGGTGGAGCTGCACATGTCTCTGTGTATGTGGTTAATATCTCCTCCAGCTGTTGTTTTTGCTCTGTTTTCATTCTATCGTCCATATCTGTCTTCACACTGCACCTCCTGAAAAACACACACAGGATATTATTGCATACAGTACATGTACGTAGAAAATAAGCATAGATTGCCCCCGAACAAAAAAAAAAATCATAATTAAACAGTGGTGATCACGGATGACATTGATGCATAAACACTCTCAGTAAATCAATACCAAAGGTGCCTCTCCCTTCACCCTTATTTCATCCTCTCATCCTTCTCTTCACCTCCCTCTCTTCCTCCACCACCACCTTCTCCTTCACAAACAGTCACAGTATTGTTTGTCTCACCTCGGGACCTATTGATTTCTTCCTGTAGATAATAACAACAGTGACAGAGACTGAAAGCATATTAAGCTGTTTTTTTTTACTATGTGCACCATCCTGTTTCCGTGTGTGCTGTTTGTTTTCTCCTTTTATTTATTTATTTTTTACCACACAAGATCATATTCTCCACCAAAAGCCAGGAGGTGCAGCAAGTGTAGTGTTACCAAGGCTGTTGTTGGTCCCGTCCGGCGCCATCTGGACAGTAACTTTTGGCCCTTCTCCATTAAATACCCAGGAAATAAAAACGAGCACCTGTTTGCATTTCCACAGTAAATGTGAAGATTAGGAATATAAAACTGATAATGGATTAACGGCAGCTCGAGTCAACAACACTTTGCCGTTGTATTTGTTTGTAATTTGCATAACTGTGACGTTCGGATAAATGTTGGAAATAAGACGTGCAAAGGATGCAGTGTTTTCTGTTAATTACCTAGACTGTAGCGACCCACCATAGCCGACTCAATGAGCACTTCAGAAAGTTGTTATAGAGCAAACGCCCATGTGGACACACAGTTTAATTTGGCCGATTTTTGTCATTTTATTTAGCTAATTAAACTTTCTACCTCTGAAGAACGAGTGAGAGGAAAAATAGCTTTAGGTTCTGAATACTTTCACATCCAACCTGATGGATTCAGGGTTCCTTTTGAAACCAGAGTTGGTGATTGTTGGAACAGAGACCAAGATGACTTTAGTGAGTTTTATTTTGCTTCTGTCCATCATTTGAATCAACAGAACTGCATAAATAGATCAGAAATCGCCTGTTAATGGTTTGAGGTTGCCATTTGGAAGATTTGAGTAGAGAGAATCCGTTCAGTGATTCTAATCTAGTTGTTTCCCACCAAATAATTTTTTTTAATTTGTACTACATTATACACTCGTTGTCTCCCACTAGTTAGGAACGCAGCCACATAACTTACACCTCATTCCCTGAACATGACACGTGCAAAACTCATCTTTACATACTGATTGTTGCTGGATTAGCACTCAAAGCTTGTGTCTGAGTAAATGAAGTTCAGCTCTCAAGAGTCCCTACCTTAGGGACGAGGGACTCTTATGGGAGGCAGAACTATACCCCATAAACCGAAACTAAACTTGGCTGCTGTGGTTTTTACAGCTGGAGTAATAAGTAATCTATTGTATCAGGTTACGTGGATGGAAAAGAGACATTATCAGCTCTGACACTGGCAAATTGTATGCAACACTGGGTACAAATTGATCAACGTTTTGCTTCGTGTCCTGAGGCTTGTGTACATTGGCTATCTGCCACCTTACAAAAAAAACCAAAACGTGAGATCATGATATTTACTAGCTTAAGGCAGTTTCTTAGAGAAGACAGAAGGGAAAATGTGAAGCATTAAAATGTGTCATTTCTTAAAGGGACTTTGGCACAGGAGCTGTCGCTGTAGATCCCACGTGTATAACCTGTCTAAATAAATAAGTCATGTGGCTGCTGACAAAGATGTGTTGATTGGTCTTTCAGTGAGTGTTACCTGTTACATGAAAAACCCATCCTTCGTCTGCCAAAAACGTACACTCTGTATCATGTTAAAAAATTAAAAAAAAAACAAAACCCTATGGTCATGTACGGTTACTGATAGCAGAGCTGTATTACTACAGTAAATCACTTAATACTTTATCTTTATGAGTACAACATGATTAAAGTCTTCCGGACAGATTCTGTCTGCCTCTCAGCCTGGTTTTCTCAACCCCGCAGTCACAGCTGCTACCCCGCTCTCATTCAAGTTAGAGATCACATGAATTAACTGCAAGGCGAAGACTGCTTGACCCATTTTATGGCTGAGCAGTTGAACTGAGAAGCGCATGGGGGTGAGAGAAGAGAGTACTCTGGCGAGCTCCTTGTCTAGCTCCCTCCACGTTGCTTTCAGACACCTTGAGTTGACTTTTTTTTTTAAGGTGAATTGTGTTCCAGCCCTGGCAGATTGCTGTAATTGTTAAGTGACTTGTTGTTTTATGACCCTGTGGTGTCACCTGATTCGCAAATGGGTTTTTGCTTCAGGGCAAGTCAAAGATTAGGATTTCAAGTTCAGTGTCTTGCCTTTGTGAGACAACACAGAGACAAGAGGCACTGTGTGTTGATATTCAAATCAAGATTGGCAGTGTTGTATTGTGGTAAAAGCCTGTAAATAGGCATTAACTTGAAATATACAAAAACCACATGTCTCTAAGGTTCAATCATCTTTAATACCTAGACTTGAGCTCAAAACATCTCTTATGTTCATGGTTTTGCAAAGTAATTGCCTTTCAAATATCTCTCTTGCTTGTTTGTAATTGAATAATCTATTTTCACAATGGAAACTGGATCCTCAGTGGAAACCTTTCAAAGGTGTTTGAAGATGTAGATACGGCTGAAGATTTGATTGTTTTTCGTGTTTTGGGGCATTTAAATGTGGATGAACTCAAGACAGTGGGTTGTTTAGACCCAGTGTTAGTGGTGTCAGTCGAAGATTCAAATCATTCTTCTTCCAAGTCGAGCAGTCTGATATAATCGGTAATAGCTGTCTTCACTTTCATGCTGCTTTCTGGGGTAAAATCATCAAGTTGTCCTTTCTGCTTGGTGAAGTTGTCTGCGACGGGTACAGGTAGCGTGGACCTGAACCTGGAGTGAGTCTGTGTAAGATGGAGGCAGCCACCCGGAGAGATAACTAGATAACGTTATCTTCTGCTTAGAAGTGGTGAATTTGTAAAAACCTAATATCATACAGTCTCTGGCTGCACATTTTCAGTCTGAGGGCTAACTTGGCTTGTTTGACTTGTTTACTTGTCGTCGTCACCCTAACTATCCCGCCAAAGCCCATTTAAAATATCTGGCAATTTAGTGAACCATTGCTTGATTGTGTATATTTTAAAAAAGGGAACAAAGTTGGGTAGTTCGCCCTGCTAACAATAAATTTGTGACAGTTTTATGGTCAAATTTGAGCCGCTTGTGACTAACACTGGGACAAAACAACAATATTTTAGTTGTTTTGTCCCAGTTATTATATTAGTTTTGTCTTAGTCTTAGACTAAATATCTGGTCATTCAGGCATTCTGATGGGCAAACAAATCAAAACATGAAGCATGATTTCCGCATTGTCGATAGAAAAAAGGCTCAATTTTCCTATGAATAATGTGTTTTGGTTAATCTTAAAGTTGCCCCTTAAAATCCAGTATAGTCTAGGTGTGCTGAGCTGAAATAGATCCTTCCTTTTTAAGCTAATCATTCCGTCCTCAGATAGAAAATTCCTCTCTTTCCGACTTCCCTAATTTTTTCCTTCCTCATTCTGCCTCTCAGATCACAGAGCTTGCAGGGGTCCAATGAAGGTTTTTTTCAAGATGAGTTCAGTGTCTTCTTTGGGGGATTTTAGCAAAGAGTTATGTGTTTAATCTGAGCAGCGGTGAAAAGAGGGAGAAGAAGAGGAGAGAGGGGGAACAAAAAGAATGGAGGAGAAACGAGAAATACGAGAGAGTGAGTGGGTGGAAATGAAGCCGGCGAGGGATGAGTGAGGGTGAGGTGGGAAGAAACAAGGGTGTGGTTGACGTGAAGCGAGAGAGAGAGAGATGCTGGAGGGAGAGGTGGGGATGGAGGGGGAGAAAGGTGAAAGGGGGTGTGTGGTTGTGACGGAAAGAGAGAAAATAAAGGGAGGGAGAGGTGGTGGTGGTGGTGAAGTGGTGAAGATGAACGGACTGGGAGTGGAAGGAAGGGTGGTGGGTGGGGAATGAGTGGAAAAACATGGAGTCAGCTGATAGCTCCCAGTTTCCATGGCAACACTAGGCCTTTCCCACCCACTCGCTTTCACTCTCGTCTCTTTTTCTCTTCTCTGCCTCATCCACTCTCTCACTTATTTCACATTTCTTTTCAGGTTTTAATTTTTTTGTTTCTTCATGCTGCCTTTTGCTTAGTGATCCCCTCGTTTCCTTCCTCATTTACTTTCCTGTTTGCTTATCATAGAGCTCCTTCAATGGAGCTCTAAGGTTTGGAGCAGGTTCTATATGCGTGCATGCTTGTTGTTGAACATCATATTGTAAGCACCATTTAGTGTGTTCCTGGACACATAATCAAGGGGAGAGAGTGGTTCCTCCTTGTGGCTGCATGACATGCCTGAATAATGAAACTTTGACAAAGAAAAGGTGACCAGTTGTCACTGGAATGGAGCAAATTCAATATCTCTGCTTGGTGTGAAGAAAAAGAAAGACTTAAATGGCTGCCTGCAATACCGAAAATCATTCCACACACTAAGTGTGACATGTAGTGACCTTTAATGCACTAAAATATACAAAACCACCAGTATGGACCTTTTTGTTTATTGCATCTCTAATGATATTTGACTGCAGGAGGATGTTTACCAACCTCTGCCGTCACACAGCCCGGCCTCCAGCTGAACTGTGTGACCTGTTAAAAGGGCGTAGCGGAGACTCCACCCTCTCCTCCTCACCCAGAGCCAAGCTACGCTCAGCTGAACTGGACTGAGGCCAAGTCCTCGACTGGAAGCTCGCTGCTGCTCCCTCTTCTCATTCCATTTCTCCTATTTCTCTTTCACTTTTTTTTTTTGCTCTCTCTCTCCCTCTCATAGTCAGTACCAGTCTCTTTCTATACCCAGCCCTTCTCTCTCTGCCCCCCCCCTCGCCTTCCCTCTCAGTGTCCCACACAGCAACCATTGTTCACTGTGCTTTTTGAGCTGCATGGCAGCTGAGCCCTGGGTGGCTGTCGAGGCCAATGGGGTGCTCCGTTCCTCTGAGGAGGCTGAGAAAACTAGGGCGTAGCATGAAAATGCCTGATGCAAGTTATGTGAAAGCATCGATCCAGGTTCAAAACAAACTTTGCAAGCAAACGTATTCAGTCCTGCTGGATTGAAAAATGTGTTCACACCTTGTATTCATACTGTTTCCCACTGGAAATGATCAGTTTTATTTTAATAGATATTCTCAATATTCTTTGACAGAGAAACACATGCATAATTTAACAATATGATGAGTTTTAATTGTTCCTGCAGTGAGAGTTTTCTTTTCACCAGTTCGGTGTAGCTGATGGCTGAGGGACGGGTATCTAGAACCGGTACCAGTCCCTGACTGACCAGTACCGAAATATCGTTAAGCTCCTGAACAAATGGGTATTTATGTAACGTTGTGTTCAAAAGCATGGGCTCATTTTACTAAATTTAATGAACATGAAAATAATAAATTAACTGATTATCATACTATTATAATAAATATGAACTACCTTTAGATTATTATGTTGGGTATTGTCAGTAACACTGTCGATAAATATCAGTGAAATCCTAATGATGCCCATCCCTACTGATGGCCCTAAATACAACAATAATCATTGTGTAAAACACACCCGCTTTTCTTTGTCCAGCTGTTGAGTCTAAAAAGTCTCTAAATACTACAATACCCATGAGGCTCAGCAGCAGTTAGGCTACAAAAGGCTGTGCTATAGTTGCTGAACTCATCAACTGTTGACCCAGAATCTGTGAGTGAACCTTTTAAATGTTTCATCAGTGCAATCTTTAGCTGTTAGCAGCAGAAATGTGAACTCGGGTTTTGTACAAAAAGTTCAACCTAGTACCTCTTTTTGAATGAGCCAAATATTTCCTTAATTTCCCTGTCAGCCACACAAACGCTGTCTGTGCAGAAAGTAAATGGAAGATATCTGAAATAACTTCCTCCTGCTTTACAAACCTTTGCTGCTGTGGTGATGTGTGTCCACCTCAATCTCGCTGGACAAGAGAAAAATACTGAACTTTTTTTAATGTTTTGGTGGTTTGTGTGGCCCCTGCTGGCTTTATAAACAATAAAAGCAGCATGCCTCAGCATTTTTTTTGGCACGCTGCACTTCCCTGTGCTTACATCGGTTTAATTAATACATCGGTTTGGCAATAAAAATGAGTCCTGTGCTGAGATGAGAATATGAGTTCAGCAGTCGGTATGTAAAAGCTGGAATGAGACCTGCCTCACCCTCATGTCACCAACCAGCTGACTGATTTCATCAGCAGGAGTTTCAAGAGTATCATCGGTGTTTCCCACTAATTACAGGCTGCCACAGTTTAATTTGTCCCGCCACAGTTTCATAATGAATCCCAAATATTTTTACGCTTCAACTTAAATTTCGCTTTCAGACGGTGCTGCCTCAGCACACTGCTGAAGAGTGAAACAAATGACGGTGGAAAGTTCATAAAGTTACTACACAGTCTGTAGTTACAGAGCAAACCCCTGTGTGGACACTTTGCCGTCAGCTTTCAGTACAATGCACTTTCTAAACTCCTTACTTTCCTCTCCTCTCTAGCAGGCAGATGTAGGCGACGACTGCTCGCAGCCAACAAACCTGAAGGTGAAGACGGAGGCGCCAGATTGCAAGACAGAGCCCTCTTCGCCTCAGCCGTGCCCAGCCGAGGACCAGACCGAACCCGTTGACCTGTCACTCAACAAGCCTCGCTCCTCTTCACTCCCCGCTTCTACGTCAAGCATCACAGTAAACCCAGCGCCCAGCAGTGTCGTGACGCAACCCAGCCTGTCGGCTACACCAGTCGCCTCTGCGGTACAATCGATAGGCTCCATGGTAACCCCAAACTCCTACTTCCATCACTGAATCAGTGAAGTTGTTGAGCAGTTAGAGGGACCAATCATATTCCCCTTCCTCTTCCACCTCTAGGTCCTCTCTCCAGGCTCCATCTTGGCCACACAGGGGGCCGGAGGCCAGCAGATCCTCCATGTCATCCATACAATCCCCTCGGTCAGCATGCCCAGCAAGGTCGGCCAGCTTCAGACCATCCCTGTGGTGGTGCAGTCGCTGCCCGTTGTCTACACCACCATGCCCACCGACGGTGTCGCCACAGCAGCTATTACAGTGCCGCTCATAGGCAGTGATGGGCGCTCGGAAGGATCTGGTGAGTGGCGCAATGATAAGATGCTGTGATGGTGGACAGTGTTATGTTACTACTTTTTTGTCACATTAAGTAAGTTTCCAATATTTAAATTCATGACAGAAAACCTCAATGAGTACAACACCAGACATATTTGAATAACTGAAAAAACTGAGATATTGGCAGCAATTCAGAATTCATAACGTTCTAATAATCTAACATGCAAGACATCAGATACTTAGCATGTTTACATTGTTGCAGCTACACTTACTACTACAAATTCAACACCAACAGTGAGTTGTGTATTGTGACAGATTAAGCCTCTTCGCTCTATTCAAACTTGCTCCCGTAATTGGCTGTTTTTCCTCAAATTCTTCTCTTGTCAGGTGATGGCACATATCGTCTTTTAATGCTCATGTTGTAACAGGACGTTGGGACGTTACAAAGCGCAGGGCAAAAAGCAGATCAATGAGGAGACAAGTTTGAAATGGTTGTTTCCTTTGCTTCTTCGACTACCTCACCCGCTATTGTTTTTCATGGTCCTGTCACTCTTGCCCACACTGTCATTTATGGGGAGCTCTCGGTCTCAGAGGAGTACAGCTCTTTTCTTGAAGGGGGATGGTTTGTGTTATGTTAGACGTGCTGTCTGACTGCCTGTCTGTCTTTGTCAATCTCGGAGCTCTCCCTATGTGCCAGATGATCGATATTCCCACTTAAATGAGGGAACCTGTAGGAGGAAATGTAACACAGGTTGCAGAAAAATGTTCCTGACTGAAATATATCAACAGTCCTCTAATATTTTTAAGGAGAGTCTCTGGATGTCTCATAAATCATAACGGGGGCCTGCAGTGTCGGACAAAGGTTGCTGAGTAATCTGTCATTTTTCAACTTCTACCTGACCTTCTCTGACACTAATATTAGTCAGAGTCAGAGGTAAAATGTCTATATCAAACCACTCTCTATAGTCAGTCCGCTCTGCCGTCATCATGTCAGCCATTAGTCAGGCGCGCCTTAAACACTGCACGTGATCTGTTCGATTCACGTAAAGCAACGACAAACGGAGATGTTATAGTAGCTGTTATCCATCCCTGAGTAAACTTGACATTTGCTCAGGCAAGCTGGCAAAACAGGCCTCCGCCCGTTTGACAAACTGCAGTAAAGTCCCTTGTTGGAGTCAGTTTACTTCACCTTGGTTTTTCTAATCCAAAACCAGCACGGCCTCGACTCGGGAATGTGAACGAGGCAGGCGGTGACACAAACTCACATGAAGATGCTCTCAGACCGGTGGGATCTCATCAGCACAAGAACAGGCGCTCTTGTGTCACAGAGTGTTATAATTTCCATTTCACTTCGTCTCAAAATGCCTTTTCTACTTAAATTCAGTCATTCATTGGGCTTTTAACGCTGTTTGGCAACTTCAGCGGCTGTGAATGTCAACACGTGGTAGCAGCAACCTCTTGCTATAAGAGTGATTTAATACCAGGCTGAAAAGGCGGCTTGTTTCACAGCGCAGCACCTGTAACCACACCTAACAGTGACACCCTGGACTTTAAGGATTTAAAGGATGATTCTGGATTACAACTCTGGCCTTGTTTTTGTAGATTTGATCATCATTTTCTGTTGGGTGTGATGACATACAGTCCGTTGAGGAAAGAGTTTTATTTTGGGGTGAAACTCGAACTGAGTGCACCTAAAATGTTTGTAGGAAGTTGGTCTTTAAACTGTCTTTTTTACAAGCAACAGTTTGAGTTTCTCTTTCAAATATGTTTGGCTAGCTCTAGGGTTTGTTTAAAACATGTCTTATTATATTTCCTGCCCCATGTGGCTTCTTTTAAGTAATGTTCCCACTATCCCGGTATCATATTTTCTAACCTGGCCAGTCTGTATCGTTTACACCAAAGGAAACCCAACAGATGGTCAAGAACATGATCTCACATATACGGTAGCTTATAGTTTGCACAGTAATCTTTTACACAGTTTCCTCAGAGGGATCATTCAAGTGTCCCTTGAACTAATGTAATCTAATACCGTCTAATCTTGCGAGTAGGGCCAGGTGGATTCTGAATGTTCGGCTATCAGTGAAGGCGCCGCCAGCTCTTGCAGGCCGCATTATAATTCTGTTTTGTTGCTGCATTTCACAGCCCGGGGGTGCTGAAAAGGAGACACAGAAACAAAGAGCCAAGATTTGAACAAGACAGGGGGAGTGGGTGATGGAGAAAGGGAGAGAATGAAACGACAACTTTGATATCTTACGTGTCTTCGTGTACCTGCAGAGCGAACAAGCAGGAGACGGCTGACATTCGCTCGTCCGTGTGCTGTTTTGCGGTGTGGGAGGATAGGTAGACGCAGATGGAAGGAAGGGAGTGAGGCTGGGTGGATGAGGTGGAGGGGTGGGGGTGGGGGTTGAGTATGCTGCAAGGGATGAGGAAGAATGAGGAGGAGAGGGGTGAAAAGGGTCGAGAGGAGAGGAGATGGGGTCGTTTTTGCTTTTTGAAAAGGGGAAGGCAGCAGTGGCGGAGGGGTGGAGGTGGCTTAATTATCTCCAGAGACAAAGAACACTTCTTTTGGTGTGTGACCCTCTCCACACCAACACACACACACACACACACACACACACACACACACACACACACACACACATACTCCACCCAAATTCCTTGCGTCACCCTCCAAACCGCCCCTCCCCTCCTTGCTCTCTGCAGGCTGGGTGGACTTTGACCGGTATTGCTGCCACATTCCTGCAGATAGAGAGGGGGAGGAGGGTGTAGGGGCATTAGTAAATTGCACTTTTGTTTTCATTCGTTATGTTTTTATTTTGATTCATAAATCGTTTTTTTTTTTTTGTTTGCTCATGTCACGTTTTCCGCTTTGGTAATTCTTGCTTGGGTTTCTGGTGACCAGTAGCCCATGAAATTGTCAAATTGTGAATTTATGGGAAAAGAAAAGAATGAGAGACTTTGACTGACAAAGGGGGAAAGGGAGAGAGAGAGAGAGAGAGGGAGAGGGAGAGTGGGAGCAATGTACCAATAGACTAAATAAATTAGTGCTGCTGTCTGATCCAGATAGATTATCTGACAGACGAGAACCTCGGAGTTGGCAGATTATTATCTGCAGTGACGTTTTCAAGTGCACGTAATCATTGGATCAATCGTTCGCACAAAACTGTTGATAATAGCAGCCTTAAATATCAAATGTATCATCATATTTTGTAGTATTGCATTAGAAAAGTTTGATGGAAAAGGAAAATTTTGAAAAAACGTCTTTTAATTTCACAAAGTTTTTACGCTCACTTGAGGTAATACATCATCGCTCCCACGGCTCTATAAAACGTACATGATAGCGTCACACTGATCTTATGGGACTGTGACTGCAATTCAGCAGACTCATTACTGCATATTTTGTGGGGTCAATCTCTTGGTATTCCATTTCAATGCATTTTAATGCTGACGACAATGTTTTCAACAATGTAAAATTGAGAAGTTATTAAAAAAAAACCTTCCAGTTTATAGATTTATTTTCCAAAGTTTCAAAAATCACAATGTAGTTCAAGGTTGGATTACAAAGCTTCTGAAAGTAACTTGTAATAGTATGACTGGCTGCTTGAGTTGCCAGTTACGTCAACGCCTACCAATATTTTCATCAGGGTTGTCAGTCGAATATTTTTAAGTTTGAAGTTAATCAACTGCACAAAGGATTCAAGCACAGAGAACAATAAAACAAAACTCTCATAACTTGAACCCTCAAGAACACATACCCGAAAACAGACACACAACACAGGCCAACCACATACAAATAAACCCCCACCACAGATTTGTTCAGTTCTAGGCGTATTCATTGCATTCGACACAAAACAATAAAGAAGAAAATTCCAAAATCCAGTCCTTATTTTCTCCTCCGGTAAATTTCCACAGCAAAATAATAATTACATAATAATTTCACAACAGTTTAGTCCATCCATCCATCCATTATGGTCAAAGGGGGCTGGAGCTTATCCCAGCTGGCATTGGGTGAGAGGCAATGGGAACCTGGAGAGACCCGTTTAGTTCAGTTCAGTTCAATTATGAAACAAGCATTTCAGTTCAGCTCAAGTCAAAAAAGAAGAAAGAAAAGAAATAAGAAAACCAAAATACCGGAGATACCTGAGTCAAGTCCAGACAGTTACTTTGGGGCTAACTGTGATACATTTGGATGGAAATACGGCTACTACAAGATGACTTTCCAAAGTTAGCAGCTCATCTTTCTACTGTGTGTATACGTACCCAGAATTCATCAGGAAATACCTTAAGAGCAATTACCCTCAGCTTTCCAGAATTTAAAAGCTAGACCACAACCCAAAGGACTCATCCTCCTTGGTGAAAACCCAAAATGTGTCAGTATTTCTAACAGCTTGCCGAAACTTGAGAACAACCAGCAGAGGCTTCTGGTAGCCTCGAGAGATTTGTCATTCAGTTAATTGCTAATTAGCATTGTCTTTGAGTTCTGCAGAATATTTTTCATTAACATATGTTCACATTTTCTTCCTCCTGCTGCGACATTGTAAAAGGTTGCTGATATGGGAAAGAAAGAAAGGGCTGGTTGGACAAGAAATACTAAAACATGTTTTGAATTTTTAAGACAGCAGAAAGTAGAAACCAGCAGACATGCAGAGAAGTCCAGCATGAGGTTTGGCCACAGATTTGATCCATGCAGCCCAGTAGACCACACCTAACTTAACACACTTGGATCAAGGCTGTGTCTTGCTAAGTTTCTGGAATCCAGGTGTCACTATTACGAAGTTATTAATCCCCTGCTGTTTTCTTGTCTGTTTCCACCCCTCCTCCTCTTCTTCCTCTGTTCTCTCACTTCTCTCTGTGATTTTCATTTTCCTAATTTAATTTACTGATTTATCGCTTTCTCTTTCTCCTCTCCGTCCTTCCACTGTCATTCCTTCCATCCTGTCCTCTCTGCAGTTCGTATTAAGCCAGGTTCAACGTCTCCGGTGGAGTATCAGAGCGACAGCGATGCAGAGAGCGGTACAGAGTCTGGATCGGCCTCCCTCAGTGCCCAGAGCCTCGACGCCGGGTGAGTTTGGATGTCAAAATCCTCATTTCATATCAGTTATACAGAAAAAATGCTAATTTCTTGTATTTATTAGCTTGGAAGACATTTCAAATCTGGCATTCATCAGATGATACCTAGCTCTGCGTTCTAAAATAAAACTGTAGCTTAGGCCTAGCTCAAAGTCTGTATCTAGTGATCTTAGTTTATGCAGTTCCACACATGGGCCGCAGGTGGCAGTAGATCATTAAAAGTACAGAAGAAGACAATGTTAAATAGTGAACTTTAGAGGTGAGTTTAGAGATGGTGGAGCTGCAACAAGTAGTCGATTAATCAATTAGTTAACTACTACATTATTCACCAACTATTTTGATAACTGATTAATTGTTTTGTATATTTTTATGATTTCAGTTACTCAAATATAAATATTTTCTGGTTTCTTTAGTCCTGTATGACAGCGAAGTGAATATCTTTGGGTAGTAGCAGTAGTTAGTAGGCGTATTTTGGACAGACCCAGGCTAGCTGCTTCCCCCTGTTTCCAGTCTTTATGCTAAGCTAAGCTAACGACATTCTGACGTTATCTTCGTATACAAAGCACAGACATGATAGTGGTATCAAATTTCGCATCCCACTTTTGAAAAGAAAATAACAATTCCAACAATGTTGCCGGCTGATTTCGTGTAGTGTAGTCAGCCAGCCCCAGTGGCCAAACATGGCGCAGCAATATTCCAGAAAGCCTTTCCTCTGTTATTAATGAGACGTCTGTAAAACTGTTGGCAGGATGTAAACACCAGAGACCGTGCGCGATGTAATCTCAGCGTAAAGTCCACGATACGAGTCGGCAGGGCTAGCGAGAGAGGCACTAATGCGCAGCAGGATTTCTGGGAAATGCGGTCTTTGTGTGGATTACCTCCCTCCCCTGCAGTTTTCTAATTACATTACTGCAGCGCTGCCTTGACTGGACACTTATATAACCTTATATAACCCTCTGTAGAGCAGAACACATTGGAGACGCCCAGGCTGTATCACAGGGAGACGTGTGTGTATATGTGTGTGTGTGTGTGTGTGTGTGTGTGTGTGTGTGTGTACACACACTTCATAACCCAAGACATTTAGTGCCTTCAAGGAAAGTGGGGACATTTGACAGGTTGTTACTTGTGAGTTAGCGGAGTGAAGGTTAGTGTGCTGGTGAAGGCTGTCTCAAGTTCAGTAATACTTTTGCGTATGTGTGTGTTTATGTGAGTGTGTGTCCGGTGTGTTTATTAGTAAATGAGGACAGAGGTCCTGCCACACCCAGTGGGTGAGGCGGCCTCACTGTAACTGAAATTCAGGGTGTGGGCGTTAACGGTTAGCTTCGTGCTGTAATCTGCTGTGTGTTTGTGTGTCTGTATGTGTGTAAGAGAGAGACACACACCTAAAGAAAGACAAAATGTTTAACAAAAACAAAGTGAAGCATCTTTGTGGGTATTTTTTTTGTTTCCTTTTTTTTGTTTTGAGGACGATAGCGTGTGCTTGTTTTTGTGTGTTTTTATGTGTGTTGCTGGGCAGGGCTGTCCCAGTACCCGGGTGTAAACATGGTTTCGTAATGCAGTTTGCCATCACACCTCTTTGTAAGGCGAGACAGAGAGGGTGTTTTGTTTTTTTCTCTTTAAATCAACTTTATTTACATCGTGATTATCAAATGAAAAAATCAACAACTACAGTTACATCAGAATATCACAGCACACACAACTTTATGACTGAAATAGGAATCTAAATAAATAATATATATGAACACTGGGAGAGAGGCAGAAAAGAGTTAGTGGATTCAGTCTGTTTCTCTTTTGCTGTGGAAAAGAGGCGAATGAAAATATGAAGGAATAAACGAGACAGAGACACAGTAATGCTGTTGTGCAACACACTGTGACTCTCTGACGCCCCCCAGCGGCCTTAAAACCACTTTCAAATGACGTGTGGCCCTGTTGCTGAAAACACATCATATGAATGTAGTACAACGGCTCATAAAATAACTTGTTAACGTAGTGTGGCCCACGGCAGGAGAGTTAATTAGTGAAATAAAGGTTTTTTTTAAGATTACATATTAATGAACTAATTCAGCACAGATTGACAGTTTAAATAGTCATTTGTAAACATGAGTTTCTTCACTACACATACATACCTTTTAATGTTAACTTACAGACGAGCCAAAAGGCATTTTACAGAACAATAAACAAAAAACATCTATAAATAAATATAATATTTATAAATAATGATGATAATAATAAGACAAGAGTAAAAGCCACATTCACATACAGACACAAATGTGGACATAAAAATACTCAGTGAAACTATCATCCCTTGATCCTGTTCCTGTCCCGCCAGTTGAACACGGTGCACTGGATGCTTGGTTTCAGTTATGTACGTCAGACTTATTTAAGTTTTATGTTTCCTTGATCTGTGTTCGGAAAGAGCTGCAGATTTCTGTGCAGGTGTCTATTTATTTTGTATATCAGTCTCTCATAAGTTGCAGTTTTAGACAGGCCATTCAGAGTAGGTAGGATAGGTTCAGAGCAAAGAGCATGAGTAAGACTACACTCAACACTCTCTCTGGCCGTCACCGATCTTTTCCATAACTCTCTGCCAATAGGTGTCTAGTTTAGGACAATTGAGGAACACATGGATGATATAACCTTGTTCTGTTTGGCATCGCCAGCAGAGGTTTGAATAACTTAATACTGCCCTATTCATTCTCACAGGTGTCCACTGGAGTCTGTTGAGTATTTTCAATCAAATAATTTTACATCTGTTTCGCTAGTTTATTCCACTCATTACCTTCATACGTTACGTTACCTGTAAATCCCATTTTGATAAGGATCCCTTATTATACAGCATTGCTGCAGCTGATGTTTGCACATTCCTGCACAACTGTACAGCTCTTTTATTTAATTAACTAAAAATCGCATGACACATTTACATATAAAGCAGGTCTAGGCCGTACTGTTTATAATGTAAATTTACAGAAACCCAACATTTCCCACCATGAGCAAGCACTTCGCAGCAGTGGAAAGGAAAAACTTCCTTGAAGAGTCAGAAACTTATCTGCCTCGACCGGTTGGATTTAGAGAGGGAAGGGGGGAGGATAGAGAGAGATTAAAATACACAGCAACAAGATTACTAATGATAACTATAACCAAATAAAAATATGACTAGTTTAACTTGTTACATATATGTCAGGACTTTTATTTTGGAAAGCCACAACTCAACGTGTATGTTAAAGAATTAAAATGTCCCAAAAGCACTCACTCCTTTGCCTTTCTCAGGTCGGTTATGGACTTAGAGCCCGTTGATCCAGATTCACCAGACATCAAGAGGAGGCGGATCCACATGTGTGACTATGAAGGCTGTAAAAAAGTTTACACCAAGAGTTCTCACCTCAAAGCCCACAGGAGGATACACACAGGTGAGACCTGACAACACAACAAACACCGATCCAGGTGTAAAGGAGCAGTTCACCCCTAAATGACACATAAAGTTCGGAAAGGTCAATATAAGCCACAAGATGATGAGATTGTTTCATGCATGTAACACACAGGCAGTCAAGGCTTTGCAAAAGAGGCACAGAGACCGGCTTTAATGGGAATTCTGGGAAATGTAGTAAATGTCCAGCTCAAGCAGGATAACATAGGTTGTGGGAGTTTTTTCTGTCAATTATTCATGCATTTTTGTTTCCACCAGTATTGTCTTCTTTCTCTTTTCTCCCATCCTTTCCTAACTCCTTCTCCTTGTCTCCTGCTTCCTCCAGGAGAGAAGCCCTACCACTGTACCTGGGAGGGCTGTACCTGGCGCTTTGCCCGCTCCGACGAGCTGACCCGACACTTCCGCAAGCACACGGGGATCAAACCTTTCCGCTGCACCGAGTGTGACCGCTCCTTCTCACGGTCCGACCACCTCTCCCTGCACCGCCGTCGCCACGTCATGATGTGAACTCTGACTTCCCTCCTGAACGACCCATCAAACCTCCCCTAGAACCTCTCCCCCCATCTTCCCTCACAGCACATCTTGTACCAGTGTTCCTAAACCCCCACATCAACTTCCTGTTTCGCACATCAGGATTTTAAGCCCCATCTGCAAATAAAAAAAAAAAGACCTCCTTCCTCCTCATCCTCTTCATCTTAAAATCAAAGGAATATCAGGAATGTGTCTGTGAGTGTGTGCAGAGGCGGTTAGGGAACTTTTACTGTGTGTATGTGTGTGTTTGTTGGAACACATAATGATCACCGTCCACCCAACAACCCATCCTCCAACTCACCTCCACCTATCATACAAGACATCAAGAGCAGGATGGACTGAAGGACATCCATCAGCAGATACGTTCATTCATCCATCACATCCATCCATGCAAAGGAGAGGAGGAACAGGAGGAAGATCCTTGAAATCCATGAACGTTTGAGAATTTGAGGGAAATATTGGGCATGGAGTTCCTGGGGTTCCTTAGAGTTCCTGGTACTGTTTGGAAATGGGTCAGCAACCAAAACTCATTTAGATTATATGTCAACTGAATTTTTACTAAACTGTAATGGGTCTTGAAGCTAGAGGTGTCCCAACCCTGCTCATATCAGTGTACGAGTGTGTGCGCATGTAGTATCTTCTTCACAGCAGCTGAAGTGACGTCAAACTTCATGTTTGCCGAACATCTATCAAAGGCTTAGATAAGATGGATTTCATACCCTCCTCTCCCCTTGCAGCCTTCACCCTCACCCTCACCCTCACCCTCACCCCTCTCCCCTCCCCTGGTACAGGGAGCTACAAGACTGTGAACTTTATAAAGATTCATTTGTTTTCATTGAATCAATCACATTATTGTCATTTGTGTGTTCTCCCCCAGCACACACCTTTCTGATTCCTCTTCAATAACAGTATTTGATTTTTATGCGTCGTCGTTGCTGTTTTAGGCCTTCAGTTTTGTCTTTTTTTTTTTTTTTCTTCTTCTTTGCCAGGTGTGGCACTCTTAACAGAATGGCATCGTTTATTTTTTTTTCCTTTTTAATGATTTCAGATCATTTTGTTGTGTTCTGAGGCTGTGAAAAAGACTGAGGAGACACAAATAGTTTGAGATTACAAGTAAAACTCTCGCGCAGGGAATAGGGGAGCTTTTCTGAGTGTGCGTGTGTTTTTGCGTGTGTGTCTGTGAGTGAGTGTGCATGTTTTAAGACAAACACATAATCAGAATTTAAGATTTTTATGAGTGTGTGTTCCGGGCACTTGTCGTTCTTTTACCTCTTGCCCGTTGAGCCTTAATAACTGAAGTCAATCTGTAAGGGCGAAACCAGAACCACTGACAGAAGAGGACGTTTGGCCAAAG
>CM071616.1:10627803-10884735 GCA_036365135.1 Miichthys miiuy | reverse complement strand
TACCTGAACTATGCCTTTAAAGTGAACCCACAGAGAACTATCACCAACTCAACGCGGGTTCCCTCAGCTCTACAGAGCGTTTTTGTATTCTTCAGCCAGTTGTTCTGGTTTTACCAACCACCTTCTGGCTGAGGCTCTCATTTCTCTCACAGCCCCCTTTTGCAGCTACAGTAGACAAAAAAAGCTCAGATGAAGCCACTGTATACAACCCATCCAACTAGCTGATGAACATAGTGAAGCACTAACAAAGAGCCAGATATTCCCCTTAGGAGTTAGAGCAGACCAAAACAGAGCTACAATGAGAGTAAATATTATGATCTTGAACTTGTAAGGTGGCCAAAACACGAGTCTAAATCAGTGCTGTTACTTTGCACCTGCTGAAACAGGTAATAACTTATGACATAACATGTTTGCCACAACCAGATTAGGTGACAGTGTGTCAGTGTTGTGTTTCTAAGCTTGTTACTGCCAAAAGAAAAGCTATTTTTGCTTTATGTTTAGTCTTAAATAATTCATAATTAAAATAATAAGTATGTAAGTACAATGCTTAGAGCAACATTGTGGAACTTTTCCAACACAAAATATCTGATTTAAAGTCATTTGGATGCAACACTGACTTGAAGCATTAGTGCTTGTACTACAGGCATTTTAGACCACTGGGAAGCAGAGATTTTTAAGCTTGGAGCAATAATATTGCAATAAAATTGCCGGATATTGTTTTGCTCGGTCATTTGCCGATATATATGACGGCAGGTGGGACTTGTTAGTAGTCGCCATCACTAACTAACGTTCCCACGGCGGTGTGTGAAAATGGCTGTGCGTGCGTGGTGTGTGTGTGTTTATGTCAAACAGGTGGTGTGGAAGACACATCTATGGCAGAGCCGTTTATTTGATCTATGGTGGAAAACACGTGTGTCGTGGGGAAGGGGCGGCATGTTTGGTTATTTTGTAATAATTGTGCGACATAGTAGGAAATATGCGGCCTCGTGAAAATATGCGGCTTATTGCTGATTACGCGGTAATCCACGCAATCGCAAAATCGCGAAAAACTGGAGGGACTGATATATGCTGATGACACCTCACTTCCAGTGACGACAAAGCTCTTATCTGCCCTGACGCAGCAATTCATTGACTACTGCTGCAATCATTTTATAGACTGTGTGTTCAGAGAAAAGAGTCAGACAATTTATAGCTTTGACCCTGTTTATCATTGTCAACAATCCTAACTGTACAAGACGGTGTAGGCACGTCACCCAGCATTGAGAAATCATGAAATTACAGTGAGCAATTAATGATTTCTATGTCATTAAATCTATGACTATGCACAGTTTATTGCTTGACAACAGAACATACAGGCTGTGAAACACAAAGGGTAACCTGTAATATGGTCATAAGAATTCCAACGCACTGAAATATACTGCTTTTGTCTCCTGCCTTTTCCCCCACTGCCATTCACTAGAACACTGTGCTCTCAGAATGCAGGTTTCCTTGTGTTGCTGGACTATTTATGCCCCCACACACTAATACATATTGATACTGTCCTACTATATTATATCTACAGCATATTCATATGCTACTGTCTATACTGTACATATCTGACCTACAGTGTATGCATATCTGGCTGTTTTATTTTGTATGTAATGTCATCCCTTGTAATTACTTGTACTTACAGTTCATACTGTACATATCTTAACTTATGTGACGTACACTGTATAATTACACATCTATTTACACTTATATCTGCAATTGTGGCTGTCGCTGCTCCGCACGCTAGTGTATTCATTTCACTATGTTCATACTGTATATATCTTGCTAAAACATTCATATCTGCACTGTTATTATTATATCTCTATACATACATACGTACATTACTCTGCACTTATTTCTAGTCTCTATCTATAGTCAAAAAGTAGAATGGGAGCCAGAGCCTTCAGCTATGAAGCTCCTCTCCACATTTAAGAGTAGGCTTAAGAAGTTAATTTTTTTGACAGAGCTTATATGGCTGGCCCAGGCCCTGAACCATCCCTTAGGTTAGGCCTAGACAGCCAGGGGATTCCTCATAAAGCACTGGACTCTCCTTTCTTCTCTCTCCATCTATACATATGCATTTCCCATTAATGCATGTTACTAACTTAGCTTAATTCCCGGAGTTGTTCTGCTTTCTCATCTTGCAGGTTCTCGTGGATTATAGCTACGCCTAGGTTGGTTGGGCCTGTTGCTATCGTACTGATGACATCCACTACAATCACTATTTTCACTATTTATTATTATCATTACTACTACCATTAGTCATATCTCCATTAAAAGTTTATAGTTATAATTATCACTATTTTTATTGCTGCTGTGCATTTGTGTCTCTCTCTTTAACTCTCTCTATTCCCTCCCCTGTTCTTCCTGTTCAAAGGAGATTTTTCCTTGCCACCGTCGCCAGGTACTTGCTCTTGGTGGGAATTGTTGAGGCCTTTAATTATTATTATAAAGACTACGGCCTAGACCTGCTGGAAAGTGTCATGCGATAACTTCTGTTGTGATTTGGCGCTATATAAATAAATTGGTATTAAAATTAATTAGTCAAAGCCAAAAATGTGACTAAATCATGACACCTGTTTGTGCTTCATTTATTTTATCAGCTTTTTCTTGATAAGATGAAGACATAGTTCATAGTCTGGGCCAAAAAGGAGTCTCTAACTCCTTAACTGTGGAAGTGGTGGAACATGAACCATTAACATGAATAGCACCGTCACTGACATTTTACTGTCAGGGAATGACTTATCAGGAAGGAAATTAAAGCAGTTTATGGCCATAGATTACTGTAGCTGTCAGATATATATGTCAGCAATGCATTGCAAAATACAGTGAGGCCCCACTGCAATCTAGAAATATGTTTTCAGACGAATTCTGTGTTTAGAGAATGTATTTTTTAAATGTTCTTTGTCAAACATCCACAAACATCGTCTCTGTCCATATAATCAGACAAGATCAGACAAAAAATAAATGCTTAACACATAACCAAGTATGTTAAATGAGGAAAGCTGAGTTCATCTTCATTCCTACGTGTCCACAGAGAAGTTACAGAAAAACTAAGTATTTTTTACTTTGTGCCACGGTTGAGATGTTTTTTTATTGATGTACCCACAGACTATTTGCATATCTCATTTACTAAGACATAGATCATATTCTGACAAGCCAGAAGAGAGAAAGCAAGATGTGTTTCACAACCCCCAGGTCGCTGATAATCCTCCAGGATGTTTGACCATATTTGGGTTTCAGGAAGTCCTGGAATTCCTTCAGAAGAGATATGAGCCAGCTAGTGACATCATAAAGCAGACGGGAGGAGGGGGTAGAGTACACACTGAATGCTGTCTTATTCGTTTCCTGTAGCTGATAATCTGCTGATGCAACCCACACCATTCCAGCACACTGCACGATCCTGAAACCTGCAAATCAGTGCTTCCGGTAACCACACTCTGATACAGATTCACAGACAGTTGTGAATTTAAAAGCATAAAGACTTCTTACAAAAACAAAACAAACAAACAAAAAAAAAAACCCATACCAATAGACAGCCAATGACAGCTTTTTCAATATAGTGTAACCCTATTCTCCTCTGGTCTCAGTGATAGATTTGTCACTCCAGTTTGCCCAGTTAACAGCAGATTGTTGACTGTTATTTTAACCCCTGATGACAGAAAGCTCCCACCATATCAAGTTACCCCTCCACCTGTCTGGGAGGGTGAAACTAAAGGTGGGAGAGAGACGACTATCAAGGCTAAAGAGAGGTGAGCTGAGCTATTATTAACTCTTCTTTGTAAGTAGAAGTAACCTCCCCACAGGGTCATAAGGATTCCAACCCACTAAAATATGCTGCTTTTGTCTCCTGCATTTTTTCCGGCACCCTCAGCCACCTGGCTTACTCTGAGACACCACGAATATGTGCAACAGGTTGAGTAAAAGCTTGCTGGATGCCCCAGTTCCATATAACATGCAGATAATACTTAACTATGACATGTATAGTCCAGGACTGGCAGTATTAAGTGTGTGTGGTGGCCATCTTGGCGGTCTTGCCTCAGCCGGCTCCCGGATAATCCAAACATGGGCAGAGACAGAGTGTGGGTGGAGCTGATTGGGGATGAATGAAGCCTGGTTGCCCTCAAAAGGCCTTTGCTCTTAATTATGAGCAATATGCAACACAGCCAGCTAGTAGCTGCAGGAAAAATTCAAAATACCTTCTCTCCAGACTCAAAGCATGTGGGTTGCCAGATTGAAATTGAACAAGCCAAAAATGAGTTACACAAAGATCTTTCTGGCGACCTGGACAGTTCTCTCTACTTACTCCTGATAAATAGCATCCAAAATCACAGATCTCTATGTTATATTATATTTCATTTATTGATGACAACTTAAATGATCTAAAGTAAGTCCATTACTTTATTTTCCACGTTTTAAAACAGTAGGAATGATTTTAAAATGATGGGCGGTCCTGCTGCTTCTGGGCTTTAAGCTGTCTCCATCTTTCAAATGCATCTCCGATGTTGATATGTGTTTGACTACATTTTTGCTTATAGAGCTTTTTTTTTTTTTAAATGTTGAATTATAATACGTAGTGTGAACTTACCTACTATACTTTTATGACTGACAGAAGTTGATTTTGAAATCAACTTACGTACACTATCAGTATGTTCACTTCACGAAATTTCAAATGACAAAACACTGACTTATTAGTCAAGGTTTGGCTGCAAAGTAATCCACAAGTTTGATAACACTTTTATCTTTGTAATGATTTTGTAGTGTTGCAAATGTAATACAACTTGAGAATCATAAATCATCTCATTTAACCTGACAAGATGCTAAACAAGCTTGCTGGCTTACGCTACCAAAGAAACAGATGCTGTAATGTCAACATGCAACTACAAGTCTCAACAACCAACCACCTTTTGGTTCTGCAACCTTTACCAATGGAAATTTGTGTTTGACAAAAGATGTAGCTGTATTATAAAGTTATGTAAAGCACCTTTTGCTAGAGTAGCAACTACTCAAACAAATAAACACTAAACAGTGTCTTGCAGCTTTGTTAAGACCCGCAGCAGTATTATACTACCTCAATTCACAGGTACTTAGGAAGTCTCCTCCCACATATTTAAACAATGAGGGGGCTGGAGATACTGGAAATGATCTAGGTGGGTGTCAAGCAACAATGTGATAAGAATCATACAACATCTCAAGTGTGCAGTGTTTCCTCATCCATAAAAAACTGTCATACAAGTTGAACCCGTAACGAACTCTCATTCTGCAAATGAGGGATGTTAAGTGTCTATCCGTAACACCCCTTTTATCCACGCCAAGTGGCACAATAAACACTTATTCACTTGAGTTGTAGCTCTAGTCGTAGAATTCTGGTTGAATAGCAGTGATCTGCGTTGGGGTGTGTATGTTGATACAGGTAACAGTGCGAAGAAAAAGAAATACTATAGTACTGTTTGTGTAATATATTTATAAAGCATTTCAGATGGCAAAACACTGCACAGCAGTTTGGAATGTGATAAGACAAGATTTCATATTTCTGTCTTCAGAAACAATAAAATGACACCGTCTTGATACTCCATTGATTGACCAATAAACAGCATTGTTGAGTGACACTGCAGTGCCCAATATAAACCCCAGGTATTATTTCATGGCCTAAATAAACTAAAGCCAGCTGATCGTCAATGATCCGTGTGATATACTGTGCAGGTAGTGGTCTGTGGACTGAAAAAAGGCCAGAAATCACGTTTCCTGGCAATTTCCAGGCAATCACGTAACAAATTAAAAGAAATGTCCAAATTTGTAAATCTGTTTGATACCAGTTACCATGGTTGAAAGTGGCATTAATTCTGTCAAACAAAACAATCTCTTAATGTATGTCTTTAATCTCTTAAATTATACTGTTCAATACTTTTATTTTCAGAAACAAATACAGTTTGTTGTTTGTTTTTGTGGTGTCGTGTCATACATTGGAAGTGAGCTGAAAGTTTTCTTATGTTTGCATTTGTGGAACTGGTATTTTTATTTAGAAAGAAAGAAAGAGACAGGCTAAGACAACTTCTAATACTTAGAGTTTTATTCAAAAAACAGCCTTGTTTCTTAATGAGCCTCTTAGAAAGTGGTGTAGTGTGTTTGTCAACAAAACACCTGACGTTTTAAGGTTTTGTGTTAGACCCAAGCACAGGACATGGACAAGGACGCTTAAGATTTATATGAGGTGAGGTTTGAGCGGAATTGGCAAGGAATAAGGAATGGCAAGCAGCAGCGGTAATGTGGATATGTCTGGGGAGCCGGAGATGATTCTAAGGCACAGAAAAACAAATGCATTAATCACAGCCTTAAAGAAAGTACAAGGAATTTTAAATTCACACACTAAGAGGGGGGACTACCACAGTAGGAAAGACAATGATCTGGCGATGAGTTGGGAATAAAATCCAGGAAAAAACAGTAGAAGGTGTCCAGATTTGAGTCATCACAGTCAATTTTACTGGCCCGAAACTTCTGGAAGAACAGTAATCAAGATGAATGATTTACTTTGAACACCATAAAATGTAAGATGGCACACATGGTCATCCATTGATAAAATATCAAAGACAAATAGACAGCTACGGGAACAACTTTCATTTTGACAGCTGATAACATTCCACTGTAGTGCTTCTCACACACACATGCACACACAGGGCTCCCGATCTTTCGGCATCAGGTTCTTTGGCTCTCCAAGCGGGTGTCACAGTGTCACGCCAACGTAACTTCACCCCATCACGACACTCTCAGCGTGTCAACAGGAGCAACGCGGACCACAATGCAACAGTAAAACGATGCGCTATTGAGTGGATGACAGCCAAGTGGCGCTTCATTTACTGGCAGGCAAACCCCTAGAGACCTGAGACGATCTGTGTGTGTTTGTGTGTGTGTGTTTGTGTGAGGTTTCCGTTTGTAAAGAGACTAAGGAAGCAAAAGAACCCCAATCAGATTGTACATTCAAGAAAAGCACATGTGTGTATATAGTCATGTGATGTTATTATCACAGTGTGAGATCCTGTTGGTTCAGTCAGACAGTGTTTCATCTCTGTGTTGAATTACAGCTCCACTGTGTTTCCAAGAGTTCTTCCACGGCTTTTTCCACAGATGTCACAACTCTCTGGGTGGCCCAGTGGTTAAAGAAGCTAAAAGGTCACCAGTTTGGTGACCTTTTAGCTTCTGAGAGGTTCTGTCTTTCATTATGTCAATATAGTCATGGGGAATGAGTCAAAAATTAAGCAGAAAAACATTTGCTCCTTGGTCAGGTAACTAGGTAACTAGCTAAGTGTATGCTTCTCTGTAGTGGACAGTCAGTTTTAACATTCTGAGCATGATTATTGGTGGCACGTGTTAGGTCTCCAGTTTTGGGTCCGTGTAGGGGTCTCCCATGAGCTGACCAATCCCACAAAGGTTCTTGGTTTGGGTGTTTCTATAAACCGATATATAAATCCAAGTCACACAGTTCATAAATAAGACCCAATGATTGGAAACATTGGCTGCACTCCAGGCTTCCAAGATTTTTAACGTCAAACAACAAAATGAGTTACTGGTTTTTCAGCTGCTTTACATAGCTAGAGTCCCTTTGCTGACAATATTACAGACATAACTGTTCAAGTCAAGTTAGTCTGAGGCTGCAAATATAATATCTCTGATAATGCTGAGACCTCTGGTTTTTGACACTTTTTCCAATTAAAACCTTTGCTGAAATCATCCAAACCACTAAATGCTGGGCCACAGCCATGAAAGTTGTGAAGCGTTGGATCGGAGAGGTGATGAAGGTGGTTCCTCTGAATTTGATCAAACGACATTGTGGCAAAGCATGCATAGACAAGTGACAATTTCTAAAAGGATCTAACAACATTTAAAAAAAGAGCTGGTGGTGTGGATTTCATTTAAGACAGAAGCAAGGTGACACATCATATGTCAGCAAGCCAATTACCTACCGCAGTGTTGTTATGTGATAAATTGACAGCCATAAATAATGAGTGAGATAATGCGTTATGCCTGGTTGACTGTGGAACAGACACCAGACTCCCTAAACCCACTGACAGACACATGTAGGTCAGACCAATGAACAGAGACACATAAAATAAACAGGAGGATATTTTTGCTGGCTGACAAAGACTTTGTTTTGTCCTCTTAACCTTTAAGTTATGAGATTGCAAAAAAAAAAAAAAATCCAATAAAACCTTTTCAAATCCCACCAGATAAAAGCTACATTTAAAGCTACATTTATTTACAATTAAAGATTCTAGTGAAGTATCCTGGTAGTCATATGTCACAATAAAGCAATCTGAGAACCCATCAGCTATCGTCTGAGGACAATTGGGGGCAACAGCCAATGTTTCAGGGATTCTGGTGTGGGCAGTGGAAAGCTAGAAAAATGCTAGGTTTCTGAAAAATCAATAAATGCATGAATGGATCATTTTCTGCATTAAAAAGATGCTTTTCATGTGAAGAGAAAGACACATATGTTGTCTTTGTACTCCATAACCAGCAGGACATTTGCGGGGTGTTGAAGGATGCTATCCATTAAACTACCAAGCTCCCCCTCCATCTCCTAGTAGCAGAGAGTGCAGGGGCAGAGGGGTTGTTTAGTTGAATATGTTAGTCTGGTCTGCCTGACTCATTGATCTCTTTATCTGACAGAGGGTTGTGCAGGTGAGAATCTATGGCCCCGACCATGGCTCTGAAATATCAGTAGCCTTACTGTGCTGTGATAAATATATGGTGCAGTAATAGCAGACTGATTTGTAAGTGTGCCTTTTTGTCTCAGTCCTGCCCTTCTGTAAGTCTTTGTCTTTGTTTTGTTTGTCTTTGTCTTTATAATATTTTCTAAACTATAGATACTCAGATCTATTCTGTCTTGTAGCCTATATACAGTACACTATAAACTAGTGTCACCTTCATGATCAAAGTAACAAATAGCAACATGTGGTTGACATTTCTATGATCAAGCTACCATCCCTAAATTTCAGGAGGACACAATATAATTAAGTCTTCGCCCCACAGACAACCAGACACACCTTATTCTTTCGGTCATAATTATGAAATATTTATGTGTATACAGCCAAATTGAGAACTTCGGTGGGATTGATTAATGTTTTATTTGTACAATATTTATAGGTAGAAACAAAATTTAAATATGTCGCAACCACTTTTAACACAATGTCATTGGCTATTGTCCTGAGGCCAATGTAGCAGCCAGTGTTTTGGGGCTTACAGTGTAAAAACTGCTTGTTGTAGCGTAATACAAAAATAGCTTGGTGATTTGCTTGATATTACATAAGGGCATGTAGAGTAAAATGGGTCAGTTGACACACTTGATTTAAGTAGCCTCCAACTCAGATGTAAATTCAGTTTTTTAAATACCTAACCTTAATACCTGATGATCATGTGTGCAATGATAATGCTCTCCAGTGTCAGAACGCAATGTCTGAACTTTGTCGTTGGAAAGACTTCCTCTTGTGTAAAGCAACACGGACTGGCAAGGTAGCCAAGTTGTTAAACCTGATTGTTATGAGCAGTTTAATGACATCACATTTGGTATTAAGGTTCAAACATTACCTCAGGCAACCTCTTGAAAGACGGTAAGGACATAAAGATCTGGTTTTCAGATGATCAATGACGTTAAGGAAAATGGAGGGCGTACTCAATCATTTGGTCCTGTTTTACAACACGGAAACAAGCTTATAGAACAATGGTACCATGTAAACATCTCAGTATTATGTAATAACTGCCTATAATTGTGATTCATTTTTTGAGACAATGCAGTCACATGTTGGGACAAATACTAGTGCAGAGAAAAATGTGAATTTGTTTGATGCCAGCACTTCCTCCCCTGCATCACAACCAGCATTCCAAACTTCATCCTGATTGGTTAAAACCTAACTCAACCAAACATCAAAGTGTTGTTGTGCTTTGGCAACTGCAACCAAACCATGATCAAGTACCTTAACCGCAGGGCAGAAAGCAGTTTCCAGTGAAACATCTGCTTTGAGATGTGAATCTGTGCTGTGCAGTTTTTCAGATCTGTTCGGGTAACACTTTATGGGAAGGTACGAGAATCATCATGAATTCATATTGACTGCATGAAAAGGCATGAAATCTTTCATGTAGTACTTCAAAAGCTAACATGAATTATCATGATGATTCTTCATAGGTAAGTCTGCAGTAAGTTAGGAGGAGTAAGGGTTCAACCAATCAGAGCTGAGCATCTGTATTCTGTTGTTATCACGATTAACTAAGAATTACATCTTTGTGACTTCAGATAATTTCTTCTTTGTGATTTTGTGACTTACTTCTTTGTGACTTCGTCATGACCTTGTCTGTCTTCAACACTGATGAATCATAAATTATTATGTATTAACTGTTTGTGCCTATGCATACAGTACATGACACATACAAACTCGTTCCTAACTAAACAATTGATAATTAATCAGATTGACCTGGACGTCACCACCAACATGCTAAAAAATGTAGTTATTTAATAACAACTGGCTAGTGTAATACTTTTAATCTACTGTGTTTAAATCGCTACAGGTAAGTGAAAGAGAGCAAGAGATAATAGCATAAAAAGTTGAGATATGGTGTGACCTTTAATTACCTTTAATCATACTCAGTCAGAGACCTTCATCTCAACCTTATTTTGTGTTTCCTGTTTTTTTTTATTATTAATCTACCTTCTAACAGACTATTATCTGTCAGCTCTTCTTATATGATCTTCACTGTTCTTGTACAATCTCATCACATCTCAGTCACCATTTGGACATTTTGTTGGTCTCATCAGGAATGGAGAGGGTTAAAAATGGGAACTTGTGTCACTTCATACACATCGGTGCATAACCTACAGTATGCGTATATTAACTTCTCTTGAAACCATGACGCCCTATGATGAGCTGGCTATAATGGATAGATGGATGAAACCATGACGTGGATTAGAAAACAAACGACAAAATCCAGCACTCTCGTTAGGTTGACAAGTGGAAAATTTGCTGAATATATCCGACAAGACAACACTAAACTGTTGTCTTGGTTGCTAAAAATTCGATGCTTTAGAGATAACATGTTTTTCACCCTGAGGGAGATAATATGAAAAAAAAAAAAAAAAAACTGCTGTGGTTTTTGTGGTATTTGGAAGAACGATTTGGAAAAGTTCAAGGTGTTCTCAGATTTCAGACGTCACCATGGTGTGAATAGCAATCTGTCAAGCATTAATTGAGGTATCCAAGTTTGGTGTTTGAACCACACAAGCGGCTGCCATGCAACCACAGGATGACTGTTGCAGGATTTCAGAGAGGAGTTTTCCACTCACCCTTGTTCTCATTACATTTTTCTACATCCGTTTAGTGGGCGTCGGCAGTGACGTCATCTTTGACGTGTGCGGTCCTCTGTGATCACGCTGACTCAGGCTGAGCAATGTGCTCTCACGCACATACGCACAATGCACGTTTTAGAGTGTTTTGGATTGGTTACGCATGTGGAGGAAATGATGGTGTGAGAGAGAGGGAGAGAGAGAGAGAGAGAGAGTGAGAGAGAGAGACACGTGGAGTGAGACAAGGCTGCTATTTAACACCTGCTCTGTTCAGCATTTATATAAATGAAATGGCCACCATCTTGGGTCAATCCACACCACCTGTTCTCACACTTCACAACAACTCTGAGATCAAATTTCTGCTTCTGCTGGAGTGCATTTGTGACACTTTACATGAAGTGAATGGACACTAAACAAACACACTAAAATATGAATTCACACATTAAAAGCTGCAGAAAAGGTGAGTTTTGATGAATGTTTTAAACATGGACAGATTGGTGGAAATATGTTCACGTTATATGTGCACTGAATGCATATCATCAGGACAGGGGGGTAAATATTTCAGTGCACCTACTCAACGGCATTGATGCCATTTTTATTGCTATGGTATTTTACAATGGAAAGAGTCTCTTTAAAAAAAACAGACTTTGTATTTGACATGACAACTAACTGCTAGAATACTGGTTCTGTCAGAAAGAGCCATCTATGACTCATAAGCTAGCTACAGCCTTGACAACAACACATTGATTTATTGCCACACATACAGACAAATCAGTGGTTAATTTAGAGGTGTGGTGAGTTGTGTATGTTTTATATCAGGTTAGGAGATAATCAGTGGCACTGAACATGATGCAACAAGTATAACAGTCTAATTATTATTTTAATTGTGGTGATATTTTAGTGTTTTACAGATATGTCATGACTTGGGACACCCTGCTTGAACTGAAACCTGGATGTCTGTTCACCGTCAACATGCTAAAAAATAGTTAGACTAGACAAGAAGTGGTTAGCGTGAGATGCTTTGTATTTGTATCTTTTTCCACAGTATTTTGATTGATGCAAATCAGAAAGAAAGAGAGCGGGAGAAGGCATCTGTGGGCTGTTTGCTTTGTTTAGTTTATTTTCTCTGCGATTATAGCAACAAAAGCTCTGATACAGTGCGACCTTTAACCGGGTTCATTCTGACAGTTACCGTATGAGACTGTGATGGATATACAGCTAAGTGACTGTCCAAACACTGACATTCATATCTATACACTGTCTCTGTCATACCACAACACCCATTCATTCCCAAAAGGCTAACTCTTACCTTAAAGGTCCATTGTGTAGGATTTTGTAGCATCTAGCGGTGTAGTTGCAGGTTGCAACCACTTCCCCTCAACTTGTCCTTTCTATAGTGTATATCTTGAACCAGTGTTTAGTTTGAAATGATTTGTAATGTAGGCACCTGATTTTGAAGAATGCTTGATTTAAAAACAGATGATATCTGTTTCTGTCTATCAATTTTGATCTTTGCTGTGTTGTAGGCATGAGATGTTAAATCAGTGTTATACTTTTTAAAAAAATAAAATAAATGGTTAATTTTGTCTTTTTGTCCCCAGGAGGAAAATAAATCATCACACAAAGAGTATATAAACTGCAGAAGTTGGATGACAGTTGTTCAGGATCAGGGCTAGATAAAAAAAAAGGGTGTGTGAATTATAGTACATGTGCTGTATGTGCATATGCAGCTACATTACCTTCTCTTTATGGAGTTATTCGTGTACAGATGAGAAGCAGCATTTAGATCAAAAGATTATTTAAATCAGAAATTAAAGACGTGATTTTCCATCTTCCTTAATTTTGCTCTCTAAGGTGAGTAATTCTACATTTCCTGCTCGGCCTGCCTGATGGGAGCAGACTAAGAGTTTGCTGGATTTAAAGAATTTGTGGTTTTTGTCTTCACTGTTGTTCTCATTTTGCAATAATAATATTTAAGCCGGGCCGTGTCAGTGGTGATAGAGTATCAAAAAGGTAATCATTTAATCACAGCTCTCTTGAAAGTGAATCATGATCTTCTGACTGATGTCGGACAAACTACAACATATGTACGAAAATACATTTGACTCAAGCGCTTATTTGCTGAATTCTCAAATTCTCAATCCTGTTTTCACCATCAGACCAAAGACCATTTGTGCCTTTAGATTATAATTGCACTGGAAGATTTTTAATTATCGTCAGTTTTCATGTATGAATATGAATATGGTCTGAAACTGAAGTGTAAATAAATTTTCCTTATGCCTCTACAATCTTTTTGCATTCATATTGCTTAAAAAAAAAAAATAGAAGAATTAATATTAGTTTACAGTCACATTTGCTTTTCATGTTTGAACACAGCCTGTGGTTTGGTCTGCTCATCTCCTATTACATCTCCCTCTGCTGGGAGAAATATGGCATTTCAATTTAAAGAGAGACCTCCACCTTTTAAAAAAACTGTAAAGCGAGAATGTCAAATTTAAGTGTACATATAGACCAATGTGGGCTGGACCATTAAAACCATTGCATAACAATATATAAATAACAACAATGTTCCCTTCCTTTTGGTGTGAACAATTTATGAACAATACATTTACAAAACAAACGATAAACAGACTGAAACATCTTAAGAAAAAAAATAATAAGTGCATGTTTTAGTTTTTCCACATTCAGTCAGGACACAAATCTTTTATAAATTACTTCTTTCTTTATCCAGTGGACACATCTGGGACAGCTATGTAATTTATGAAACATAACTTATGTTTAAGATAACTTTTATTTTCACTTTGCAAAGTCATCCAGTGGGCCGGATTGGACCCTTCGATGGGTCGGTTCTGGCCTGCAGGTTGTGAGATTGATACCACTGATGTAAAACAAAAAGACAACCATGAGACAGTGACACACAATGTTTAAATAAAGAGTTACTAGAAGCTACTTTGAAGGGTGTCATCTTTTGAAAACCGTGAATCATTTAATATGTGAAAATGATAATAACTGATAAACTGATAGTAAGGATGATGTAAATTAGAAACCATTTTGTAGATAGAAAGTAGTTTTTTTTTAAAGCGTCTGCTAAAATGACTAAAAGTAAATTTAGTTACAATGAGTTGATATTTATCATACACTATATTTATTTATTATTAGCCAATATGTGGAAGAGATACTGTTTATGATTCTTTTCCCAGTGACTGATGAATTGAGCACCACAGCAGAAATCTCAGAGACATACTGTACATCTCAAAAGTTGGACAAGTAAAACTGAAACAATCTGTGGTTGTTAGATACCACTTCACAAAGTCAGAAACAAAAGTAAAACTTTGAAATAAAAGGATAGACTTTCACCCGAGGTTGATATGCAACATACAATTGAAAGTGAGACCCAGAAAAAGCAAAAGCTGTACAGTATGTGTGTGTGTGTGTGTGTGTGTGTGACAGAGAGAGAGAGAGTGTGTGTGTGTGTGTGGTAAGATTTTGCCACAGTTTTCCAGTGTGGCCACCAACCCACGCGCACACAGCATCATTACTGACGTTGTATTACGATGTCAGGCTGGGTTGGTCTGTTTATTTTATTGTCATTGTTAAGCCCCTATAATGCATATTGATGATTTCAACAGACACACACTCATCCACACATAGTTCACAGGTTGAGGTAATGAGGTGCCAGATTTCTTCCTGCAACAAGGTCCTATGGTAAACAGATGTGAGCCGACCAAGATAGATCAATGCGTGTGTGTGTGTGTGTGTGTGTGTGTGTGTGTGTGTGTGTGTGTGTGTGTGTGTGTGTCAGAGGGATCAGAGATAATCAGAGCTGCCTAATGACCCCTCCAGAGAGACCTCAGCTAATCCCCTGCACCTCTGGGACACACATACTGTGCTTCCCCTCTTCCAGCCAGCTCTCATGGGGTGCGTTTGGTTCTGGCCTGGTGAGGGCAGGGTGGGTGGGTTTATGAGAGTAGAGCACTGGTGCAGGTCAAAGGGGCTTCAGAGGAGATGAGAGTCTGGAGGGGTGAGGGATGTGTGTGTGGATGCATTCACTACTGCTGTAGATCTATATATCTATATATATATATATCTATATATATATATATCTATATATATATATATATATATATATATAATTCTTCCATATATATAGCAGAAATTGAATATAATCCATATTTTCTTTAGTGTATAGTCTTAAAAATAATGATCTTTATACTAACCACTGGCTTTAAACGGTGTGTTTCACATTTTTCGTGCGCTTTGTGTTACCAGCGTTAATGTTAGAAAGGAGAGGGTAACTTAAAACTAGAAAAAGAGTATCTATTAAAGCAGAAATGTTGTTAGTTAAGTAATTGTTGCACGGTACTTCAGGTTTGATTTCGAAAACTCTTTCCCTTATCATTTTCACCATGTCCGTGCTTGCTCATTATTTATCCTCGAGGTATATTTGCAACAACATTATTATCAAAGCATGCTTTTTGCTCGCTTCTGTTATTGAATGCAGTACCGAGGAAGACATTTATCCCTCTTTGACAGATGATTATAGAGTAACTTCAGTAGAAAAACATAAGGGCTGCTTCACTGTGATGATTACATAAAGGATTACGTAACATTTCAAGTGCTCACAAGTTTCATTTACAAAGCGTGTTGACGAGATTGTCTTAGAGGAAGGAAATCAGTCCAAAAATTGGATGGTGTCAGCAGGAATGTAAAATAAATCCAAATTGAACTTGATAACCTGAAACTTTAAAAATACACTTGCTCACAGCTGTTCATATTGAATTGACCCTTCCTGACTCCATTTTGCTTTGTGCTCCAATAACAGTTGAGCAAGCCTCAGTAAGAATCATGGCCAACTGTCTCCTTTTCTGTACTTAGTTATGCTATATGCTAGCTTAATGTTGAAAATACAACCACATTTTTAAGATGGTTGAAATATGAAAGTGATATAGTCCTATATAGTACCTACCTAGTAGCTACCTGATAGCTTATGTTAAGAAAAGGCTCACTACATGCCCGACATGTGGAGATTAATCTAAATATGCCTTTCATTTGCTTGTACATAGATGCAACAAAATGGCTGAACTGTGCCAATTGAGACCAACTGCTGCTGGCGGGAAAATAAAGAGGTTGTGTGAGGTTTGCTATTGTGACCATGAGGCTTCATAACATGAGGTATAACCACATGCATTTTCTCCCTGGCCCTAAATGTAACACATACAGCCACAGTGCAAACTGTGTATGTTTGGATATCTCTCTCTCTCTGTGCGTGTGTGTGTGTGTGTGTGTGTGTGTGATCTGATGAGGTGATGATTACATGAGTGACCCTCGGGGATGCAGGAAAAGGCTGAGCTGGAGGGATTTCAGGCTTTTAGGTGTGTGTGTGTGTGTGTGTGTGTGTGTGTGTGTGTGTGTGTGTGTTAATGTATGTTACTGTATGTTGAATTATTAAACTGCACATTGAATGTGTCTTATACAGCAAGAAATGTGCTTTATATAGAGACGACTGGTCCCAATATTGTGCCAAATCCAAATATATAATCTCTCTCTTTGTGTGCTATCGCCCCCCCCCACACACACACACACACACACACACACACACACACACACACACACTCTTGCTCTAACCCCTTAAACTCCGCTGAGGCTCATATCCTGACAAAAGGGTGGATTTGAATTTTAGATGCAGTACATGAACCCTGTTGAATGAATGAATGACTCTGAAGGAGGAGCCCATACGTCCTTGAGAACAAGTAAAGGTTTTGCATGAAAAGTTAATCACTGCTGCTCAAAAAAGAGAAACGAGACAAAAAGTATTGTAATGTATATATTGTCAGGGATCTTCAGTCCCTGAACAGTCCCTTGACTGATTGACCTTTATTATAGAGGGCAGCTTTGGATCAGGGACCTTTTTTGTACATGTATATAATATGTACAAAAAAGGTCCCTGTAACATGTATACACACATGTATACACACAATGCGAGCAATAATTCTTTTTGCATATAAAACCAGAGGAGTTACACTACATATCACGCATGCATCGTGTCCCAGAGCTCTGTTTCCTTTCACTAATGGGTTTGTAAAAATCCAGTAAATGTGTTTTTTTTGCATGTCACTATGTGCAACAAATATGTGTACAAGTCCATACATATTATTAAAATTTGGGTTGTAAGGGTTGTATTGATGTATAGTATATTAAAATGCTTCAAAAATGGCACTACACATGTAATAATGTTAAAATATGCTCTGGTGGACTTTAATTACTTAAATGTTCTTTAATTTGATCAGTTAATCAGCTAATCTGCCCTACAGGAATCATCTAGTCAGTTCTGATATAAAACAGTTGTGTCACTGATCTCAACCAATGCATAGAAGAGACAAACTAAACACCTAGGACATAGGAATTCAGAAATAGAAATACACATATTTTATCATAAAACATAGTACTATTGACATAGTGAATCTAACTGGTGTTTATTGAAGAAAAACAATATATATCAGATCTATATGTAGAATCTAAATCAAATTAAAGGTCCAATAAGCCAACAAACACTTGATTTATCTGCAGAAACATTTCATCTATGTGAGGAAGTCTATGTGTTTGTCTAACGTCACCAGAAAATAGAAACCACACCTGTGATGAAAGAGCTCGACTGGGTGAATCCAGATAAGCGCTTTGATCCCTGCAAAGCTTCAACTCTTCAGTCCGCCTCCGTCTGTGCAGATGAAAGGCAAGAGGGTGATTTTAAGACATCAGTGTTTGCACAGAGCCTGCAACTCCATGTCAGGAAGGTGATTCTGACAACAGGTACATGTTACATTTGTACTCTGTCTCTCCATCACTCCCTCCTCCCCTCCCTGCACGTGCTGGTGGTACAACGCTGCAAAAATATTAAAAGAAACAAGAAGAAAACAAAAAAAACAACTAATTCTGCTCCCAAATTCACGCTCACCTCTCCCAGGCTGCTGTGGAAGAAGCTTTCATCATCTGGCAGCGCTGACATGATCAACTATAACACCACCTAAGGCTACCATCAGTTTCAATGTAGATCACCTGCCAGCAGAGAGCAGAGGTGGGCCACTCATTTGGACAGAAACTGACTTGAATGTGTAAGAGAGCCAACTTACCACCAGGTGGCGGTAGAAGTCAGTGCTCGCCATCTCCTGGTTGCCATGCAGTCAACACAGATTCCTCTACTTGGCAAAGAGCCATATTTATATTAGGGACAAGTTATTCTGAGCTAATTGGCACCTGATGTTCACTTAATGAAGACAGAGACAGACAGAAGGGCCCTGAGAGAGTGTTGGAAGCAAATCTCCTGACATGACCAAGAAATGATACCACCTCCCAGTAATTAAGACGCATTTACACAGAAACACACTAAAGACAAACCCACACTGCATGTACTGATAGACACACACATACATGCACACACACAAGCCGCTAATGAGCTCGGCAACCTGTTCTAATCAAAACATCTTTAAGCAAATTAACAGGAGAATTTGTCACTGAAAATTTCCTGCTCGGATCCTGTGAAATCCAGTCTCAATGGGCAATTATCTAATGCTTTTATATATTTTTTCATATAATGATATGATATGAGACAATTTTACATCATATAACATCTGTCTGGGAAACTGTTTTTTCACATTATCTAGTAATTTCACGCAATGGTAAACAAGTTTTATAATTTGCTCTGTGCAAAGATGTTTATTTGCAGGAAAAATGCTTTTCAAAAAAGTTTTCAACATTTATTTCCTGACATATAAAACCCATTTGTTCTCTAAAAGGCTGTCAGTTAAAGTTAGTTTAGTTTCTAAAAGTATTTAAAAAATATTTAGATATCATATTTAGCAAGACTAAACATTGGCAGACCAAACTGTAACCGATGAGAACTTCACTTAGTAGTTTAATAGTCACATACTGTATAATCATACAGGTACAATCATAGTGAAATGTATTTCCTTAACCCTTTACAATTTGATTTTAATAAAAAATAGTGTAAAATAGAATTGTAATGAGAATGAAATAATAAATAATAATGGGTGCAGTCTTCTGATTCAGGATCTTACTGGTCTGAGGGTGGACACGCTTCTTGAGCCTGTCAGAACTGGCCTGTTGTACTCTGTATAGAATAAACACTAAAAATTTACTCAGTGAGATTTCGGACATTGACTACACACGATCAGTTTGCATCATCAAGGACAGGTGTAGCATCGCTCGGCTATAACTTTCACACCTGTAAAATATGTAGAATGGCATTGTGGGATTGTGCGCAGAAAGAATTGTACATGTCATTTTGTTGTCAAATTCCTTCAGGGTGCTATATAGTGGATATATTTTTACACTGAGAATTCAGACACTAGATTTGTAATTTAGTAAAATTTATGAATGACTTGCTCCACAATCAGAATTTGATCAGTTTGGTCTGGTAACATTCGGACAGTCCAGAAGAGCTGCACGATTAAATCATTCTTAAGATAAGATAGACTTTAATGATCCCACACTGGTAAAATTCACTTGTCACATCAGCTCGTATGCACAAGGTTGATACGAAATTACTCATGAATAAGAAATATATAAAAAAGTGCTGAAGAAAGTCATGAAGTCATGCTGGTGTTAAAGAGTCTGACAGCTGTTCTTACATGGTGGGAGTAGCATTTTATCCTCATTCAGTGGAGGACTAAACCGGAAGTTAGTGCTCGGCCGGTTGAAATCTCATGCACAGTGTGAAAGCATATGTGGAAGATCTGGGTAATTTCATGCTTGGAAATGACATTTTAGCTCCATGTGCCACTGAGCTGCTTCCATAAGAGTGAGCGGAGCTTGTTATATATCTACTCTTTTTACTTTTACTATGGTGGACTGTGTGTGTGTGTGTATTAGGTTAATTACTGTGCTTACATTGTGTTAGGTCACAGTTTAACAATTGCTTCCAGTATTAAACCTCAAAGGTAGACTGCATAGCTGTGCACCTGGCGTAGTGAGAACAGTAGAGTCCCAACACGAGCACATGCACGTCATACTCAAAACGCAGCCTAAATGTTATATATACCCACAATATGGATGTAGTTCTTGTGGGAAAAAAATGTTATGTCAGACAAACATTTAAAATTGATACGGGTGCACAATAAATCCTGTCTGAGTAAATTGATTTCACTATGGGTGAGACACCACAGGCAAAACATAATTTTTTCATGCACTGGTCAATTCTGGGATTTTTGGGCTATTTTGTTTCCATATCATGTCTTCTTCCAGACTAGTGAAAGGAAAATGGAAAAAATCACATTTAGGTGTTTTCTTTTACTTCAGTTTGTCTATTTGTGTCTGTAGATTTCACCGTTAGCGTTACCTAATGCCTCATTTACATATTTAAACATAACATTGTCTTTTTGTAAGTAATAAACTGGGAAAGTTTCATGGTGATATCTATTAGTTAAAATGTTTTACCCTATTCACCTGTAGTCTCTTTAAAATGTCTGAATTTTATAAATACATATGTTTAAAGGCCATTTTCTCAAAATGAGGTTTTTTTTTTTCTCAGACTCTGAGCCACAAATCTCCACTTCAGTAGTTCTTACATACACCAAACCTTCCTGTTTGATTTCTATCTATATTCTGAAGGTCTGTACAGAGGGGTTTGTTCATATATCATTCATAGCCTGATTTATAGAACATTTATTCATAAAAACATGGTGAAAATTGATTTTTTTATGGCTGCTGACAGTATTTTCTGATATATGGAGTGATAAAAAGAGATATCCACAATTTCCTCTGTAAAAAACACTTGACTCTAATATGTCAACAAAATGAAACAAAATTTTTGAACCTAGCATCATCTAATGTTTAGATTTCTGGTCTGGAAACATATGCAAATTAGCCCATAATTAATGAGATAATGCATCATTTGTTTCATGGTGATATTTTGTACCGTTTTCACCTGTCGTGTCTTGTTGTGTTGGAGAAAGTCATGTTCCTGTGTAAATGATCTAACCTGATAATTCCACCACAAAACTGTAAGCCGACCCGCCACTGATGCTAATAATAACAGAATAATCTGCTGCGACTGCAGCAGAATATAACATACTCACACTCAGTGTTTCTGCCCTGCAGTGTGAATAAGCTGTCCTAGCTGACTCTGTGGTTCATTAGTATAAAGGTTTATGAAAAGGCTTCATTAAAATTGCATCCAGCATTTCGGTTCCTGTAATGAAAGTTAGTGCGAGTGTCAAAACCTCTCTCGTTAACCAAACTCACCCAGCGCCGCGCTGCTGGAGATTCATACATCGTGTGGTCTGAATCCTGGACTCAGTGCTCAAAGATAAGCACCATAATTCATCCAAATCTAAACATAGAATTGTTTAGTAGCTTAGTAGCAGCTGCATTTTTATTTCATCCTTTTCTTTGAATGCATCTGAATCTTCCTTCTTGAGCGTAAAAAACAGGTTTGATGTCATATATTTCACAGACATTTTCACTGATTGTAATTCTATATTAAAATTGTTGAATTCATACTTTTCCACAATGAGGCTAAAGGATGTCTGACTTCCACTGCATGAACTTTCCCCAGAAACTAGGAACCGTTGGAGGAACTTTCTACCGCAAGGACAAGAGTCTAAACTAAGTTCCAGACACACTATTTCACCCCCAAAAATCTCTGATCAAGGAGGTTTAACTTTACAAAAGTAAAGGAACTGAACTTTTCTGATCAAGGGTCAAGCACTCGCAGCATTTAACTTTTTTTTAATGGCCAATTAAAGTGAAACCTCCAATTTTTCAGTAGAAATACAAAATAAATACATAAAATAAATAATAACTGGTTCAGTAGCCAATTTCACGTCTGGTGGTTATTTTGCTTTGTTTGATGGGTTTTAATGAAATCAGACTCAACCATGGTGGTGCCAGCTTGTGCCGCCTCAGGTCTAACATGACTTTACTCACATTAACAAATTTAAATTTGTGGCTCAAAATCGCTCTAATTCTCTACAGTCTGTTGATTCAGGGAAACTTTTAACAAAACATTCTCAAGTTTACAATAGCTGCGACCACGTATGCGCATGCATCCACACGTTCATGCATTCACACAAACACTTGACCTCCATCAGCAAGAAACCATGGTCGCTTTAGGGTGGGCAAATTTTTGTGGGCCGACTAACCAACAGAGCAAGCTATAGAGCTGCTGATCACAGCTAAAAAATTTACTCATTTGACTTTGCCGAGTAAATCTCTTCACTTTTAACATCAAACGCACCATCACTCACAGCACAGAGCTCTTTCTGTTTGTGTCCATTGCAACCTCTATGCTACAGGGTCAGTGGAATCTACCGTTCTCCTAAAATGTTTTGCCTTTTAAAGTGAAAAATCACTTTAGCGTCCAGTGTAGATGATGATCTGTATGCTGCGTTCATTAGTTCAGGGGTCTGAGTGGTAGCAGTCACTCCAGGTCCATCACCACCAATCCTCGCTCGTTCTCTTTCCTGTTCTAATTGCCTGAATAGTCCTACTGTTGCTGCCCATTAGTATAATATCCATTAGTCTGCCTTTCCTTCCCCCAGACCACCACTCCCTGCCTTTACTACACCTCTGAGACACACACACTTATAGGCAAAGCATAACACACATCTACAGAGGCTTGCAAGCACAGCAACAAGAGTTTTCTCTGTTTGTATTCATGGTGATTTCATCACCAACCACCTTTTATTTTAATCCCTTCAGCATTTTCCATCCTTGATCTGTTTGTGGGCATCTATGCCTCGAGTTCACACTTTTGTACGCTCAAACAAGCACACGAGCATCCTGCGATTTCTCTTCCTCAGAAGTAACAAGCTAATGTCATGTTCCTGTGCGAGCCTCTCTGCCAACATGCTTTTATGAGAGTGGAGAAATGGAAAATGAGGAAATAATTTATCTCACTAACCCTTCAGGAGTGTATTAAAACCTTTCCTTTTACTTACCAACAGGATCGCTTTCCAAAATAAGGCAAGTCAAAGTAGGAAAATTCTATCTGGCAAAGACGCTCAATAGATGCAGACCATCCAGAGATGAATGAAAAGACTTTGTCTTGAGTGATCTGTTTGCCCATTTATACTTTTTCATGTGTTGTTTTATGGATGTTTTCTTATTGTATATTTGTTGCAGAAACCTGCACTACCTATACACAACTGCTATCCATACCTTTATACTATGTCTATCAAAAAGCTTTTTTCTGATTGCCTGGAAACTGTATAAAACTGGACAGACACTATAGAGATTAATCTAGATTTGAACTTTTTTTTGGTTGTTCCCGACTAATTTTAGAATTTGGCCTAATTCCGCCAGATTGAATGTTGTCATCAGTTTCAAGTGTGTCAAGATGTCTGATTAATTGCCTGAACGATCAGGAATTTCGATGATTGAAAGGATTTCTCACAGTTCAGAAATCCTGGTTGACTACCTTGCAGGTTGAGCAGTACCACAATTAGATTTCCCATGTCTGCTGTCTCAAAATCTGTTATAATTCCCATGAAATGATTTCTCTAGCGAGAGCAACCATGGACGTAAACATTATGCCCATACTGTCATGCAGCAATAGTGGTCCCTTTGCCTGCAGAGTCATATTAGCCGACTGGGAACTTCTATTGAACCTGGAATGCTGGAATGGGAATGCAGCATCCAAGACTGTGGACACCAGTTTGACGACAGGGAATACAGTACCAAGTTGTTTTTCTTGCCAGGTTTTGGTCCAGGCATCCTGGGGCTGAGTTAGATAACATAACTAGCAGCACGGCTAACAAAGCAAACAGTGTATAAGATGTGCTTCATCTGCCAGATGAGCTATCATTCCATTGAGAAACTTTCCTCTGTAATGTATTCTCTGTTGGTCTGCAGAGCCTGGCTCCATAGTGGCAGATTCAGCATTTAGCAGTCAGGTACTTTAGCAATTAATGCTAAAGTAATCTTTAACAAATGGACTTAAGATCGGAGAGAGCTTTTCTTTTTGTCTGTGGTAAGTTGTCATGGTTATAAAATATGGTTAGACACACTGCAGTGTTCTCATATAAAGAAATTATGGACTCAACTATTTCAATATACATAAGGACACCTCATTGTGTATCCTTGTAACATATCATTGCCTCAGGATAAAAGCCTCTTTCCACATCCAATCACAGCTGCATATCGTCACCCTCAGCAACCCTCAGATTGTGTCGGATCTGTGGACTTGGTTTTAGACATTTATTAAAGTATAAATACGCTTAAAATGATAAAGTTGAGAAGGTGGAGGTGGAGGTGGAAAAAAAAGAACATGAAGTTGGAGAGGAAGTAAGCGGAGCTTGATGTGGGAATCGGGGAGAAGAAGAAGAAGTGGAGGACAGGAATAAGGGATTGGCATATGATGATGAGATGATATCAGGGACTGGATAGACAGCAGTGGAGAAGTGTAGGGGGATCACAACATCATTATTTCATAGTCTGAGGAAGCAGATCCACATCAAGCTTCTCACAATGTCAAGCAGTCAATCAGCATCAGCCTGTGTGTGTGCGTGGGTCATTGGTATGTTTTAAAATTTTTATACAGTGCTGTGTTTCTGTCACTCATTGCTTTGGGGCAATAGAACAAGTAGAAGTGCAGGTGGATTACACAATGTGAAAAAAAAAGATTAAATATTAAAGTTGTACTCCTATGACCGACCCAGCGTACTCAGCAAACTGATCCGAGGGAGGTCAGGCCTTTAAAGGTCAGAGGTTGGGCCACGGGATGAGAGCAAAGGCGAGGAAGAGGAGCTGAGGGATTTGGTTGTCCCTCCCCATGATCCCCATCCTTAGTCTGCAGCCTCGGGGCAATTCGCTGTAGCAGTTGCAGACAACTGAAGTGGCGGCTCGCAGCTTCAGCTGCCAGTTGTCGCAGGGCAGGAGATGTTGTAATCTTAAGAGGTGTCAATCACAGGAGATTAAGGGAGGTCACTTGAGCGGCGGTCTGCTGGGATTCTCCACTGCCAGGCTGTCGGGACGTACAACCCTGAACCTGCGTTCAGTGCACGCGTGTGAACAAACATATACAGGCAGGCGCAGGCAAACCGAGCGCACTCCCCTTCGACATGAAAGAAAGATGATGGCATGAATGATGTATTGTACTGTTACACACTACAAACACTCACACACACACATATACAGAAGGTGCGCAGAGCAAAAACTGGAGTGATAAAATGGCTTCTGTAATGTGGCCTGTCTGCTGCAGAAAGAGGGAACAGAAAGGAGAGAAAGAAAGAAGGAGACGCTGATTGACGGGCTCTACCAATTTTATCCTTCGTCACTCAAAGAAGAATGATCATAGACTGCTTTGATAAATAGTACTGTATTTCACCTCAGTGTTTTCATTATTAGTCTGAAATGATATAATTCAAAGGTTATATTCGCAAGTTATTACGGTGCCCTTGCGTCATTTATTGCGCAGAATTAATTTTGACTGACAAGGTGATTCATCTGCGATTCAAAAACATATGGTGTTTCTGCAGTTGGGAAACCATCTGACCCAATCAGAGCTTTGAAGGTGTGTGAGAGTCAAAGAAAAATGAAAAGCAGGATTGATAAGCAGCTGCAGAGGTTGGTGTAATTCAATTTACAGAAATATATCCTGTGATATCACTTGTTGGGGTCTCATATGTCATATTTTTAACAGTAACAGAAAAATACATCAATATACATCCACACATTCATACAATATGACTCAATACATAGCACAACCACAAGGGAAGACAACAATCAACACTAAGCCTGTCTAATACAAATGATAGCTCTATATAATAATTTTATTTTGTACATCATCATTTTGCCCCGATCCACTATATCACAAATAAAAGTGGGGTGGGTAGCTCTCTACATCCATATCATATCTTCAAGAACAACAAAAAAATAAATAAATGAAACAAAAAATCTTGTAATGTTTTGCACTTGTCCTTGGGTAAACAAAAACAATCTTAACTTTTTGTTAAAACATGCTGCATTACTTTCTAAAATCAAAAACCCTGGCAATGATTTCCACGCCACGATTGCTTGATAATGTGGTTCTGCATGAAGAGTTGGTTTTAGACAAGTAGGAAAGGATGAAGTCAGGTGACCTTCATCATCATGGTAATAATAATAACTAACAATAAACAACATATGGTAAAAGCTATGAAATATCGGTTAGGTTATAGGAAAACATCACGTTACGTGCATGACCTAAGTTAAATACATTACATGAGTTACGTAAGTGACTTAAAATAAGTCGTTAACTTTCATATGTGGACTTTCTCACTCTTTATACTACGTTACCTGACATTTTTATCTCTATGATATGTTGCTTTTCTAAACTCTTCATAAGTCATTTCAGAGTTTTAGATGACCTTCATTGTCATGGTATCAGTAATAAACACATGGTTAAGTTTGGTTGGGGTTATGCACCAAAAATACTTGGCTAGGTTTAGGAAAATATTTACATGACGTAAATATGTTAGATAAGTTATGCACTATTTTTGGTTTCACACGGGACATAAACAGCTGTCTCCTAGGTGAAAGTTTGTTTGCTTCATTCATTTTAATTTAAGGTCATTACAGATGCCACATTTTATGAGTTTAGATGACCTTCATCGTCATGGTATCAATAATAAACACATGGTTAATGTAAAATGGTTTTGTTGGATTTAAGTACCAAAACTACTTGGCTAGGTTTAGGAAAAGATCATGTTATGTACTTGACATAAATATATGCTTCTTAAGTTATGTACTTTGGATTGTTTTGACGTGACACAAACAGCGATCTCCTTGGTGAAAGTCTGTTTGATCCATCCACCCCAACCTCAACCAGATGCAGACTTTTGCTTTTCTTATACTACATCATCTGTCATTTTTTCTCTTCTAAGTTTAAGTAACGTCACTAGAGATGCTGCTTTTATAAGGTTTAGGCGAATGGTCAAAATGGAAGAGGCGGAGATATCCTGACTTTCAGTCCCTGTTATGGACATGTTGGACCTGTGTTTCTGTAAGTTTTTGACCCTTGGTTGGGAGAGTTACAGTCAAGGTGATTTGAACTTACTGGGAAACTCCCTTGGCATAAATACTGTAGACAGACAGATAGAAAGACAAGTTGGCAGGCAGAAAGAGTATAAACTAGCAGGCAGATAGACGAGCAGAGACAATCACACTCCTTGTTTCTGACACTCCTGTCATTTTGACGTCTATCTGCCCAAAAGCCTGTCCATCAGTGTTTGTGCCAATAGCTGGCAGAACATCAACGTTTACAAGGCCACAAAAATAACCAGGCAAGACACCAGTGGGATTCAGCTAGGAGTACTCAAAGAAAAATGATTGAAAACCAAAGTTTTATCAAAGGTAAGCTGCAAACAGAGTGCTTCTTCGAGCACCTATATGTCCATCATTATTACTATCATTAAGCCTTTCCTATTTTTGCACACTATTTTGACTTCTTATGTATGCCCACTTCAGCAAAGCAATGAGGCTGTCCCATGCACTGGAGGGCCTAGCATGTCCCTGCAGGTGTGTGGTGGTTGTGTTAATAAAAAAAAAAATAGGGTTGTAGGTCGAACTGTTTTTGAGCAAGACAATGAACTCTAAATTACTACAGATGGTTAGGCCATTAGTGTGTGAGTGTGAGACACTGCAAACTTTGAAACCAAAGCACAAGGTGTGTGGGTTTTTGACAGTCTGTTGAATGCATTTCATGTTTACTACTTTAAATTCTTAGGAAAGAGCACAGAAACCCCTCTGATCATCAGTTTTCATTCATTCATTCATTTTTTGCTGCTGCCCACGTCACCCTTTCCGTGATGAATTCTTCTTTCCAGCATATCTGAGTTCTTCTTTCTGTTAGTAGTCTACAATCCTCTCTGTGTCTCTTTTACATCATCTGTACACTAGGAAACGACATTTAGTAGTGGTATTCTTGTCCGGGAGGAAACAGTAGACATTTATAGTCATGTTAGAACGCTTATACACGCTGTGCAGTGCTGCCAGAAATAGGTTGTAATACAAACACATCTTGTCCTGTTGCTAATAACACCTGAGGGCCAGGTTATGGGTATGCAAAGATTTTGTGTCAGTGTTTTTGGGGTTTTTGCAGAACAGAAACACAAACATTAAAGAAAGAACTGAACTGGACATACATCGTCATTTCTAAGCTAAGCAAAACAAAATACAAAATACAAAAACAGTGTCTGGGCAGATAAAGTCCTTTAGAAAAAAAACCTTTAGAGTGTTATCTTAATGGCTTTTTTACATTTACATACTAACTGTCATGATTCATTCAACGGACACAGTTCAACTGTCATGATGATACAATAACATCTTTATTACTATGTGGTTTTGTTTGTTGTGGGCTAATCGTGACCAACATTAAAATATTTAGCAGTCACTATCTGTGTGGTTTTGACCAGTTGATGGTTCCTGAGAAATAAAAATGGTTTGGTTCCGGATAATAACAAACAAAGATAAACAAATGAAAGGACAGTGTCCATCAGACCAATGATTACATTTCTGTTTCTGTGTTACAAATGTTACTTTTGTTATTTAAGAAATATCGCTTGGAAGATGCCAAAAAGCTGATATATACCTTTGTTTTCTCTCATTTGGGTTACTGTAATGCCCTCAATACACCTAAAAAAAATGTGTTAAAAGTTCAGCAGCAAGAAAAAGAGATCATAGTACACCTGTACTAACATCACAATTACTATCTGAAACGCTGAGGACCATTTTTTTAATTTCTTACTTGTGAACTTTACTTGTTTTTAATGTGCTGTAATGCTGTAAATGGTTTAGCACATTCACATCTCTTGGATTGCTTATCTAAGTATGTTCCAAACTATTCCCCTTAGTCATCACTGGTTTGCTAAATCACTTATTAAACTTAAATATTTGGAGAGACAGCTCAAAACCTTCTTTTATGATATTGTTTCTAATTAATTCCTCCTCTTTCTTATATAGTCATTTATTTGTCACACTTTTATGGTTATGATTTTATGGTTATTATATCTTACGTTATAATTTCTGCTATATAACTGTTTTATTACTAATATTTTTGTTCTAATTTCTTTTTATCTTTTTCTTTTATTCCTTTATTGCTTTTTATGTCTTCCATCTAAATATGTGTGTTATTGATTTGTTTTCTTTTGAAGAACCTTGAGCTGTTTTGTTATACAAGGTGCTACATAAATAAAGTTTAATATTATTATTATTGTCATTATCTCAGTAAACTACACAGAATCCCTCTCATTTTGTGTTTTTATTTAAATGTAAATTTACTGTTATTTTATTGCTTTTTCCATCGGGCCTAATCTTCTGTAAGTATCTGTGTTAGCATGTAAAAAGATATATATATAAAATAACAAATACAGATTGTATCAGTTCCCCCCAAATATAAACAAACTAAAAAATTTGCATGAGTCACCGCAAACATCAACTAGAAAAAAACTGCGTTGACCTTCCAGAGAAGTGAGTTTCAGTTGGGTTCCTCTTTCTTGGCTCAGATGGTGACCCCCAGGAGAGATAAGAATAACAGAAAACCACAGAAAATGACTCAGCATGTTCCGTGTCGCTTAATTCTTTGTTAAACATTTAAAAATTTAGTACAGGTGACTTGTCAACTGTAAAACTTAAATATGAATTATTTGTTATCCTGCAGGGTTTTAATTTCTGTTTTTATTGTACATTTCAAAAATGTCTTCCTTCTTTAATGTTATCTGTTCTGAAAAGTTTTTTTAATCAGCTTCACCTCTGCAATAGAGTGTATGTGTTAATATTCAGACTGATTAGTTATATGATGGATATGTACTGTGAGCTGAGTGATGCAGGAATCACCTTGAAGCGTTTATTACACGGCTACTTTATAGAGAAATCAATATTTTGTGCCAGATTAATGATTTAAAATTGATATTTTTGTTATTTTATTTTTATTATAAAAATGAACTTACTGTATCCACTGTGGTCCTCAGAAGGCTACAATCAGAACTGACATCCATAGCAGCGGTCTGTTAATTTTAAGATAGATTTAGCAAATCATAAGTGCTGCCCAACTGATTAAGAACATTGAAACATTAACATACAGACAGAAACTTTAGAGATCACAACCCTAATTATCCAGATTACCCTCTTTTGCCACAAGGCTTATTCATCATCATTCACCTGCTGTTGGCAGGAATGACAAGAGAGGAAGAGACAAAGGGTTGTAGGAGAAAACAGCTTGTTTATCAGGTAACAGTTGGACCAACATCACACCTGCTCCCTTCCCAGTCCTGTGTTGCAAAACATAAAAGGAGAAGCCCTTTATCTATCAACTGTCTCATTAGGATTTATAGGCAAAGTAATGTTCTTTATTGTCTTCCACAGTAGTGCATGATCATCCATTGGACATTGGATTGCACTGTGTTAATTCATAGATTTAAAATTAAATAACACACATACAGAGAAAAACTTGTAAACAGTAGCATATTTTGTCTGGCAGTAGTCATGCGGTGGAGTATCAGCGCTGATAATCTGATATGATCTCATTAAAAAACCTTTTTGATGAGAAAGAACACAAGAAAACATTTATATTTAAGGTAATTTCAAACACCAATTGTGTTGCTTATTTTCTTAAATATTCTATATTTTGGCCACACAAAACTTGTAAACTGGAATATTCCCATCGTAATGTTACGAAATCTCCAATAGTCACACATTGAGCTTTATGGGCATTCAGAGGGTTCAGGTCTCATATAGGGGATGTAAGGAAGTTTTCGAACATGCACAGGGGTTACTTACATTCTTTTGGATGGTGGTTTCTTTTATATTTGTGTATATAGTGCATTTGTTTCTGCATTGAACCCACCTCCCAAATCAGCCAATCAATTTCCTGACACGCATGTCCGCATGATGCATAGTTGATGGGATTTAAAGGGCATGCATGTCGGCTCCTCTGCAAGCCTCTGTGTTCAGCATAACACTTTATATCTTGAAAGAAGATTCGTCATCGATTTGTTCTTGTTTTTATTATGTTTAGGATAAAAAGTTTCATGTAAAAGTTTCAAGTAACAACAGTGTCAAAAAGGGCATCTACCCTAAATGTCCATACATGAATAAATCATTTACTCAGGGAGCTGTCCTGCTGATTTGAAGAGTAAACATGTAACCAACAGGCTTTCATCAGTGTGCTCAGAGCCAGCTCTGCACAGACTCATGTACAAACAGGTCGAGTCAATCTGAGGTGATTGTTCTGCCTCATAGCTTAATACATTCAGATATAATAGTGTGTTCACATCTGCATACAGGCCTTTAACCCAACCAGCCAATTCTCACTCCCAAGTTGTCAAATATGGCAGCTTAGTCGGTGGCCTTACACTACACCCCTCTAGCTTCATTTCTGGATGTGTCAGGTGATGTAGTATTGTAATATCATGGAGTAAAGAGTGAGAGAGTCTGCATATTGAGGCGATTGGGATGGATAGATGGGTCAAACAAGCAACTTTCATTCAGAGGCCTACTGTTCATGTCTTGTGTTGAACCAAAAGTCAACTTTAACTTCTTTTTAAAACAACATTATGTATTTTTTCTACCATAAAATAACAGATTTTAAATCATTTTGATGTTACACTGACTTGTAATCTGTAATTATGTATGATCACCCACAAGAAGTGCGTCAGGCTTTATGGCACTAGTCATACACCACCATTTCACTCACCAGTGAAACTAGATCATATTTTATGGAGAAAATGTTCTCTGGTTTCCCTTCTGATGTCCTCTGCCTGCGCTGCCTTAACTCTCTGAGTTTCCTGATGGACAGTAAAGTAAACTGCCGTGAACTGTAGCTGCTGTCAGCTAATGTTAGCTCAGTTTGTTAGCTGGGCTGTCCGGACTGTGAGCTCAGAACACCAGGTGAGTATTAGTGTGGCGTTCTGGACCACCAGGAAGAGGAAGTTTTCGTGTTTCGGGCATGGGCGATTGCGTCGGAGTGGAACCAGTGTCATGCTAGAACCAGAGCTGGGAAGGCATGCAATGTAACCGGGCTCACTAGTGTCTATGAATACAATGACAAAAAGAGGCAAAAAGACTTGAAGGGGACATAGATGGAAAAAACTAAGAAGAGAAAAGGAGAGAGTGACTGAGCAAGAAGCTGCCAGACAAGAGTAAATCTGTGACTGAATTTTTGTTGTTGGTGAGAGCTTCATGAAATAAAAGGCTCAAAGACAGACGCTGTGCTGAACTGATCGACTAACCAGTTTTTGATCATAAGCAATGTAATCATAACAAATACATGCATCAGATGTCCATATTTACCACCGTGGTATTGCACTGTGAACCTGGTGACGTTAAGTTCCAAATATACCAATTTCTAAGCAATGCTGCTTCAAGATTTTCAAGATTTACTACAAGATAGATAGATTTACTACTGTCACACAACATGATGAAAATAAAGTCAGACATCTGCACCAGTGTGAAAGTGACCTGAATCACGCTGCTCAGAAAAATATGTGGGCCATGTTTACTTATAACGTGAACACAGCCCCACTGAGTTTCTCTGGGTTAGGGTTAGTGAAATGTATATTTTTTCCTTCTTCTTTGTAATCACTTTCTGTCTCACTCTGTGTGGAATCAATACACAGCAAAGATAAAAACCAAATGATGAACTCCAAATGACCAACTAAGTGGTGTAAATTGATTGTTTGGCCTGCTGTACCACTGTGTATGTAAATGTGAGTTTGTGTTAGTGCATGCATGTGTGTGTCTTCCTGTGTGAGTGTGTGTGTGCGCCCACAGGGAGTGTGTGCTCTGTGATCCAGGTAATGCAGACCAGAGAGTGAACAGGAGAACAAACGAGAGGCGACCGCTCTTCATCCATCTTCTCTCTCTCTCTCTGACCTCATTCATCCAGTCTTCATTTATTGATCGATGGGATGACGCCGTGTTGTGTTTGCAGGCTGGTCGTGACAACCTGGTGACATGACTCCACGGGGGACACATGGGGAAAGAGAGTCCCACAGCAAGTAGACACATAGAGATAAGTGCTGATCGGTCACACCAGCAGCTTATGATGGTGAATTTCATGACAAATCAGAGAAAAATTAGTTTCAGTAGATTTTTTTTTACAGAGGCAAAATGTGTGCTTTTGTGTTGAGCTCAACTGTACTAAGTGTTGACATGTGGTATTTGCACCATTGACTTTTGGACAGTACAGACCCTTTAAGGTACAAGAGAACTAATGCTAAAATCTATTTTGTCACAAACAGAACTAGCTGCAACCAACAATATATAAGCCTTAAAGAGTCACAATGTCACTTTTAGCTTGCTTCTTAGGTTTCATAGCTTACAAATCGGCTATCATTTGATGATGATGATTTAGCCTCTGATATGCAAGGATGACAAGAAACACATATTTCAGCTAAACTCTATAAATAGATATCTACATTTGAATGCCGATAAATGTTTAAAAATAAAAAGCTCAATTGTTGTCATACATGAGCTGATAGGATCCAAGACTGTATTTCGGGCAATGTGTTCCACCAAGTCCAACACAAGAGCCTGGTTCTGCTCGAGGTTTCTGTCTCTTAAATGGAAGTTGTTCCTTGCCAAGTGCTTTGAATGGTTGGGCCTCTGTAAATGATATTATTAAGATTATGATCTATACCTGCTCTATATGACTCATGTTATGGTTTATATAAATAAAATTATATTGAAAGCCTGCTGATACATGATTATTATTAGTTATTGGTTATAATAAAAAGCTAAATTACCACCCGATGCATTTCGGCTAATGCATTGCATGTCTTTTCTCTCCACGTGGACTGTTGCAACCAAAGTCCACTCAACAGAGTATAAACAGAAACCACAACAGATTCTGCATTCATATGTAAATATCTGTTTATAGAGATTACATGGCCTACAATACCTCTAAAAACTGAAGCTAATTAGAGTTATCTGTTTCAACAACCAAATCACGGAATAACAACTAAAAAGTGTATTCATGTATGGTGTCAAATCCAAAATGCTTTACATATTGTTTTTATAGTGCCATGTAGCTAGTAATCGGGACCAGGCCTATAGCCAATGATTAAGAAATTAGGTTAAAGCTTAGAATACACCAACGCTTCAAGAATGATTTTGTTATTTTTTTAAAAGGTCCACAAAGGTCGACCAATAAAATCAGGATTCTCTAAAAAGGCAGTCAGGCCTTAATCAAAATAATACAGTACATCATGTAGTTTTTGCAAGTTTGAGAGGATTTTTTGATGTTGTTTGATTGTTAAAGGAGTTCGTGGAAACCAGACAATATTCCACTTTTTTAATTGCCACTCCAGTGCTTTATTCTTTTTATTTCTGTTTGGCTGATTGGATTCAAACTACAAACCCATTATTCATCCCATCTAGACGACATTTCAGAGACTTTAGTTCACAATCACTGCAGACGTTTCCCCATCGGTCAGTCAATAGTGGTCGCATGCAATCTGCACCCAACATTTTAGCATGTGGCTTCCCTATTGGCATTTCCCCTCAAAAGCTGCATGTGATTATGGGTGTTGACATTCAGAGGGGTCAGCTATTACTCTGATAATTAGTAACACTGCACTGATTCAAATGATCCATCATGGTGATGCCTTGCAGATGAAGTCAGCGATTTATCATCATGTCTGAAGCGTGGTTTCTTAAACTGTGGGCTGAGGACACTAAATGAGACAGGACCCTGGTGGTGGAGAGTCTTTAATGAGCTTTGATCCCAACATGAGGAGAATACAAATATGGATGGCAGACAAGAAATGAAACACTTATGTACAACTTAGACTAGACTACTAGAGATACAACTGTCTTGTTGTTTCTCTTAGGAACAGAGGACACATTTATGGTCTGGCATGACAGAAGAAGTTGTAAGACTGTTGCACCACTGACCCTGACTGCGGTCAGGAGTGTCCTATTTAAGCACACCCAACAGTGCATTTCACAAAAATAAGATTTTCTGGTTGTGTTAAGTTGCTCTTTAAATGTTGTGTTTGTTCTTGAATAATTTCTAGACACTTTAACATGTTAAACAGTACTGTAGTACACTGTGGTACAGTTTGGGAAGGAGGATGCGGTATTTAGTTTCACTTTGTCAGACTGTTTCCTGTTTAACAGATCTCCCTATTTCAGAAGAGCAAAATAAAAGTTAATCATTGAGCATCACACACCGTTTGGAATAATTCCTGTGGGGTAAACGGCTGTGAGGCTTCAGTCAGTCAGCTGTTTTACAGACAGCGACAGACACTGAGCAGAGGGCGTCGGGTCAATAGTGATAATAGCAGCAGTTGGGGGTTTGTCTGAGAGCGGCAGGACAGAGACAGATGTGGCTGCTGCTATAGATCCACGCTGCATTATCTGCCAGCCCTCAGGTCAAACGACAGCCACTCAGGACACAATAGGAAGTGCAGGTACACACACACACGCACACAGGAATTATTTTGTTGCAAGTAATTATTGATTTTTTCCTAAGTTAAAACATTCCATATAGATATAGGTACAGTATTAAGTAATTAGTAGGAAGATGAGCCGTGGTAAGGATAGCAGAGCATGTAAACTGTATGGAAGCCTTGAGAGGCAAGTGAGAAAAATAAAAGTCTTCCCAGGATCTTTTTTTTTTTTTAAAACTGTGAAAAAAGCTAAAATGTATGTTGTATGTACAACGTATGTATGAAAAACAGACAGAGATTTTTATTTTAATTTAAAAGATGTACCTTATTTCACAATGCTAAGAAACATATTTTATTTGTTTTAACGTCACATAAAACCTTTGCATCAAATTTTTTTTATATTTTGAACATATACTGCAAGTCAAAAACACAAACTGGACCCAGAGTAACATAAAATATATAGCTATATTGTTGTTTACGCACACACAATATATGCTTTCAACTTTTTGAATCTCCCGCCAGCTCAACACAGCCAGGTCATCAGATACACACCTGAAGTGACACACACACGCCCTGAAACAAAAGTCTGACTTGCTAACAATGAGTAGCACCACGCGTCACACAAAGCCGATGAGATACCAGACGAGTGTGTCGGTTTGAGCTGTCGTGATCCCTCTTGTCTTCAAAACAATGACAGACAAGAGGAAGAAAGAATTTTTTCTTTAAAACAATCCACCCACGCCTGAAAAAAAAGGTAAATCTGTTGTTTAAATTCAAAGAGATGAAGTGATTTGACAGACAGGAGGTAACGGAAAAACTGTTGAGTTACCAGAAACCTTAAACAGATGGAAAATATACAGGAGCGTTACCTCTATTACTCTTTGGAAATGGTGCATCAATAACTCATTAGAAAAGTACAGATGGATAGGTTTCATAGTTTGTTTAACGTTTGAATTATTGGTTCAAAAGGATTAGATGGTGACATAAAACATTTCTTTTGATGAAGTACAATCTTAATCTGGTCTTTGTCTCATGTTTGTTTCACCAAATACATTTTAAAGGTTATATGAACCTTTGGTACTTCTTTGACGAATACAAGCACAAACTTGATGAATATTTAAGTTTGAAACAACACAATATTAAAGATCCCTATTTCAAAAAAAGTTGGAACGCTGTGTAAAACGTAAATAAAAACAAAATGCAATGATTTGCAAATTCTTTTCAACCTATATTTAATTGAATACAGTACAAGACAAGATAAGTATGTTCAAAATGAAAATGTACACTCATTCTGACTCGCAGCACAAAATTCAAAGACATTTTAACAAGTGATAGCATCATGAAAGTATATTAAATATGTAACCAAACCTCATCTTGCAAGGCAGTTGGACTTGCAAGCTCATGAGATAATGCAAGAATCCATCAAGCACATAGCTTGAAGCCTAGCCTTGAGGAGTTGGCTGCTGGAGGTTAGTCTTGATGCTTGGATTTCTTCATTGAAAGAAGAGCAAAGAACGACACTGACGGTTTTTCTTGAAGGCAAACATCTTTTCGCTTCCGCTGCTCAACGTTTGCTTCTGACTGGCTCCAGTAAGAGTTTGACTGCGTTATGTAGTTCGTTGAAATGATAAGGTTTGTGTTTGGTTGTGATAGATGATGATAGATTGCTCATCCAATCACAGGCCAACAGTAACTTCTCAGGAACTGTCTGGTGCAGTCAGGTTAACCAAGTCCGTAATCTTTCCCTAATCCAAACCTTTTAGCGGATATTGTGAGATACATGAACATACCACTGCAAAAACCTTAACCCTAATCCTAACCCTAGCCAAAACCCTTTTAGTGACTTTTGGTCTCTTTTACACAACATGAAGGAAACCTTTGCCTAATTTTGACTTTGAATTTGAGAGTATTCTGGTTTATACAGTATACACATCCTTACAGGATACAAAGGCAGGAATTTTCCTAATAATTCCCAGATACCTTTAGCATCCCTCTGCACCTAAAGATAATCACAAATCACTGCAAACAAAAAGCCAGCTCCTGCAAAAGATAATGTGTTGTGTCACAATACAGTTTAGTTTGTTTTGTTTTGTTTGTCATTTTTTTTGTTGTTGTTTTTTTTAAACAAATGGCAGGAAAATTTACACATAGAGGTAGCAATGTCACCGTCATGTCCATTCTCTTCTGAAAGCCTTTGAATCTTTCTGCTTGGATTCATTTGAACAGATGATGAATGGCGAATCAATAACCTTAAGAAAATTATTCCTCCAATTATACATAAACTAATTAAGAGCTACTGAAAGTAACTTTTTATTGTGTGTGTATTTGTGCAGCGAAGCCAACACTAAGAGGTCCAGACATGAACGTATGGTAACATGGCCGACTCCCGCCGCTGTAACACTTGTAGAGGAGCACGCTAGCTTGCAGGTCCTTTTGTTCTGCTCCCATCAGCCCCAGTGGGGACCAGGCTCCAAGGGTCAAAGGACAATTCGGTCTTTTTAAAAAGTGGACCTTGTTTTCCAGATGACTGCCAATTAAAGACCCCCCTTCTTGTTATTTCCTGCCCCAGCTGACCTGACGGGGCTTTGCTGACAGAAAATACATGAATTATAATCACTGAATTGGGAAAAATGAAAAGGGGAAGGATAATAAAAACAACCATTATTAAGACACTTTATGTTGGTTTTTCCTTTAATGACACACAGTAGGTTTCACATTATTCATTACTCACTAGAAATGAGATACATACATACTCAGAATTTTTCCTGATTTTAAACTAAGAAACCACATAAACTCATATTTACCAGCCAGAGAAGAAGCTGATAACCACAAGTAACAACATCCTGGTGTCAGAGGAAAAATGGTGAGGAAACATGAAACGATGATCATGAACCAGAATCCAGTCACAACAAGACTTAAGAATCTGTAACGGTGTTGTAATCAAGACCAAGACAAGTCAGGGCGAGACTGTGTCAAGACCAGGATAGAGCTAATATGTATAGCTAATATTCACAAAATGTTTAGGGGTGAGGGGTGAAAAGATTTCTAAAAAGTTTTGATAAAGAGGCAGATTGCTAACGTTAGCCAGCTTCTAGTATCATTTATACTTAGCTCTCTTTAAAATGTTTCCTTTCCAAGTGCCGATAAAAGTTTGACGTGGTCCCAGTCGTAAGTGTTGCACTGCAGAATTTAGATAGTGCTGTGTGTCATTTTGGATGCTGTTTTTCAGATGAACTCTTTGTTACTGTGATGTGATGGGATATTTGAGTAGAAGCTAAACATGTCAGCCTTCTGGTGGTGTTAGATGTAAAGCCAGGGGAACACAAAAATCAGGAGGATTCATTGTACTGTACATACATAAATGTATGTACAAAATATCATGTAAATCCATCCAGGAGGTGTTGAGATATTTCAGTCTGGACCACAGTGATGGATCGTAGCATCTCTGTGTGCTGCTAGCAAGGTTGTTTTATTGATTGCTTCATCTGATTTTCATCTCTTTTTGAAATTATCTAAATAAAAAGATAAATCCCCACATTTTTCCCCCCTAAAAATAAAGACTGAAATGAAAATAACAAACCTCGTATGAATACTGGACACCGTAACACACACACACACATACACATAGACACACACACTGACATCCAGCCTTATGTTGTGCCTGGAGGAAGAACTGAGGGGGGCTGAAGGAGGTGGAGAGGAAAAGAGAAGAGTTATATGGCTGCATCTATAAAACAACACAAAGTCATCATCTCCGTCCCTTCTCACCCCTCAGGCTGTTCTGAAACTCGCCTTCCCCTCCTCTTTCTTTCCCTGGGTCCCCCACCTCTGATCTTCGAGCTTCATCTAGCTACTGTTTAATCCTCTGCCTGCTTTTCTTTTAGCCAGTGTGTCCTGTGGAGGTCACCACGACCATCAGCCAATGAATGCACTGGAATTTGTCTCTGAACCTTAACAGAGAGCCGAAGGGACACAACGATGGGCAAATCAGTAAGTCAGTGTGATTCAAATGTAAATGGTGTTGGATTGTTTTCTTTAATGATCATAGACTTCCTGATGTTAGAAGTTGAGCTGGGTAGTTAATCAGCTAACAGCGGGTAGCAACAATGCTTTTCATTTTTCATTTTGTAAGCAGCACACTTGAACTCTTGCACTCTTGTTTCAGTTGTTGCCGTAAACTAGATTATGTAAAATGGAAAAGCACTGTAAAAAAAAAAGTTAATTAATTTGCCTTTATTTTTAATAGTCTGACATCTGACAGATCTCACACAAATAAAATGTTCCCATGAGCTGCTGTTTGGCTTCTATCTTACATATTTTCAATGCAATGAATTTTATATTTCATAACTGCCTTCTTTTCCACTTCAGATTTTATTCAAAATTTGTGAACTATTTGGAGAAGTTATATCACCTACATTCACTTTTACAGCATCAGATAACAATTGAAAATTTCTTTAAAGGACCAGTGCGTAGGATTTACTGGCATCTAGCAGTGTAGTTGCTGATAGCAATCCCCTCGCCTCACCCTCTCCTTCCGAGTATGAAAGAGAAACTACGGTGGCCGCTGAACATGCAAAAAATGCAAAACTCAATACCCAGAGCCTGTTTAGTTTGTCTTTTTTAATTTGTCCATTCTGAACTACTAAGGAAACATGGTGGATCCCGTCATGACTCTTGGAAGAGGACCCATAGCATCTGTAGATAAAGGCTCATTCTAAGGTAACACAAACAGTATGACTGTTATTTGGAAATGGAAACATAGTTATGGATATTATATTTAATGTCTGCCATATTCTGTATAGAGCCCCTAAATTTGACACACTGGACCTTTAAATAAGACAAGCTGCAGGGTTCATTGTGAGACATAAATGGTTCATTCAGGATTTCATTTTTATTTTGACAATAAATAATAATAAATATACATATACATTTCTTAATAAAGTGATGCAAGTGCTTTTGACAACAAACCAAATTAAAAACAAACAAAATCAAAAATAGAATAAAAACATGAAAAGGCACAGAGGACTTTCACTTCTAAGTAATTTGAATGGCAAAGATAAAACAAAAAATTTGAAAATTAAACATTTTGAAAATAAATAAAACAAAACAACAAACAAACATTATAATTGTGTTATATAAACCTTGTGAGAAGTTGAGACAAATGATTGGTTAAAGTCGTGCGACGCCATTTAGCCCAACAAACTTCCTGTGATTCTCTGGCTCCACCTACTGAGGTTTAAATTAACCAATGAGATTATTACTGCCTCCGAGACACATTTGTCTAACTAACACTCTGATGTGCCACATAAAGACCCAGACAGTGAGGACAGTGTTGTGGCCTGTGGAATGGCCTGTTGAATGTGAGAATGTGTAATGAACAAGAGGCATTCATTATAGATCACACACATCATTTATTCATCCGTCTGCTCTGTCTGTCTGTCTGTAAACACGCCTGTGATCCACAGTGTATGTGTCTGTTGCTATGTGATTCTGTGTGGTTGCTTTGATAGTTTTTGTTCCTGCTTTTTTTTTTTTTTTCCATGTGCGTGTGCACACATCTGGGTCACCTGTATGTGTCTGCCAGGTAATTTATAGGTAATCCAAACAGCAAGTACCCCAGAAGCCGTGTGTTTTTAGGGTTTTAAAGCAACAATATGCAACTTTTATATTTTAAGATAAGAGCTTCAAAATCATTTTAATGCTACACTGGATGGTGTTTCTGTCATTTCCACCCACCCTGTACACCCATTTTTGCATTGAGCCCCAGGTACAATCACATAGTAGGTACACTAAATACTCACTCAATGTTGGTATTTACACTGCTACCAAAGGAGGAGATTTTCAAGCCCATGATGAGGGGAAGCCAGTTTGGATGCTGATGGGAAGCAGAGCCGATGTCGTGAACCAGAGCTGGGCAAGCAGGCAATGTAGCAGGGCTCAGAAGCCTCTGTAGACATGACAAAGACTAAGATGCTCAAGAGGACGTTGACGGAGGAAGCTAAGAAGAGAGGAGAGAGTAACCGAGCAATAGACCACAGGATGAGGGTAAATCCGGGACTGACTTTTAGTTCTTGACAGGAGCTTTGTGAAATAAAAGGCTGAAAGACAGATGCTGAGTTGGGCTTCTTGCTGTTGGACTAATAAGTAATATTAGCTGGCTGCTATGTCTTGTGTTGTTGCTCTTGCTTGATGTTTGGCTGTTACTTAGGTGGTCAACTTGCAAGTTGTAATACACGCGTACAGATGTTCATATTTACCACAGCTGTGTATAAGTGATTTGGACTCTGAAAATGGGTGCACCAAATCACAAAAAAATAATGTTTTTAATCCAGCCTCTAAAGCAAACCATCAAAACATGAACAACTCACTATCCAGGTAAATAGGTCTGTAACTTTCTGTGTTCTCTGTTTTTCTATCAGTGCTCTCTTGTCTTAATGGCCTCTGAAATGCTGATATCAACAAAACGCATTAATGCTCTTGTGAGTGAGACAGCTTGATGAGTGCCGAGTGCAGATGATCTATGGATCAAATCTTGGGTAGTCTCTCTCCAAGACGGCAGGATGGTAATTTGTTGTGTTTTGACATGTACAGATATCAATATGGTGCATTATGCCTGTGGACTTCATTTCAGCCAAACACACCAGGGAACATGGGAAAAAACTGATTGCCCATATAAGTAAAGAAAAATGTAAAGAGGGAAGCTAAATATGAAAAAAGCAACAACACTTTTTCTGCATCTGAAAGACAAAAATAATAAATGTAACAGTTTTACAGTCTTAAGCATGATGACATTAACTAATATTGACTTCCTGTAAAGAAGACAAGTTCAGTTCCTTCCTCGAGGATTCTTTCAACATAGTTACAAACATTTGGATGACCAGTATTGAACCTGTGGGACAGAACACACAGTCAGATATCAACATCAACATGAGCTTCTCCTTGTATTGTGCCTTATCTCAATGGAAAAAAATAAAATAAAAATACAGTACATCCACTCAACCAACAGACAAGATCTATGGAATATCACTGCCTCCTAAAATGTCTCATTTGAGCGTTTTTGATCCGTCACAGCAGAACGACATTGTTTGTCAGTGCCATACAAAAAAGAGCTGAATATTAAATCATTAAATATTAATATTAATATTAAAGCAATGCTCAAAAGAAGAATGGAAGAGAAGATACAGCTAAAACTGTAAAAATTCGCAGCTGTGGTTCCAGAATTTTACCGTAATAAACACGGTAAAACATTTTCTAATCTTTGCCACAGTAAAAGGATATTAGATATTAAATACAGTATTAAATACAAGTATTAAGGTTTTTATCATCAAAAGAAACACTGTTTTGCCATACCATAAAGGTTTTGCCATTCAATATTGACAGTGTTTTAGTGTAAAATCAATAGTCTGTCATATAAAATACCTCTTTGTTCAAATTCTCTTAAAATCTTCAAATTTGGCCACTTTGATAACAATTGCTCAGACTTAAAAGAAAAAAAAAATCAGCTGTTGAATGTTCATTAATGTTGTCACAGCTTTATATGAAGAATTACAATACGCAGTAAAATCACTGATACGTCTGCAATATTAATAAAAAGTCATTAATGTCAGTTTTTGGAGATTTCCATTGGAAATCATCTGCTAATAGTGCTGGTTGTGCTAAAGGACTGTAGTATCTTCAAGCGTGGAAAAGCAGGCAACCAAACGCATTTGTCTACCGGTGAATGGCGGGACTTGATGAGCACGGAGTACTGATGTTATGTACTTCGGCCTCTAAGATGGGATGGTAATTTGCTACCTTTTGACATGTCGGATATCAATATGGTGCATTATGCTCTTGCACTTCATTTCATCCAGATACTCATGGGAATAAGAGTAGAAAACTGCTTAGAGCGTGTGATAGAAAAATCGACAGTTCACTTGAATCCTTGTTTTTCTTTGCTGACATGAAAAAGGTCTGCTTAAGAAGGAAGTTCTCATGGGATTTTTGTACATATTTGTGTGAAAAGGAAGGTTGATTCTTAGGACTTTTATGCGAATGTATGGATGAGTAAAGAAACCATTACTCAAACTGCATCCTAACAAAAACAAAATAATTTTACTAATTAATAAAGTTAGAGACCTCCAACAACAACTTAAAAGCCAGGATATCTTTGTGAGTTTATTGCAGAACCATGGTGCATTAAATCATTAGGCTTATTAGAGATTTCTTTTAAAGTCACAAATGAATTTACACTACTCAAGCTGCCTTTTCTGATACAAAATACATTAAACTGATGTAACTGAGCCTTTTTTCTCTATTTTCTTTCATGTTTGTGCCAACAGCTCATTGGTATTTTAACAGTGCACCTCCTGGAAGTGACTTGTCAATGAACTCTTACCCGCTCCATCATGTTCACCACCTCTTCAGATCTTTAATTTAAGATATACACGCTGTTCTGGCTTCAAAACCAAGCCTGGCACAAGTGTGGCATTCATGAGCTGCAGCTGTCAGTGACACCAACTAGCTGTATGTCACCACAGAGTAACAAGATAGCATTCAGTCCTTTGCATAGCTGATCCTTTGGCCCATGTGCCATATGCTCTCCTACGGCTCCAGGTAAAGCTTAACCAGAAAGACTGCTGTATGTGGCACAGGTTCTTATTTCCAAAGTGTTTACCCCAGAATGACCTGGTAGAGAGGTAGATAAGTTAAAATGACAACTGTTTTGTGTCTTCTAGGCATGTGAGAATAATCCAAATCTGGAGATCCACCCATTTGAATTGTCATTGCCCCTATTTACATTACGATTCTGCAGGCTTAAAATGTTTTTATGACTATGAGACCGAGCCAAACTGCTGATGATGTACCTTTCAAAAGTATTGTAAAAGATTATTTTGGAGGGTTTATGGGTGAAAAGCTCAAGGGAAGGAAATAAGTTCAATAACTAATGTCAATGTTCAGTTTCTGCTGCAGACAAAGTCTTAAATTTCATCGTGAATCCTGATGACTAACTATAGATTTTAAATGAGAGACTCAGATGGAAAACATCTTAAAAAGAATACTGAATAAAGACTTTATTATGTAATTTGTTGTTTATTTTTTACATTTTTTAAATCTCAGCACAATCAGTGTTGAAATGGTTTTAAAAAGTAATTTACATTAGAAAATGCAATTTTACACTATGAAGCAGTCAAACTTTCAAATCTGCATTGAGACATAAATGTAGACATTTTAATGGCTGACTCAGAACTCTTGCATAAATGCTAGTGATTACATTTGTCATTTCATGTCACTTCAATTCATAATTTATCCTAATAGGACAGATTTTATAAGCATTTTAGATTCATTATCTCTAGTTTAACCTTCCAAGGAACAGTGTTAGGCTAACCCTAACCCTAACAGGTAACATGTTCAGTAAATAACACTAAGATAAAGCTAATAAAATGAACACATATGTTTAGATTTGATTAGATAAACAACAATCAAGGACTATGGGAATAAAAAGAGACCAAATTCATAATTCAATTCATAAAATCTGTTTGTAAAAAGGGATTTCAGTGAAGTGAATGCAACATGTAATATAATCCTTTACACCCAGATGACACTGAGAGCCAGTAAAGCTGTCAAACAAACAATCAATACCTTCCTACGTTCAATGATGAGCCTTCCATTATCACCATAACAACCCTCATCACCATAACAACCCATCAGCATCCAAGCTCCTCATCCGATCAATGTGACTCTTTCCACAGATCTCCTCCTCAATACTGTCATCTATTCAATTAATAATTCAGACATTTGATTGGCAGATGAGGATCAATTAACCAATTAAAGGGTCTTACACAGCGTTAGGTTTTTGTCCAGGTTTTGGTATTTTCTCTGTGGAAACCATTGATGCTGGAGCTTGTTTTGATTGACGGGCCACAGCGTAGCCATCACACTTGTCACCTCAGGGCATAAACCGAATGGTCCATGTGATCAGAAGTCGATCTGCCAATCTGCCATCTCGCATTCACCGTAATTGTGAGTTTGCTTCTGTGGAGTCCACAAGTGACAGAAGTTACATTCGTAAATGAGAACAGCGATGCCCTTGTGGAGTAAAAGGTAAACAACTCTCGATCTCTTCAATCTCTCCTTTCTCTCCATTCGAAGTTGAACTCAAGTCGAAGTGCTGAAAAGTTGTATAAATTGATCGTGATGCTTGAGTCTGGGTCAACCCTGGTTGTAGAAGTCAACAAATACTTCAAAGTGCAAGTACAAGTACTCATATAGAGCGGTCCACAGGTTCCTCTGCTGAAACTTATACTTCAGTGTAAAAGTATCGTAAAGTCTGTCGTTAAATGAAGAGTGTTTCAAATTTCCAGTTTGACTGAAACAAAAGGAGGAAAGGAAATGTTGTCAATGATTTTTTATCCATGACAAAATGAAACAATGGCATGCTAAAAGTAGATCTTTAATAATAAATATTAATATTATTAATACTATTTTCCCTCAATAAGTACGGGAAAACAGAGATAAAATGATTGGATGAATTTTTTAAGACTTGCACCCACAAGCAATGTTACGAGAGCCAAACTGCAAACCTATCTGTTAATCAATGACCCAAACCTAACCCACAAACGCCAACTTACTGCATTATAAAAACACAATAGACCTTTTTCACAGCAGCCATTTTGACATGAAGTAGTAGGTAAACACGGGTGTTTCCAATTATACTAATTAAGGTTCCATTCAGGGTGCTGCTGTGGTGCATGGTGGCACACTGCAATAAATGGAATTGAACCTTAATTAGTATGAAAACACCTGTGTTGACCTCTTTTCTTAGATATTTGAGATATTTGACTGCATTACCAGACAAATTGTTCCAAAAGTGTGTTTTTTATTGTTGAACAGAAGCAGAACAAGTAACCCTTCATTAAAGACAAGCAAGAAAAAAAAAAAAAAACATTTGACTAAAAGTTCTGTAAAATGACTTTGTGTTGACTAAAATTAAGAATATTTTCAGTTGTCTACTCATAAATGTGACTAAAATGTCAACTCTAATAAGTATTTTCTTCTCTGGGAACACAACAAGGAGGAAGAACCTGGAAATTTCTCAGCTTAGACAAAAGTATTACTGTTAACACATAACATTATATTCATGACAGGGAGTGCACAATTTAGCTGTGTAAAGTCAGGGTGAGTTTTAAAGATTTAAAAGAGAGAGACAGAAGGGATAGTGAGAGACTGAATGAGTAAATAAATGGGTTAGTGATAATCGAATGGGTGAGCAAATCAAAAAGGGAGTAACTGAGAGAGGGTTCATTTCAAGTTTGAGAGAGCAATTAAGTAAGTTAGAAATGAAGGAGTGCAGTTGGTGAAGAAAGAAAAAGGTTGAAATTTTCTGCATACAAAGAACATGATCCAGGGTTTTGTAGATGTTCATGTCTGGTAATAGGGTTGAATCTGAGATGACAACAACAATTAAGGCTAGTGTCATCTTCATCCTTTCTCCTCCTCCAACTGTTGGTGCTTCTCTTTTTATTCTCTGTCTTGACTCTTCACTCCTCCACCCCAGATTTCTCTCTCTCTCTCTCTCTCTCTCTCTCTCTCTGTACCTTGCCTTGGATGTCATTAAATATTCACAGCTCCATTCTGGGCTAATTGTCCTCAGCATGGCAAAGAGCAGTGGAATGAAATTAACCCATTAGCCAGAAACCGCTTTCATCAGAGCAGCAGGTTCAGGAAGTGTGTGTGTGTGTGTGTGTGTGTGTGTGTGTGTGTGTGTGTGTGTGTGTGTGAAGCTTTCTGTTCTGACATAACACTCACACAAGTACATGCACATAAAGCATGCTAAACAGATGCATCACTCCAGATGTCATCATTCTGGGACTCTGAGACTGAAGGCAGGTGTGTTTGTTTTTCATTGTTCTTCATTTCTTTGTATTTTCTTTCTTTAGAGTCATTTTGTCAACGCTGTTAGACAATGTTTGTATTTTGTACCGTTTTGTATTTTTTGTGGTCTCTTCCCTTCTTCCTTTCTCCATCCCTGTATTCTTTTCTTTCAATCGAGCATTTCATTTCTAAGAGCAGCATTTTTCTTTCCTGAAATAACACATTTTATTTCAACATAAATATCTGTATTGTACTTTTAATTCACATCCATTGTAGATTAAACATTTTGCTGGCTCTAAACTATAGAGCTGTCACAATATCAGATTTTTTATTCACTACATGAATATCATGGATAAGTCAGATTCATCTTTAAATTTTGCTCTGTATTCAAAATACAAGTGTAGGGAGATGAAGTGAGAGTCTGTTGCATAACTGTACAAAAGCGTATAAAAAGAATAATTACATAGTGAACAACAAAAAAGCAAGAGGCACTAAAATATATACATGATATTACCATATGTGTATTATTAACATGATATATTATTTTTTATTTTATTATTTATATTATTATCTTTATTTGACAGAGACAGCTTGAAGAGTGACAGGAATGTGGGGAGAGAGAGATGGGGAATAACATGCGGGAAAGAGCCACAGGTCGGATTCGAACCCTGGGCCACCGCGGCAAGGACTGAGCCTTTGTACATGGGGCGGATGCTCTACCAACTAAGCTAAACGACACCCCAACATGATATATTATTAATATGATTATGATATTTTAAATTTCCTAAATATCACAGTAATCATCAGTAAAGGCATGATAGCACTACGCATTGTCTGGAGAAATTCAGAAAACAACCTACAACCTAGGAACAACCTACAATAAATCCTATAGCTAACAACGTCTCTCTTTTTTTTTGATTACTGAATTTATACATTTTCTTTTCGTTTCATTAAGAAACACCTAATAAAATATTCTTTTACAAATCACATACAGTATCAGTATCTGCATCTTTCCAGATTTGCACAGCTCTCTCTTAACTGTGAAGCTAATGTATGTAAGTGAGTTGCTGCTCCCTTCCTTTTTCCTTTCTTCCTTCCTTTCTTTAATTCCTTCTCTTTTTGATTGGCTCTTTACAGATTTGTACGTCCTTTATTCCCTTTATCCTTTTCCCTATCTTTATCTTTTTGTCTTTCTTTCTTCTCTTTCTTGGTCACCGAGAGCCCCTCTCACAACTTAGGTCAATAGCGCTCTATTGAATGTATTGACAGGGTAAAGTGGTCCTACTTAACAGCGCAGAGAGCCTCGCGTTCATGGCGGTCTCCAGAGGCAAAGGACGAGCGAGGACGAGGAGGAAGGGAGGGAGGGAGGTTGAGGGGGACGCGGCAGGAAGGATAAATTAAAACAGAATGTGCAGATTTTGGATGGTTGATTATAATTTTAAAATCTTACAGACACCATTGAAAAAAAACATCTTTTGTTCATTTTGAATTTGAGCATCCAAAACACAAGTTAACTCAGATAAATGTTTGAAAAAGATCAATTTAGGACACTGCAACAAGGTAAGACAAGTCAAAATATATTTACATTTCAAATTTCTAACAAGAAATACTCATTTGCAACTTGGCAAAGATGGTGAGTTAACTACAACCACCTCCGGGACCGAGCTGCAACCTGTCGGCTAATTAAGACGCTGCCTGATTTCTGCCTCATTAGTGGTAATTTCTCTTCCCCTCCCTCCTTTTGTTTATTCTCCATTCTCTTCTCTTTTTCCATTTCTGCCTCCCCCTTAAAAAAACAAAAAACACCTCCCCCATTTGTTTGTTTTCCTCGTTCCACTGCATCTGTCGCGGTAGAGAAATTAAATTTGATAAACGAGTCGATCTTTAAATATTAATTATGTATTAATTACATTCGCAAGGCAAAACAAACCTTGCTTAATGATTTATGAGGATCAGTCCCACTTTACTCCCGATTTCATTGTCCAATGAGAATCAGGAGAGAGGAGGGAAATGGAAGTGCTGGTAAATTGAAACAATGAAACAAAATGTGATTAGAGAGCAAGCGAGAGATTGTGACGCTGCATGTGTGTGTTTTCATGCTTAAAAGTGTGAGATTTAATGACATTCAGGCCGTGGAAAAGCCTTTTAGAAATCAACACAAGAACCAATTAATTGTATATGAAATGAAATGAAGAAAGGAAGAGTGACAAAAGAGAATGAGGTTCAATTTGTCATCACTTTTTGGTCATGTTTGACCTTTGACCTGACTCATCTCCAGTCTTTAGTTACATTGCATGTGGAGCTCTTTGACCTGTGACCTCACTGTGATCTTGAGCCTATTCATTTACACTCTGACTTGTTGACTTGAAGGTCAGTCAATCCAGAACATTTCAAGAACTTTGAATTTGTCAGAGTTTTGGTTCCAACTGCCTTATCTTTGTGAGACGTAGAGAAGGTGAATGGGTGGTATCTACATGTGTGGTTCCTACCCTGAAGCATAGAGGAGGAGGTAGAATTTAACCAGCAAGTCTTTCAGCATGACAACGACCCCAAACACACCTCCAGGCTATGTAACAGCTATTTGACCAAGAAGGGAAGTGAAGGAGTGCTGCATTACATGACATGGCCTCCACAGTCACCTGACATACACTCATCTGAGATGGTTTGGGATGAGTTGGACCACAGAGTGAATGAAAAGCAGCCAACATTACCATATTTACCAAGCATTATTTCCTAGTTTTGATGTGTCGCAGTGAGGGCAAACAGAAAACACCCCTGTGTTTTTATTCTGTCTTCCATACTCATTTGCTTGCAGAAGTTCAACAAAGGCTTCTGATGTGTTGTATTTTCTTTGAAAATGTACGTTTCTATGCCGCAGGTAAGACTGAAACTGTTGCAATGAAGCAGATCTATTGTGCTGAGGTACAAATACTCCCAAAATTGGCTTAACACGCTCTGTACACACAGCATGCACAATTGCTCACATACACACTACAAACCAAACATAAACAGTTCATATGCAAGTCTCTCTCTCTCTCTCTCTCTCTCTCTCTCTCTCTCTCTGTCTGTCTCTCTCTCTCTCTCTTCACACACACTTATCACCTGTTCCCATGATAGTTTCAGTCTCTTGGGTGACCGCCCCACACACACACACACACAAACACACACTGAGCCTCCCAACTCTAATAAATATTTCAAAGGGGGAATGTTTAGTAAACAAAGGTGTGTGTGTGTGTGTGTGTGTGTGTGTGTGTGTGTGTGTGTGTGTGTGTGTGTGTGTGTGTGTGTGTGTGTGTGTTGTACTGGAGTTTCTGAGGGATGCTGAGAAGAGGTGTCATATTTTCTCTCTCTCTCTCTCTCTCTCTCTCTCTATTCTTCTTCTTCTTCACCTCCTCTCTTCCTCTCCTCTCTGAAATTCGACCTTGTTGTCGTGCTGTTTTAACCAAACAAACACTGACCACTGCTGCGTCCTGTGTGGAGTCCAGATGAGGAGGAGGAGGAGGAGGAGGAGGAGGAGGAGGAGGAGAGAGGTCCACAAACCACAGCTTGCTGCATCACGTACACAGAGTAAATGTGTGTTTCCCCGTGAATCTATTAAAGCGTGTGTGTGTGTGTGTTCTCTGCATTGTCATGTGGGAAGGTCATTCCAATCTAAATGAGCCACTTGGGTTTTAATGGAGCTTTCCTTTGATTTTCATGTTTTATAGGATATTTTGTTGTGCTAAGATTTTTGCATATTCTAAAACTCAAGAGTGTAGAGGAATGGAGGCACAAAACAATCTTTTCAACCACTGAAATTAGAATAAATAAGAGCACATAAAGGTTACTAAAGTTCCAAAACAATCGTAATCTACATGCAGAATCTGGTGCAGGACCAAGATGTTGGCATCGAAGGCGTTCTAGTTTCTGTTTTTTTTTTGTATTGATCAATCACACTTGAGTGGGATACTATTGGCTGCATGCACAGTAGAAATGCAATAAATATTAAAATAATAAAATATAATACCTTCATAGAAAGCATCAGAATTGCTGCTTGAATGCTCCCACAAGTGGGCGTGGCTTCAACACATTCAGCAGACACGCCCCCACAGTCCTGAAGCTGAGAATACTGCTCATTTTTACCTGATTTTGACACCTAATTTCATAATTGTCGATATATTTAATCATCAAATTTGGCTGGGTGGTTAATAACACTCTCTTCTTTGGTCTGACAAACTCAGAACACATTTTACATTTTACTTTACACGGAGTCTAAGGGTTATGCTCCTCCTACTGGAGTTGAACTCCTCCAATAAGGTCGCTCCTGTATCCAGAACACCTCTGAGAATTAAAACTCACCAGCAACAACATTAGATATGCGATTTGATTTTATGTGTCTAAATCCATGTTTATGTATTTCCTCCTGTGTTTGTGCATACAAGTCTATATGTGCCTCTGTGAGTGTGTGTGTGCTGCAAACACCACACTGCCGAGTGTGTGACATGAGAAACCCCAACTCCCCACAGCAGAGGCAGAAATTATCATACCGCAGCTCACAGCTCTGAGTAAATAAAACATTAAAGTCTCACAAATTTAGCTCACAAATTTGGAGAGTGGGAAAAATTTAAAGTGCTTAATACTTAATACACACTTTACAGTATGTTCTGCCGTATCAATATGTAATGAGGCCTAACTGCAAATCCGTTAATCCAGATTTGCTCCTGTATAGTGAAGATATAAAGTGCATGTATGAAAGTGAGTATGAAGTCCTGACAGTTTATTTTCATTTAAATGTTTCTCAACAATCAGAAAAATGAGTTGAAAAGATCAACAGGGCTCATTGCACTTCAATCTAATAAAATGTGTATTATTTCGTTAGATATTAAAGTGCATGGCCCTTCCGTGGGACCACCATCGGACCTTATTTTGGTAAAATGATACTCAGTGCTGAGAAATAAAAATCCACCAATATACTAATGAAGTACAATTGTCACATAAGTCAGAATGAAACATATACATTTAAAAATGCTAACATACTTGCTAAGTGTTCATGTATAAGAGGTTCACCTCTGACCTCTGACCTCCTCCTTCTAATCAAATGTTTTTTTTAAAGACCAAAATTTTGTGGACATTAACAAAGAGTATATTAATTTATTAGGGACTATGGATTAAATTGGGGCCACGGGGTCAAACAATGTAAAGAAACAAAGACTGAAGAAAGACAATTATGAATGCAGAGGGAGGAGAAGACGAAATGTGTGTGATTGTGTGTGTGTGTGTGTGTGTGTGTGTGTGTGTGTGTGTGTGTGTGTGTGTGTGTGTGGAGGGGTTACAGCTAAGTAGATAGGTGACAGCAGTGAGAGCAGGAATTGTGAAACTGTAGCTGACCCGAGCTGCTGACAGGGGCCCACACAGGACGAGAGAGAGGGAGGATAGGGGAGGAGACCTTGGAGGTGGGTGGGGTGGGGGGTTTGGGGGGTAGATGTAATGTAGCAAGTGGAGGTCGAGTAGAGAGGGTGAGAGACTTGAGAAAAGCCTGGGGGTGGTAAACGCTGAGAGGGAGGGTGAATGGATACTGTAGGGTGGCTGAAAATGGCTTGAGGTGGAAAAAGACGAATATTGAAAAGCAGTTCCAATTTTCTCCAGATTTTAGGAGAAACATGATTATTACGTATCGTCCATCTCATTCTGCTTCCAGCTTTGGAATTTAATATAATTATATCCAGGTGCTCACTGTGAATGATGGATTATGATCCTCTGACTTTTGTTTTTCTTTCACTTTTTCTTTGAAAAAATCTAAAAAATATCTTAATTGTTCCGGTTTTACATTAGAGATCCTGCAAAACAAATGAAAGCTGGACAGTAAACAGATATATGCAAGACCAGAACGAGACAAAATATGAATGAGGACACAGATTATCCATAAAAATAATAAATGTTGTGATCTTAGTGAAAAGAGCATCAAATATTTAGGCTGATTCGACATCTTCACATACTTCACATGCTTGAGTTTGATACCATTAAAAAAGAGAAATCACATTCTACTCGGAGATCGTATCCTAAATCCTAAATGAATATTTGATTAACTAAAAATCTAAAATCATATGATGTAATATATTATATAATATATATATAATATGTCTGTTGATATAAATAAGTTTCAGTCTGACTCAGTGCAAGAATGACTGATATCGTAAATGCAACAAAGTGAAACTAAGTCCTTCAAACTTAATAGTGAAATATGTTTGTAACTGCATCCCAAAGTTTTCTGATCTGATGCTGCTATTAAACATCATTTATCAGTGTGTCATCAGCGTGTCGTTTATCTGGGGAGGACATAATCAAACCCATGCAAACTATTCCTGGAGAATCTGCAAGCAGCACCCCCAGCGTCTAAACTCGGGTCAAATAAAAAAAGAAGACATTCTGCTGCAGCACACGCCTGAAAAAGGCTACATGGAACCTCAGTAGTTGTCATGAAGGCTGAAAGTGGTGGTGGTGGTGGTTTGGGGTTAGGAGAGGGGGTGGGTGGGGTGGGGAGAGGGAGGGAGGAGGGCTGTTCCACTGAGGATAATGGGAGCAATGGGAGCAGCCCAGGCAGCATATGGCCAGGCTGGGCTGCCTGCTGGTGCACCAGCTGTGAAACTGGTGGCTGAGATCACACAACCACTAAAGAACCCATCATCCCTCCCTCCCTCGCTCCCTCGCTCCCTCGCTCCCTTTCATGTGAGTTCACTTCAGTGTACTTTATTTCCATCTTTGGTGGAACAATAGATGATAATTAATATATTTTTACAAGAGAAGTTGATCTTAATACTTTTACTCAGTCATTGAAGGTCGCCTCCTGTGTGGTGTTTGTAGCAGTTTTCATGATTTTTATGCAGGATATTTGAGATACTACATGTAGTTTTGATACTATTTTCATTTTTTTCATATGTATTGCTCTTGTTCTGATAACTTACAGAGTGTCTAGCCTTTTAAGATACCATTGTATGTACTGTTTACTTTGTTTGTTAAATTGTGGCTCTGCATGCTCCTGAGCTCCTCTAACGTCTTCTTAGTTTGTGACATTGTAGCAGTTTTTTTTTGTGTGTCATCTGTGTGACCTGTTTGACTTGTGTTTCTTTTGTTTTTTTTGTTTTTTTTTTACTGTGTATGGGTGACCAAACCAGTTCCTCCTTTGGAGATAAATGATGTTATCTCTACCTCTGTTAAACTGGCCACAAAGCCAAACGCTGGCACAACTTTGCTGCAAAAGATGGGGAGCAGTAGTTGTCGTCCTGTGCAAAAGTAGATTATAAAATCCAGCTAAAATTAATATGAGCTTTCAGCAGTCAAATCTATAATTCACTCTTTGACTAAAACTCCCACTGAAGAGATTTCAAAAAAACAAACAAAAAAAAACACCTTCCGGACAAAAACATGCAAGACCTGCAACGTTTTCTTGTGTTTGAGATTTGACTGGTACTCATTTATTTCCATCATCCTGTTGCACCCTCTTTTTCTACAATGATTCAATGGCAACCAAGTGCAGAATTAGCTCCAGCAGCTGTATTGCATGAAGGCAGTGGATGGAAATGTGCTAAATTCAGTAAAAATGTGAGCTGCATTTGGATGGAAACCTACAGTGTTTCCTTGCTGATTGTTTCTGGGGATGTGTGTGAGTTTAATGTACAAAGGCTCAGTCCTTGCCGCGGCAGCCCAGGGTTCGAATCTGACCTGTGGCTTTTTTCCCGCATGTCATTCCCGTCTCTCTCTCCCCACATTCCTGTCACTCTTCAAGCTGTCTCTGTCAAATAAAGCTAAAAAAGATATACCTTAAAAACTCGGTAGTATGTAGCAGATAGGGCTGCTGGGAGCACAGTGAGTTGCCAGGAAGAAGATGCCCATTTGAATTGGATAAATCAGAGAGCCGAGGCCTCAGAACTCCACCTGAACTTCAAAATACTGTAAGAAACGGGGGTCAGGTCACAGTCGTCGTTCTGTGAAAACAATAGTTGCATTAGAAAGAGTTCACTTTTTGGTCATTATGAACAGAGAGGGGGCAGAGAGGAGGCGGGGGGGTGATTACAGCAACAAAGAACTCTTTCAAAGTACGTACTATGTCATGTGACAGATACACACACACACGCCACACACATACACACCACACAGGCTGCTCCCATTTGTTCCCTTAGCTAACCTTTATTTAAATGACAGCTCTTAACAGGCCGATCCCTCCAACCACCACTCTGCTCTCTCTCTTTTGCGCTCTCTCAGTGTGTCTCTGCCTCGTATGCCCCCAGGCAGCTCCTAATGCATAGGGACAGGAGGTTGATGGGAGTGTGTGTGTGCGTGTGTGTATGTGTATAGAAACATGACTCAAGAATCGGGTGTGTCATTTAGCATAAAAGCATCTCCCTTTCTTTTTCTGTTTTTGAATCACCCTTTTTTTGTGTGTTATTCATCCTCCTCCTACTTTTTTATCCTCCCTTCCTCCTCCTTCTCTTCACCTCCATACCTCTGCTCCCCCATTATTCCTCCTTTCCTTGCATTCTTCCCAATTTGTCCTTACATCGTCGTTTCCTCTTCTTCTGTCTCCTCCCTCCTGTTCTCCCCTGCCACACACACACACACACACACACACACACACACACACACACACACACACACACACTCCTCCCTTCACCTCCTCTCTCTACGCTCCTTTATGTCTCTATGAGGAGCGATCAGGACTCATGGTAAAGATAATGCAATATGGATGAGGCTGTCTCAAAAGGCATCAAACAGGCAGCAGAGCATCCGAGGGACCGACATCACATGCAGAATGACGCTTAGAGACGTTTTTCGCCGGTTGCTTTCATCCCTTGTTCTTTCCTTTAACACCCACCCCTGGCCTATCTCTTTCTTTATATCTGGTCCTCTGTGTGCAGTTAGTGTGTGTTTGTTTCTGTTTGAACATATAGATGTGTGTTTGGCTTTTAAGTGACATGATGCACACTGCGGCAGCCATATTGGTGGTCTTGGAGCTCTTTGGAGAAAAGCTTTTTTCTTTAACCTTTTGGCCCCATTTACAGATGACTGCAAATTCTCAATATGATCACAAACTCTTAGTGATGTATTTCCTAACACAACTGTATGAGCAATGAGCACAGCTGCACATGAGTTAATATGAACAACCTGATGCTGTATATTTATGTCCTATACCTGTCTGGAAAGCAAAATGGAGCACACAAACCAACTCTGGATGGAACATTTGATACATTCAGTGTGATTTAGATAAGAAACAAACACTTAAACAAATGACGGGAAATGAAAAGAAGAATGACGGACGAAATAAAAAACAAGAAAATTTAATAACCGAAGTAAAATTGAATAAATGTCAGATCTGAAAAAACAGGCTAAAGTTAAACAGAAAGTGCAAGTAACTAAGCTTCAAATATTAGTTAACGTAACCAATAAACATTTAAGAATTGCATTCACACACTCTTCTTCTCCTAAAAAAAGGAAACTTATATGCAGGAAATATTGCCAGAAAAAACTGCAATGTTTAAAGCTTGTAGAGATGTTTTCCTGCTGTCATTCAATGTCTGAAAACACTGCTGCAAATGTTACACTGGTTTCTTTCTTAAAAGAGACACACACAACTATCCATAATTCTCAATCCATACATCATTTATACATATTTTCATTTCTAGATAGACTGTACAGTCTGTTTTCACACTACATGTTTTCAAATGGTGTAAATCTGTCACTGAGAGCTTTAGGAGAAGCACTAACCCTGGCAGTGTTGGTGAATGTCAGAACAAACAACAGAAGAGAAAACTACTGAAATATAGCTCATATATTTCTTAGAAATTAACATATCCCACGATTTACACACAGCACTTCATATTTTATGAAGAATCCTGTATAGCTTCCTTTCTTAAAATACCCGTCATTCCTGAACTTCACAGATGGTAAAACATGAATGAAAACAACATTAACTTTAAATATTTATACTCTCTCTCATGGGAAGTCATTGTCTTGTGGCTGCAGCTTTGTCGAATCATGTCTTAATAAAGACACATCTGTCATGACTTGGACACTTTATTTGAAACATTTCCACTGAATGTTGAACTTTGTCATCTTTGAGTATCAGCTGTACAGGTGCATCATCGGTTGTGATGCTAGCTCTGCTAACAGCTAACAGCTGTGATGTGTTTAATATACTGAAAAAAAAAATTATGATTAAAGACTGGCAGCTGTAAAGCAGTGGTAAAAGAATATTAGTACTGTTAATTTTATGGTTAAAGTTGGTGTTTTATTCCATATTTTACGTTTTTTTACATTGAAAGAAACGCTGTTTTAACATGAACATATATGAATGCTGTATAAAATAAAGGTTTTGAAATATTACAGTGTTTTACTGTACAATAAACAGTCTCTAATATAAAATACTACTCAGTTCTGTATAAATCCCCTTAAATTGCTGTATAAATAAAGGGTTTCTCAGGAAATGTGACTGTGTCTTACTGCCTACAACTAATGACTATTTTTATTAACTGATCAATCTTTTGGTCCATAAAATGTCAGAAAATAGAGAAAAGTGTCCATCCAAGTTTCTCAACATCTAACCTGTTTGCAACCTTAACCCAAGATATCCAGTTTAGAGAAGAAGGAGAAAAGAAAGATTACTTTGATGCTGAAACAATTATCAAAATACTTTGTGATTATTTTTCTGTTGATTGATTGGTCAACTAGTTGTTGCCACTTTATTGGTCAGTGCATGATGAGGAATGAAGCTTGACATTTCCCAGTGAAAATGCAGAATAATCGATGGGAATCTACAGAGGATTCACTCAAGTCGAGACAGCTTTATTTGTAGTAGACAGTAGTAGACGCAAAGTGCATCAAAATAAAAAGCTATATATAAAAGTAAAGAATAAAAAAAACTACATACAAATAAGATTGTCATAATTACAATAAAAAGGAATAATATAAGATGTTATGATTATTATCATTAAAAAGAGAATAATAACAACAATAATACTGATTTTAAAATACAAGTTTTACTGGTTAACCACAGATTTTAAACCAAAAACTAAAAGCCAGCATTCAGTGTCTTAGTGGTAATGGTATATTAAAATACAAGTTAGCAAATATACAATATGTTCAGTCTGCTAAAATCACACAAACTGATCAGAGATGAGACAGTTCCCAGTGAATACCTATATACACACAAACGTGTTAAATGGTTTGCACATCTGTTGATTTCCGCCAGAGCTCGTAAATAAGGAATCGCTCTTGTACAACTTAAATTAAGGTCAAGTAAAAACATAAAAAATGCATCCCCTCTTCAATGGAAGACTGTCAGGGCGGCCAACAAAGGTGATAGTTTATTCTGGAAGGCAGAAGAATTATTTATGATGATGTTGCACTTCAAGGGTTCTGCCAATCAATAACATGTGGCCTTAATCACCCTGACAAAGTTGTATAAAAACCCCTCCACACGCACATACACACACACACACACACACACACACAAAGAGCGACATCTCCCCATAGTCTTAAGCATCCACCAAATGCTACCGTACAAGGGATAGCTATCATTGTAGCATCAAGTATTAATCATGTTTTAGAGAGGGAGAGAGGGGAGGAAGGAAACCCTGTGCAACTGCACCGTCCCACCAGAGAGACGGGGAGAAACTGAGGAGTCCCAATCCACTATTCAACAGAGAGAGAGAGGTTTTGTTGAGTAAATATGTGCGGCTAAAAAAGGAATCCAGTCCATTGATTTACACAGTAATAATTCAGCTAAAGACAAAGCAATGCAGTACAGTAACCAGGTGATCTTTAATTAAAGTAAAATGACGATCTAGAAAAGTTAAAATTTGTCACAAGAACTTGATTGACAGGCTTATTATTCAGGTTTCTCCAGCTCCTTCAAAATAAAGACGAAATTAGCTTCATTTGCTGAAACTTTAAGCTAGATAAGCCTTAAGTTGAAATCAATATATTGGCAGGTGAAGACGGACATTTTAACATTGTAGGAAACAAATATACAAGAAATAATGGGATGGATTAGCATAAGAGAAATTATACCAACCTCTCCCATAGGGTGATTGTACAAAAATAGGGAGAGGGGAGTACAATACAATCTGGAGTTTAGAGGTCCACTCAGTCAAAATAAACTATAACCAGATACATTTTGTGTAATTCAGCAAAGAGATATAGGCACATATAACCTGAGGCTGAAGGTGAGATTTAAGACTGCAAGGAAGGATGAAGTTGATGAGAAAGGATGTGACTCCGCCTATAAACCCATAATTACCGGGGTGAAAAACTAAAAAGAAAAAAAAAAGGCAGAAATCTACCATTTGAATAATTGAAAAATAGGTAAGTGTTTAATAATTAACTGGTACAAATGAAGCAAGGAGGGGAGTGATAAATGTTTTAAAGACAGAGAGAGAACTCTCTAACTGACCGCTGACCTTTTGGACGGACACAGCTAAGCTAAGATAAGCTACACTAAGCTAAGCTAAGATAAGCTAAATAAAGCAATTGATTCAGAAACAACAAGTTCAGACTATACTCCTTTCTCTAATCCAACAACTGTAAAGCCTATAAAAGTGTTTCTAACCCCTGTATTTCCCCAAACCCTGTTCTTTCACTCTCTACCCTCTCAGTGGGCAGCACTGTGGCCTCACAGCAAGAAGGTCTTGGGTTTGAACCTCAGCTGTTCCAAGTCTCTTCCATGCTGGCATGTAAATCCCCATGTTCGAATGGCTGTCCGCCAACCACTGAAGACATGCAGGTGAATACTTCCACTTAACTAATTCTTCTTTGTCTTCTTCAGGAACCGTGAGGATGATGACCCCAATCATCCCACCGTACATGTCCACCAACCAAGCTTCAGCTCCAGTCCATCCCCTGGCAATCGACCCCCTTCATCCCCTCAACACTCAATCATCCCACCGTACACAATCTGAATCCATCCATCTGACCAACCTGAATAAATTATGGAAACTACTGAAGGAAACGTAACACAAAAACTGTGATACAATAACATGCTGCTCAAAATACTGTGGAAGACAGATGGGCAACCTAAACACAAAACAAATACACACTGTCAATCTATCAGGCTTATTGGCTGCTGCTGTGTATGTGCGTGTTTGATATACAGGTGGCCTACAGGACACATGCACCCATCGGAGTCCACTCTGCCATCTCACCTCTCTTTCTCTCTTTCTCTTTTACTTCCTCCACTCCCTCTCTCTCTCTTCCTTTTTTCATCTCTCCCCCGCCACAATCTGTCTCTTTTTCATCCTAAACCTCCTTCTCTCACCCGTTTGTCTCCTCCTTCTTCTCATCTTTCTCATTCTCCTCTCTCATTCATCCCATCTCTTTCTCCCATACAGGATGCAAGCGCTGCGCCCCGTGGTTGCCAGGCAGTTACCACAGAAACATTTTGCATTATTGATGGAGCGCGCTCATCGTGTCCCAGGCAGCACCCAAACTGTCCCAGCAGAGCACCAACAAGCAGCGCTGCTTTCGAACTGGCACAGAAATCATTAGGCAGCAAGAGTGAAAATAAATAAGAGACAAATTCAGATTCAGGTTGAGATTTATGCAGAGCTCTGAGAGTCAGCTGACCAAGATGACAGTTCCATGTCTTCCTGAAAAGGTCCAGTAATTAAAATTTTAACTTTTACTATTTCTTAAGGGATGAGAAGTCATCTTGAATTATAGTAATGCCTGAATTACTCAGCATAAAGAGTCTGCTGAAAAAATGAGTACAATGAATGCACAGTCATAATAATGTGTTTATATTAATGTCACATAATGCTGTCTAGACTTATAAAACACAACATTAACATTTATAATAATAAAAACGATAATTACACTGCCTTTTCTTTATGAAACTGTCTTCCTGGTCTGTTGACTCTCAAAGCTCTGCAGAAATATGAATGTAAATGAGGAGTTAATCATTCAGATCACTGCAGAGGTTGAGGAGAAAAAGCTCTGCTGCCTCAGACCTTGTTATTGGAACAGCCAGCAGGACCTCAGACCTCATCAGGTTGACATGAGGAGAGTAACTCAAGACAGATAATCTGGGACCAGGTCATGAAGTGCTTTAACAGTAAGACCTTCAGATCAATTCTAAAACAAAGTGGTGGCCAGAGTAAAGACATTAAACAGAGAGTTATGTTTTCTTTTTGTCAGAGGAGTCTGGCTACTGCATTCTGCTCAAAGTCGAGTTACTATAGATTATGAATGTGTCCTAAAGATCAGCCAGTGTCTCACAGTCATATTTTATACATAAACATATATGTGTTGCATTGTTTTAGCTTTTGAAATGATAAAACAGCCGTAATTGAAAACCAGTGAAAGGACTGCTCATATGTGATGCTGTGTTCATGCAAAATTGTACTTTATACTACAATGTTTTGGATAGTCTGTTTAGAATAACTGCTGTAGTCTTCCAGCACAAGGTGAAACAAGATCGTTTGAACACGACACTCAGAGGCCATGCGGCAGCCAGAATGGTCCAGCCAATCAGCCAGCAGGTCAGAGACCAACGGGCTACCGGTAATCTAAACCAACACAGGCAGATTAATCAGACTTGAGAGAAATTTACCTAAACACGGGTGCAAAATAATCGTTTGGGGCCTGGTAGACTGTTAGCTTCATGCTAACACGTTCATTCTCGTCTTACACAAAATGTCAAGTAATCTATACGGCACTTTTGTGTTGCTGAATTGTATTAACAGACAGACAAGTGTCACAATAAATCTCATAAAATGTATTTGTATACAGTATATATTACCCAAAATGTTTGTTTTCATGTTACCTGCTTTCACTTTTCACTCTTAATTTTGTGTCACCCACTTATTCCTAATGCTTCATTCAAACGTCACGTCAGCTGAGTCAGCCAATCAGTAACAATTAGCCATCGCTCAGTGCTTCCAGTCAACCAGCCGGACAGTCAGCCGGGCAGCAGCATCACTCACCTGTTGTGCCCCAGGCGACGCCTCCCTCCTGATCCCCATGATGCAGCTGTCATCCCAGCCCCTCCATTGCTCTCCCTCTCTCTCTCTCTCTTTTTCCCTCTTTGTTGTCCATCATCTTTTGCACCACCTACACATCCAGCGCTGCCTCTGAATGAGGCCTATTGTGCAGCATGCATGCTGTTGCTGCAGCAGTGTTGTCCTGCATGACCCTCTGCGCTCTGCATAACAAAGTTTCTCTTCACGAGTATCCAGCTTCCTCTCAGAAGCACATCTCTTTGCCATATATATATATGTATATATATGTTTTCCTTGATGAGGGGAGCGCCAAGCATTTTCATGAAATCTTAGCCAACCATATATTCATGATGAGTATGTCTATAAAAACTGAGAATGCATCCCACAAATCCCAGTTAGTTCTTGTTTGTAGTCCTTTGGTAAAATTGAGTTGCTCCAGTTGTATGAAAAGAAATAACAAAACCGAAAAAAACAGAAAAACAAGTGAGCAAATAAAAAAATAAAGACAAGGGCGAGTGTAGATCGTCCACAGCTGGCAGGCCGGACTGTGTTAAGGCCTCAGGGCCCCGGTGGATGCTCCCTGTGCCGCATCTCGGAAGAAAAAACAACAAAGAAAAAGAACGAAAAAAAAAAAGAAGGAATGAAAGAAAGGGAGCGAGCGAGCGGGCACCTCTGCTTTGAGCAGCAAACAGGAGCTTGAGTGAGGAGGAGAGGAGTGAGGCTGGAAGTTTATATGTGTTCTCTCCCCCTGAACCAGGGGACTGGCTGAATAAATAATACAATAGATATTCCTGTGATGAGGTCTCGGCGCACCATTCATAATTATTTCATTGTAGCTGTAATGAGAGCGCCGGCCCTACTGATGCACCCTGCACTGGCAGGTAGGCCTCTCCTGAAACCAGGGCCCAGAGGCAAGAGGTGGACCCATTCTGCAGCTATACACACACACACACACACACACACACACACATACACACACACACACACACAAGGTGCAGGTTGGACATTATTACTGTGTTTCTCTGGAAACATCTGTTGCATGATGATACAGTGGAAGTGTATGACAGATGATATGATAATCAGCTAATCTGCAGCTGTTCTCAAATGTATGCAGGAAACCTTCCTCACCAGAGTTGGGGAAAGTTACTTTTTCAAAAATCATAACAGAACATTGAAATTTTGCAAAAAAGTAAAAAAAAAAAAAGAAGTGGATTATGATAATGATCACCTGTGTTTAATTATTTAATTATTTAATATATCCATACATGGCAGCAACAGAATTGTTGAGATTTGACAAAGATTGTAGGGACGAGAGACTGTCAAATTGTGACTACTTGCAATACAGAGTTACAACACACTCCATCACCATTGTTTGGGCCTAGAAACACCAGACTGACTTCGAAGGATTTGAATGTGAACTCTTGCAAACACTGCAGAGACTCCAGGAGCTATTTACACACTTGTGTGACTCTTTAAATGATCTTATACTGAACTGAAAATATACATATCTGATAAGTAAAAGCTGCAGCTAGTAGAACTGATCTTGCTTTGCTTTTCACTGGTTTTGTCAGTCTCTGAGCTTTTGCTTGGGGAAGGTGGATGGAAAAAAATAATTTCCTGCTTCACAAAATCTGAGAATTTGCTAATTTATATCACCTTATATTCAGTGTAAATAGTCAAAATATCTTTCCTTTAAACTTCGATCAGCAAAAAGCTTTAAAAAGCTCCACTATTGCCACTATCAAAGCATCAGTCACAGGTGATCAGATACATAGTGCGTTGATAACGTGTGAATGTGTGCAATGCACTTTTATGTCTTTCCGTGAAAGATAAAACACATTGTCACTTTTATGATCTTCCTGATCCCCTCGTTTTGAAGCAGGCTACGTGTGACAACATGCCACCTGGAAATTCAATCTCATACATACGACACATGTGAAACCCACAAACCAGGGGGGGTTACACCTTAAGCACATACATTCAACCACAGCTTTTTGGTCTCTGATGGCATAACAAGCGTGAAGAGAAGTCTTCAGATGGGACGACCAGGACAGCTGCTCCGGCTGAGGAGACAAAAGGAAGGGGATGTTGAAGTTTTACATTTATTTTCCCAGAAGACATTGATGGACAACCTTAAGCTTATATAATGCACCTTGTCAGAATTAAAATACAAAGGGTTTCTACTGAATGTAAGAGTCTGATTTCCTCATATCAACACCGGATATGACACATCTATAAAAAGGAGTACATAATCTACTCTAGGCGTGCCGAATGATAAATCTCACTTGATAATAAATGGAGGCATGTGGTTGATTGTTTGTTATTAGCATAGATAACACCCCCAGCACACTGTATAAGTGCGGGTACTGTGGGCACATGACCAAGCTTTGGAGAGATGCCACCAATGATGATGATCAATGTGCCTATACTATCTTGATCCAATTTAGATTTTGCCTCATAAACCTACATTTCGTGACTGAATTACGGATTGTTATGATACTTCATCTTTAATGACATTTATATTTTGTGTGTGTTTGTATGTTAAATGTTAAATGTTGATATTTTTGTCCATGTCACCATCTCCAATTTACTACAAGAGATTTGTAATTATGGGTTTAATCCAATTTCTTTATATTTATACTTTTCTTTGTCTTTTATGGCATTTATTTGTGGGTAATGTTGGAGTTTCAAGAGAACCATACTGCATACAGTAAACATATAAAATCATACATACTGAAAGAAAGCTGTTTATTCAACCCACACAGCATGCTTAGACACATGGTCACACAGACAGACTCACAGTCCCAGTTGTGTTTCTTGTCCCTTGGGGCCACCGTCTCAAAGCTTTCAGGGTCCATCAGAGCTACATACATGAGAGAGGGTATGGTCCCACTAAGCTCCAGTCTCTCTCTCACACACAGACCACCTCTATAGCTTTCAGTCTCTCGCATATATATACGTCCTGAGGTCTGCCGAGCGAGCACCTTCCGAGGTCTAATCCTGTTAGTGGGAGACGGGGGAGTCAAGGGGAAAGGGGGAGGTGTGTTGATGTGTGCATGTATGGGGATAAGGGGTAAAGACAAGGGATGGGGGGGGAGTACATGGGACACAAAGACCCCCTCCGTCTCGCACCAGCTGGAGCCCTGTGGTATACGTGAGACCTGAATACACCCTCTTACAACACACACATACAGTATATTCATTCATTCAGTCATTCATTCATTCATTTATGGTTCTCTGTGGCTGAACGAGCAGGACACTAACAATGTCAAGGTTCTGAGTTCAATTTCCATTGGGACACCCTTTCCTAAAATGTAAGCACTTATGTAAGGCCCAGTTTACTTGAATCTGAATGTTGCACATGCAGATCTGAAATTTCAACCACCCTACAGCCTGAACCCAACTTATAGCAATATTTCAAGATCAAAACTCCTGCACTCTTTCGTTGTCTAAAGTTATCAGCTGGCCCCTCTATGATGAAATGGGGTTAACGAGTGAACTGTCAGCAATCATTAGCCAACCATCACACCCAGAAAGACAAAATATTTACAGCCATGCTAGCAACACTGTGAGGCAGTTCTTTGACCTAAATGCTCACACTGATGATGCTAACGTGCTGGTGTTGCGCAGGCATAATGTTTAGACTGTGTTCTATCCTATCGATACAACCTCTCTGTTCGATAGTTGTTGAGACATTTCAGTCAGCACCAAAGTGGTGGACGCACTGAACAACAGACTGACGCTGCCATGGATTAGATTGGATTGCTGTAGACTAAAAACAGAATGACACAGCAGTAAGCTTCTGCTTTAACAAATCTGAACTGAGTCACCAGTTTGTTGAGACTTTGTTAAAGGAATAAGTTTAGTTGGAAGCAAATAAAGAAATGGTATAAAACCGTTACCAGAAACACAATTACAGATTTCTCTGGATTCATTGTTAGAACATTTGGGACAAGTACACAGATCAACAAAATATACAACATTTGTCTGTTGTTTTTAAACGTTTTAATGGAAATGTTATGTATCATATCTTTAGGCCTAAACATATCTAAATTCTTGAGTTTGGACTGCGTTGCAGACGTTGAATCAACAAGAAATCTGCGTGAATTAGACCCAAGCCTGTTTTATAAGAAGAGAAATTTGTATGTAAAATATAAAATACTATACCCTAAAAGTTTTAAAATGTACTCTGATTAAATCATCTGGACCATACTATGTAGACGTGCTTACATCTTTTCTTGTCTACTTTACAACTAACAGGGAATATCAGGGCCAACATTGAAGTCAGAATATGCCTCCACCATGAAGACACATCAGCCAATGAGCATCAGATCTATATCACAGGACATAAACACAAATGGCCCCTGGCAATGACTATTAATATTTCACAAAATGAAGAAGAGAGGAAAGTCCAGCTCTGAGGTCCATCTCATTAGTTTTCTGTCTCTCTGCCTGTCTCCCCTTTATTCAGATGTTCCTGTAGCCATCGTCACCATCGCTCCCTCTCGATCTTTACTAATCCCCGATAAAGGCTGCTGTTGATCAAATGTGCCAAAATGAAAGTTTGTCTAGACAACAGGGGCTTCCAAGTTCAACATCAAAAAGAGGCCCACATTGGGATGCTTTAGGTGATTGTGAGTTCATTGTAAAACCACTCTAAAGTAAAATATTAATGTGTGGACAGAGCAGTTGTACGACTAAAAGAGCGCTAAACTTAACATGTAAACATCAGTCTACACGTTCTGAGAAGTACCAAGGCTGTGATGTATATATTACCTGTGACACTGAAGAAGATCCTGGAGAAACTTTGTCAGGTCTGAATAAATAAAAGAAACACCTAATGTTTCAGGTTTCGTTTTCTTTTTTAAACAGATTTGAACAAATTCATAACAGAAAAATCTTTATAAGTTCTCTGAAAGAGGTGACCATTTATCAGGTAGGGACAGTCTGATGAAAATATGCTGCTGAGTTGAATTCTGGGAAATGTAGGATCCAGCAGTTTTGGAGCTTGGCTCATCTCACTGTTATTGTGTCTTATTCTAGTCTTTTTATTATCCATTTGAAGGATATTTACTTGTCATCAGATCATTTGGGAGCTGAAACAAAGCAGCTTCTTCAAGTAACTCTGGCACATTTCTTATGATTCTTCTGAGTATTTTAGTCTCTTTTCCTGCTGCTCCCTCCAGTCCCAAACACCAGAGACAGAAGTTAAAAAAGAAAAAGATTAATTTTCATTTACATACATCCTTGTTATTTCTCCTGTCATCCCAGTGACACGTTCATACATCATTTTGTTTGTTTACTTGTTTTCCCTTTGTTCGAGTGCTCTCTATTCTTGTAGTACAGAGGAGAGAGGAGCTGAGGATTTTGTTTGTATGGAAATGAGCGCGGCAGCTCACTCTGGGGAAATGCTCAGAGAGCTGAGCTGTTTGATGCCTGGTCCTCCATGGAGCGTCGGGATGTCGCTATCGAGAAAACGTTGAGATCAGGAGGAAGGAGAGGAAACAGCAGGGTGATGTTGAGACTCCTGATGTTGCATTAAAAAGGTCAAAGTGCAATCTGCCTCACTGGACCAGAGGTGACAAAGTCTCTTTAAACCCTTGTAATAGCTTTGCAGCATGGTCTTTCTGAAATGAGAACACTAGTGGCTCTGACCTGTAGGTATAAGTTTTAGTATTGTCAAAAATTTAAATCATGGAAACAACGGTAAGAGAAACAGATTTGATGTAAAGGCCAAAAAGTTTTTCTTTTTCTGCATGTACATCATGAGATTCCCAGGCGAAGGAACACGATTTTATATAAAGTGATAAAAACAGTAGGATTTTTGAAGAAAATGGTGATAATATATATATATATATATATATATATGAATTTTTAACAAGACAATATTGACCAAAACTTCACTTTTTTTGTTATATTACCCAAACAGTTTGTGATAACTGTTTTCAAATTACAACCTCAATCCAGACATGAGGTCCTAAAGATTACGCAAGGATTCAAGTTCTTTTGTCTTTGACAAGTCTCAGTCATGTTGGATCTTTCACACGTTTCTCAAAAGTGTTTGTTCTTTTACAACCTTAAGTGAGTCTCAACCTAATGTGATTCTTAACATTGAGGTGGTTCCTCAGTTTGCCCCTCTACGGATGCTGATCTTGATCTTTCACAGTCAGTTTAAAAGGCTTCTTTTGTGCCCTAAGAAGAAGAGAGAAGAAATCAATCACACCTGGCTGAGGAAGAAAGAAAACAACTTGTCCAGGTGGAACTAATTGTGCTCATTAGGATGCTGTTCAGATTGGCCTGAAGTCTTTGTTGTCTGACAGTAATTCTCTATGTGGATTTAATTGCAAATATACACCAAAAAATAATATATATGTTTTAAATATTTTATATCTATAAAAGTCACTACAACCCAACCCAACAAGTCTGCCCTCTCTTCTCTCCCCGGGAGAACATCTCAGTAGTGAGAGCCGGTTATGTCCTGCTGTTTATCTACAGGGATTATGTGATTACATTTCAGGGAACCCACATTGTTATAACAAACATCAGCAGTGTGTACGTAGTGTCTTTGACAACTTATGTAAGAAAGGATCTTGGAATTCACGTGTCAACAAGACCCCGTCAGTCCTAGCCGGTTCTTGCCACCCGTTGGCGAACTGCCCCCTGGAAAACACCATAAGTCTGCAGCAGTAAGAGTGGGTTAAGTCCCGCTGTTTACCAATGATTATTATTTGATGTGATGTGAGCAAAACACTTCAACTCAGAATGTCTTCGTCTCTTTCCACTGTGGGCATGGTGGGTCAGGATCTCCCTCACAACACAATCTTAAAGCTTCCATGAGACTGTAAACCTGGGGACACTTTATTGGCAAAGACATTTTTCAGATTTACAGTTGAAAAAGTCATATACATGAATGTAATGATGTATAATTCAGGTTCAGGTTATTTAGGACAACTTAAACTATCTACAATACAAAGCTCAGGACTTTATTTTCTGTGTTTTGATACACTGGGAATGATTTTAAAATGACAGACGCTCCCAGGCACTAGTGAAATATAGATTGGGCACTCTGGGGCGCTATGGGTTCTTGAGGGTTAAAAGATTTTAGCATAATGCTTGTTTGGGTTGATCTTGAAGCTGGCTGCATGTTGCTTGGTGGTAGGTTTGGGGTTGTTTCCAGGCAGACCCTGTCTCATCTCAGTTCGGTTCAGCATGACAGCAGTCCCCTTGTACACTCAGAGTAAACAGGCCCGCGGTTATAAAGCTTTTACACGCCAATCCTGCCCAACATTCCCTTTATGTGCAAGTGCTGCAGGGCTCAGATGCATAATACATGAGCACTCAGTTAATCTATTGATCCAAAATATGTCTTCTCTCTTTCTCTGTCTCATTTACTGTCTGTCTTTCTTTCATTCTGTCATACCCTATGTTTGCTTCTTGCTCACTGGTTTTCTCTTCTTCTGCTCTTTCTCCCCATCAGCAGGCCAATTTCAGCATGCGGACAGACAACACAACGACAGATTAGACGAAGAAGAGATGAGAGGGAAACACACATGAAGAGGTGGGGATAATAAAAGGTGTAACCATGAAAAATGCAGGAACCGTGAATAAGAAATAACCCTGTGAGAGAGGTTAGTGGTTAGAATGAAAAGAGCAGAAGAAGAAAGTCAACGGCTGTGATGACGAAGAGCACAGGGGCAGAACCCACTGGTATGTGAGGTAAAGATGCAAACAACCTGTCAGCCAAAAATGCCACAGATCATACAGGAAGCAGTTAGAGACAACAGAGAAAAAATATGTCGGCTAAAGATTGGAACCCAGAAAAATAAAAACATACGGAAACAACTAAAAAAAGGGCACAGTGTGAAGCTGAGGTGAAATGTTTCCTAGCAATAACAGGTAACCCCTTTAGAACCTCATCCTAATCTTAATGCTCAAATAACTAAAAGAAAACAATCCACAATGGGAGGTAATGGAGGGGTTTACAGTATTAAAACTAAAGAGTGGCTAAAAAACTCATGCAAAGTGGTCATTGCCACTGTCATTGAGATTAGTGGGAGCAGCAGTAAGTATAGACGATAAGATTTCATGTTCAAACTTTCACTACAACCATTTTGTCATTGGATGTTTGCTGCTTTATATCCAAAGACAGAGAACTACAATCTACTACATGTGATGATGCTTAACCACATTTGTTTGGCATCAAATCCTTAAAAGTCACTTTGCTCACTAAGCAGCCAGATTAAGTTGTCAGCTGTCAGTTGACCGGCCCACACAAGTAGACAACTAGCTGGCCAGTTAACCAAAGAGGATCGCTTGTTCGCTCTCCAGTCTTCACGCTGACAGAAGATGATGTGATGAACATTTGAAAAGTGCGCTAAAAGCTAACAAATAACTGGCTACCACTCACTTCAAAGCTAGCTAATGGACTGGTTGGAGACATTTTGACTTAAAGTGGACAAACACAGGCGGACTTAATAACGGTAATGATGACTCAGTTCCATTAAGTGGCTCGGTAACAGCTATCATTAATACACCTGTGCATTTCCTGCTATGACATGTCAAAATATCTGATGTGCTACCACTCCATTAACAGACAACTTTAGACTAACAGCAGAAACTTTAGAAACACTTACCAAATCATCATTGAAGGATTTTTACATCTCATCCCGTCCCCTTGCTGACTGCAGCCCATGCTGAATCTTATCTTTTTTTTAAGTTTAGGTGGTAAACGTGAAGAAATAAGCTGTATATCTGTCATTTTAAAGTGCTCCTATTTGAAAGAGAGATTAATTGTTTTTGCAACCAACAACGTATTCTGGCTTCTTCTTTTGTTTGAACTGTGCATAATTCACATCAGAACATAGTGGTTTTTTTTAGCATGTAGTAGTGGGACAAAGGAGCATGTTACGTAACTTCACAGGTTACAGTCGACTATAAAACTTCTTCACACACAGTAACTTTGATCTTTAGCAGAGCTTTCTGGTGGTCTGAAGGTCCTGTGTTTGAGTTTCCAGGAGGAGGCGGGAAACCGGATCATCAGGGGTCGTCTACAGGACCTCAAGCTTGACAAGACTCTTTACATAACATCACTATGCTTCAGGCTCTGTGTGGAAAGAAAGAAAGAGAGAGGGGTAGAGAGAAAGAAGTAAAATATGCATGAAGGTGGTACTGTAAGCCGAGCGACCAGGACAGGATGTTACAGTATTGGTGCTGCTTTAGCAGAGCGGCCATGTTGTAAAATGGCTGGGGAGTACTGGAGGGTTTTTCGAGGCCGAGTCTCAGTGGAATATGAATGTGTACCAGACATTAACTCACAAGTCTTTCTCTCTGAGAGGAGAGAGAAGAGCTGAGTCTATTTTTCTGTTTAGATTTACATCTAAATTTCATATCATACACAAAAAAAATCTAAAGTTTGTAGCAAAAAACTGATAAAAAGTAATCAGGGAAGCTTTGAAGAGAGTTTGCTCTAACAAGCCACCTGTACCAGCATCCACCTGTCAATTAAAGTGGCCATGCTCTTAATGGTGCATAACATTAAACCTTAATAATATTTGAACAGATGTGTTCTATAAAAGTTCACCCTTAGTATAGTTGTCATGAACAGGGAAATTAACTATAAAAACCAAAACAGTTTTTTGTATCAGGCTGTAAACATGTTTATTTCTGTTGTGAAGTTGGACATTTTAACATGGGTGTTTATGGAGACAGGCTAAAGTGGCCGTTTGAGGAAGTGCAGATTTGGAGACTTCCATGTTGACTTCACTTCACAGCGACAGGTTGCTGCTTGAGTACAAAATTAAATGTTGGCACATGAAAACTTAAAGGAACAAATTACATTAACAGCTATGGGAAATCACTGATGTGTCAGTGATCAACTGATGGTTCCTGCACAAGCTGACAAAGCTAACAAAGCAGACACACACTGATGTGTAATTTATGATCATTGTGTTGCTTTTGCACTGCTACAAGTTCTTGTTTTTCACTGTTTCACGTGATCATTCAACACAGCATAATGATGCACTGATGACTCGCGGCTGACTTCGGTGTCTATCTTCTCTATCATCTCTCAGCATTAAGTCAAGCAGAAATGCAGTCTATCAGAATCTCTCAGTTTGTTTTCTCTAAGAACGGAGATAGACAAGACAAGAACCCCTTTTCTAAACCTGCAGGTGCAGGTAAAGTGCTGAGGATCTCTCCCCAAGCGAACAAACTAACCTTTTCTTCCAGCCTCGTGTCTTTAATTTGTACTGGCAGACAATGAAATATTTACAAGGAACTCTACAGGCAATTACATTAAAAGTGTGTGGTTAGACACTGCCTACCCTTTGGCAGGGCCCCCTCGGTGAGAAGAGGAGGCCGATTTGGTGAATGGTCGCAAAGTTTACAACGTCAGATTTTACTCGCTATGAATAATTCAGAGTTGGGAGAAGCAGAGGGGAGAGGAAAGGAGGACAGGAGTGAAGGAGAAAAGAAGGGAAGGAGAAGGAGGAAGCTGAGGGCAGGAGGAGGGAGCGACGTCGGGACTTGTGTGTTCAGACTGTGGTGGATGTCAGAGGAAGGCTGTACTTCAGTGTCCATTTTCTAAATGTGGCAGAAGTACGCAGCGTGGCAGCCATGTTCTGCTCGCTGAAAGCTTCGCCGGACGTTTGATCCCTCAGAGTCCAGCATGCACTCTAAACATACAGCCACCCATGCATAGCTGCGCATACGGTACACACAAATAAAAACAGGTACAGTCGTCAACGTATACACACACACTCACATTGCAAAAGTACAGCCATGTATGCTGTATTTAAATTTTAGTGCCGAAATAGAGCAACATAAAAGCTGCACCGATGGCTAAATTTAACAGAGAAGAATTGTGCAACCACACGTAACAATTGCGTTAACTGACAGGTAAGTTTTAACTTTTTCCTTCAATTCTATTTTTATTGTTTTGTCAGACAAATTGGACTTCCTTTTTACAAAATCAAATCAAACAAGTGAAAAAGAATTTAAGACCCTGTATAAATGAGTAGGGAAACATGAATGCAGGTCCACTGCATGATAAGCTCTAAACATCCTATGATGCTCTGTGTAAAGTGGAAAAATGCCATTGCCATTTTTTGGCAAGAGGAAAAGGTCAGGACAGAGTGATTTCTGCATTTAGGTGTTTAGCTTAAGCAGTCAGGTCTGTCAGTCAGTCCTCACTAAGCTGTGTTAAAACACCTAATGAGGGAAAATGTTTTGGAAGAATGATATTCATCCTTAGAATAGAGCTTCAGAAACTTTGGAGAATTTTCGCCAAGGAGCATTAAGTACGTTTACATCCACCCGTTAAGCACATTTCATTTCATTTTAATTCTAAAAAAAAAAGTTGCAATATTGCTGTCAGTTTCCCAGCCAGCCATGACTGACTCTCTAGGTGGCGACGGACAGTGTGTTTATTAAAACACATACAAAAAATCCAAACACAATCCAAATCAAACATCCAATTACTCTCCAACTCAACTCCAATTCTCCACAACTCTCAACAATCACTTCTGACTTCCTTTTATACTGATCTAACAGTCACATGACTGATTTAACATAAACCATTTGTAGGTGTTCTTACATGTTTACATAAATAATAACGAATCATAAATATTTACAGAAATCTCCAAATACAATACAATATAAACATCAATTTACAAAGCCATATGCCAGTATCAAACACTCCAAAATAAATATACATGACTAAACATATTTACATATTTAGTATAACTTGGAAAACTTAACTTGGAAACAGATCCTGACCCTAACACTTAACAAATAAATTGTGTGACTTTGTCCACTGAAGGGACACAAAATGGCAGCAGAACTGAATACATTAAACAAATATAAATACCATATTTGCATCATGGTTTGAGGTTTGACATAGTCATTTTAATACATCTGCATGAGCACACATGAATCAGCATTTTCATTTTCTCTTTGATTTAACATTAATCTGTACACATTTATATGTCCTGTATTTAACAAATACAGTTTTAATATTTTTATGTGATACTGGATTTCAGAACCTCTGTGTCATATTTCTTTTGTTTCATCTTTCTTATCTTATTTCATCTTTATTAGAATTAGACAGGCCATGCTCAGCAAGGACAACTTTCTCTTGAAATAAGTGGTGACCTTAAAGTTTGAACTTCCCTTTTTCCTGACTGCCTCTCTCTTTTACTCACACTCTTCCTCCATCCTTTCATCCTCTCACCTCCCTCCCACCCCAGCTGGACTCCCTACATTTTCTCCGTCCGGTGTCGCCTTCCCAGAGGAGTGTCCTGCCTGCCGGCCTCCCAGCGGAGGAGGGTGATGTATATTTGATGAGCGGTCGCCGGGGGACCCTCTAGAGGGCCACAGCTACAGCAGGACAATGGGTCTCGCTCAGGTTTCCTGCTGGCCGTCACCAACACTGCTGCTCTCCTTTTTTTTTTTTTCTAGGCGAGCTGGTGAGTCAAGGCTGGAGTTTCAGCCCACGACAGGCAGAGTTACCTAACACAGGGCTGCCTGATGTACAACTTCAGGTTTTACTGTCAGGACAGCCATGTCCTGACAGTAAAATAAACACCTGGTTGAAACACCAGTTCAATAAACACCTGGTTTGAATTTTAATGAATTATATCACATTGGTTTGATGTTTTGAGGGTTTTCCACAGAGGAAACCATCAATGGAAAAGAAATGCAGTTTGTTTGACAGTTAAAATACAACTTTTCAGCTCCTTAAAAACAATCATATTTAATTAATTTAAGTGGTTATTTACAAACTTGGAAAATTGGATATTTTGGCCTCTGTTTTGTGGTCAAGTTATGGACACCTACAATTTGCTCCTTTGGGAGACCACAAAAGCAACCATGACCTTGATCTTCCTTAAGATAACTAAAAATCTAAATTTCAATCATTATGTTTGGGTTAATCATACATTACAGACAAAAAGTATCCAATAAAACAACATCCAGCAGATGAAACCATGCCGGGATGTTCCCATGTTTCCCACTTTAAGCTAATTTTTCCGTCTCTTTCTTCTCATCTTAACTATCGTTTTACCTCCCTCTGTGTTGTCATGTTTACTCTGTTATTTTCCCGCCTCTCTTTTTAACGCACTGTTCACTGACCTGCAGACAGATAATTAACCTTTCACTGAGATAATAAAAGTAACTTAGCACTATTTGGTTGTTTGTTCCTACTGATTTGATAGAAATCTCAGATATCTCTGTGATGCTCTAGTTAAGACATACCTGTGGCAAAAGCATATATGAGTCAGTGTGCAGTTTGTTGATTGTTTAGTTTCATGTTCTACTATCAAAGCTGCAGTAAAATAAATTAAATCAAACTGTACAAATAAAAGCAAAAAGATGAGAATATTTAACGAGGACATTTATAAGCAATTTACACTAAAGAAGAAGAATCGTTAAAGAGTTGTAATTGGTGTTTCATTTCATAAGAACAAATAAACAGCTATGATGAAGGATAATAATAATAATAATAATAATAATAACAGTTTCTATTACTGATTATTGCACGTAATCACACAAAACGAGGGATTACCTGGAGACCCTCCCCATCAACCCCTCCGTCCAGCCTTTGACCCCCTCCTCCTTTTTTTTTTTTTTTTTTTTTTTGATTGACAAGCTGCCGCCCCAGTGACCCCACGCGCTTCATCTGTAAATATTTCATCGTCTGTTTGTGCTCTTTAGTTCCCGTTCAGGCCTGTTTATTCTTTAATTGAGGTGTGTGTGTGTGTGAGAGAGAGAGACAGCGTACGTGTGTGTGTGTGATGGAGAGAAGGGGGGTCCTTACTACAGCCACAAAGTAAACGAAGCATGATTAATTAATGTATTAATTGCCAAGAAAGTGAATGGGGTTCAGGCGGAGGAATTCCTGCCATTAATTAATAATTGGAGCTGAATCTCTCTCTCTCTCTCTCTCTCTCTCTCTGTGTGTGTGTGTGTGTGTGTGTGTGTGTGTGTGTGTGTGTGTGCGTGTGTCTCACAGGTTCACACGTGTATTTGTTGCGTTGTTAATCCAAGCAGAGCAGGTGAGTTCTGGCTGCTCATCTGTCTTTGCCCATTCATAATTTGTTGTTTTTAGTCATCAGAACACACACACACACACACACACACACACACACACACACACACACACGGTGAACATTTGTAAGTAAGAAAACAGAAGAAAAAGACGAAAGAAAGAATCGAGCTTCAGTTTGGTGAGTGCAGCTTTAATCATCTCTGCAACACTCTAAAAATTATGTTTTGATATTTCAGCAGCTTATCCTGCCAGTGCCTTCAACACAAAACCTTCTAATAACCCATTCTCTTCTCTTCTCTTCTCTTCTCTTCTCTTCTCTTCTCTTCTCTTCTCTTCTCTTCTCTTCTCTTCTCTTCTCTCACAATAGACAATTTTCAGGCCACACATCTTTTTTTCTTTGCTTTTTAATGCAAAGATTTGCGGAAATAGTCGTTTAAATCATTATAGAACACGAACACATTAATTATTAATTGTTAAATTAATTAATTTTCTACTTTCAGGTAGTTTATCCACTTCCCCTCACCTGTTTTTGGCAAACTGTTTCTTCTCGCAGGTGTTTGATTTCCAGTTATCTTAACGAGTATCTTTTATTTATTTATTTATTTATTTATTTATTTATTTATTTATTTATTTATTTTAACAGTGCACCACATAGCATCCTTCCTCGTTCCTCCTCTCCGGTGAGCCATGCACGCTTGGAGGCGTGACTACGAGTGTGAGGAGTACTCCGTGATTGGTCGCAAGGGGAGTGAGGATCCACCAATGAGGAGGAGCCTACGCTGCTGTGGTCCAATATAGGAGCTGGAGGCGAGGAGCATCTTTATTATAGAAGTCATTTACAGGCGAGAAGGAGTCAGGAGACCCCGCAGGAGCCTAGGAGTTACTTCTCCTCTTGATTCTGGTTTTTAAAGCGAAAACCCGCGACCAACCCCCCTTCCTTCCTTCTGCCTCCCCCCAGATCACGAGCGACTTTTTTTTTTCATTCAAAGTGCCTAGTCTGGCAGCTGTTCTTCCCTGAGGCGTTTCTTTTTTAGAAAACAACCAAAACGGAGCCGAACGAGGACGACGGAAAACAACCCTCCCTCACTTCTGCAATCATGATGTCGATGAACAGCAAGCAACCTTTCAGTATGCACCCGATCCTGCACGAGCCCAAATACACGCCTCTGCACTCCAGCTCTGAGGCCATCCGCAGAGCCTGTCTGCCAACACCATCGGTGAGTCCAAAATTCAGTTCAGACGCCGACTTTCTGCAGCTCCTGCAAAGCAAGCAAAAGTGCAACATTTCTGGGTGAAATGGTAGAAATTGACACATGACTGCTAGAAATGCTGTAAATGTGAGGCGAGTTTGTAGATGTGGAGTATAAAGTGAACACACACCCACACACACACATGAAATCTCATTTCAGTTAAAATGGTTAAACCTGTTTTTTGAAAGCAGAAAAATCATATTTTACTTGGATTTGAGTCAAAAATGTTCCAGTGTAACAGGGTGATGTTCCCAGATAGAGTCCAGAAGATGAGAAGAGTGGAATAAAACTGACCCAGGGGGAGAAAAAAGAAGGAAAGTGAGCACAGTAAATTAAAATTAATAAACACAGTGAAAATAACTGGAAACAAAATGTCAGAAATAAATTATTAATACAGAAGTTAACATAATATTTGAGACAATCCAGATATGGATCTGACAGGATGGATCAGACATCGCCAGCAACAGAAAAGAAAACTAGAAACTCTGTGCGCAAAGACGCACAAACGCGTCCAGAAGCCCACCAAAAAATATAAAAATATATTTTAAAAAAATCCTCTGCGTTGCTGCTCAAAGTGGAAGAAGATAAAAGGTGGAAGAGGGAAAGCAGAAAAGAAGCTGCGTGGATCCTCTGAGCGCGTGTTATCTCATATTGTCCAATTCATATTCAAACTCACGTTCGACTCATTTCATTGTCCGCAGAAATTATTCAGGAGATCGTAAATATTAATTTTAAATGAACATATTTCATCCACGCTGACACACTTTCAAGGCGTTGGGCTGATTCAGTGATGTCCAGGTTGCGTTAGATTACAAGTCAAAAAAACAAAGTTAAGTGAAAGTTACATGAAAATTATTTGAATTGCTGTAAAAAAAAAAAAAACACAAAACAAAAAAAAAAACTTCGACATATTAGAAACCTAAAAAAAACTTTTATTACGTTGCTTAATATTCTGATTTCTCACAGGTGTGGGGAATAAATGTGATATTTAAGAAAATATATGAATAACTTTGGCTGACTGGTGATCAGGCTGCAGTTTGAACCATCTTAAATTCAATATAATAGAAATTTAATTGAGTTTTTATTATTTTTAACACATTAAAACACAAATGTCTTCACAACAAAATTAAAATAATGCATAATCCAGGTGATTCGTTGATGAGAAATGTGCCTGATGGAAGAAATTAAATAGTTTAAGCTGATTTTTTTAGATTTCCTGCTCTAACCCGTCTGACTCTGCTCCTCTCGCAGCTTCAGGGCAACATCTTCGCCGGCTTTGACGAGACTCTCCTGCAGAGAGCCGAGGCTCTGGCCGCGGTCGACATTGTAGCCCAGAAGAGTCATCCGTTCAAACCAGACGCGACCTACCACACCATGACCACCATGACCAGCATGACATGCACCCCGACCTCCTCCTCCGCGCACCTGCACCACCCGTCAGTGCTCACCTCCCACCATCACCATCCGGGGCACCATCAGCCGGCACAAGGCCTGGAAGGCGACCTGCTGGATCACCTCACACCGGGTATCTCCCTCGGAGGCATGCCCGGCTCGGACGTCTGCTCCACGGCCTCGCACACCGCGCACGCCGCCCACATGTCGGCCATCAACCACATGCAGCACCACCACCACCACTCGCAGTCCATGAACATGCACCCACACGGGATCGGGTCCCACAGCTCCCTGGGGAGCGGTGGCATAGACGCGGAGCCTGATCCCAGGGAGCTGGAGTCGTTCGCCGAGAGGTTCAAACAAAGGCGGATCAAACTCGGGGTGACCCAGGCGGACGTGGGCTCGGCACTGGCCAACCTTAAGATCCCTGGGGTCGGATGTCTGAGCCAGAGTACCATCTGCAGGTTCGAATCCCTGACGCTGTCGCACAACAACATGGTGGCCCTTAAGCCCATCCTGGAGGCCTGGTTGGAGGAGGCGGAGCGGGCGCAGAGGGAGAAGATGGCCAAACCGGAGATCTTCAACGGGGGGGACAAAAAGAGGAAACGAACGTCTATCGCCGCCCCGGAGAAGCGTTCCCTGGAGGCTTATTTCGCCGTGCAGCCGAGGCCATCGTCGGAGAAGATCGCCGCAATCGCCGAGAAACTGGACCTGAAAAAGAACGTGGTCCGGGTTTGGTTTTGCAATCAGAGGCAAAAGCAGAAACGAATGAAGTTTTCTGCGACGCACTAAAAGACCCGCGGGTCTCTGCCCCGTTTACATAAAACAAAAAGACAAATCAGAGACGAGCTGCTGCTGCACACTGTCAGAAAAACAAGGTACACCGCTGTGCCTTTTGTTCCCCGGATGGACCTGCGTGACTGACACACACACACACATACACACACAGGTGCGCACTTAAAAAAAAGTATATCAATCTTAACAAGTAGTTTAATCTCTTGTGGAGTCTTAAGATTTGAAATCATTGAAATTATAAGATTCTGCATTGATCACCTCATTGGCTGAAATAACGGACGAAATATTTTGTTAAGACATAACAGTGTTGTCCAACTTATAAAGGAGCAGCATTCGCTGCTTTCTTTTGCACCAGTGCCTGAATTTTGTGGAAACGATTTCACAGAAAGTATTCAACACAGGCAAAAAAAGAAAAACCTGCTGCGTCTCTGGACTTTTGTTTTATTTTTATTTTGAATTATTGTTATTTTAGAGATGTCTGGATGCGGGACACCTGATGACTAATCTCCACTCAGTATAACCAGGAACTGTTTTTTAGTGTTTCTGGAAGCATCACGCAGCTTCAAATATATGTAAATAAAACTGGATTCAACGGTGTACCTTTTTTTTATTCTGACAGTGGAGACGAAGCACCGGGACTGGAACCCCTGTCTAAAAAAACAACAAACTCTCAAATGTTTATGCTTCTCCTCAGAATATGCTCTCTACATGACATATGGGAGACAAGTGATCACCATGGGTGGCAGGAAAAGATGAGAGAGACGCTCCGTCCCATTCATTCTTATGGCAATTATTGTACAAAAAAAATAAGCATAATAATGACGAGAATGGAGGAATAATAATTGTTATCCTCTTTAGTCGGAATAGCTTTTTTTATATTTATCATTGTACATTTGTGAATATGTTGCACCTCCGTGTGTGGAAAAAGCTCATTGGAAATGTATTGAATTCTGTCTTTTCTCCCAGGTGTTTGTTTCTGTAGGGGACTTGTTTATTTTGCGGATGAGGAGGAGGAGGAGGAGGGAGGGGAGGACGCAGATCGGACAAAACGAGTAAAAAAACAAACAAAAAAAAAACGTCGATCTGTGGCTGATTTATGAGGCACAATGAAAACTGTAATGGACTGCATGGGGTTTACTCGTAAAGAGGGAGAGGTGGCTGTTTTTTTCTGTGGCTCCAAAAATATGAAAATAACCTCCCCACTCTTCCTCCTCCTCCTCCTCCTCCTCCCTCCCTCTCTCCCTCAAGTGAATGCATTGCAATAAGAAGAAACACACACTAACACAAACACAAACACACGAATATACACACATTCACACGGTATAGCTGTGTGGCTACCTCATTACGCAAGTGTTGGCACGTTTCATGGTGATTTTAAAAACACACACACGCTCAAAAAAAAAAAAAAAAAAAAAAAAAAAAAAGTAGGATCATTTTTGATTTGTTTTTATTTTTAACGTGTTTCTTTTTTGTTTCCTTTTCTTTGTGTTTCTCTTCTTCCACCGGTTTAATGGTGAATTAGGCCTAGAAGACTCACTGATGTGTAAACCTGTTGTATGTTCACTGCAATGATGCTTTGACAATCAAATTACTATTAAGTTGTTGATCTCCCCCCTTATGTGTCCTCATGAAAATGAATCATTCATTATTATTATTATTATTATTATTATTATTATTATTATTATTATTATTATTATTATTATTATTATTGACACCTTTGTGGAGCGCACTTTGTAGATATTCTGATGAATGGAAATAGTCGGCCTTATTTATACACATCATTTATTTTTCAACACTTAAACATTGTTTTGTTGTTGTTCTTTTTTTTATTTATTTATGTGAACTTAATTTATTTTGGAGTGGGGGGATAAAATACATATTTCATTTGTGAAAGTGTGCTTTAAATGTGTCTGTGTAAACGACAGAAGCTGAAATAAACCGTGCACGTTTTACTTCATCCTCTGACAGCCTTTCTTTGGGAAATAAAAGCAGTGAAATGCACAAAAATGCAGCTTTGGGGGGTTTTAAAAAAAGAGGGGGTTTCTAAAGAAAGGAAATAATTATATTTTAATTACATTTGCTCCTATAAAACATTTTTAAAGTCGTTTAATATTTCTGTGTTTGCTGATAAAGGTGTTAATAGTCTTTTTTTTTTTTTCAAAGATAGATTTAATGGACCAGTGCAATATGAGCAGCAGCCTGTCTGTGTCTCTGTCTTTTGGATACAGTGTGTGTGTGTGTGTGTCTGTGCGTGTGTGTGACTGTGTGTGATTGTGTGTGTGTGCACAGAGAGGCAGGAGAAGGAGGAGGAGGAGGCGGAGGGCAGCTGCTGCTCTGTAACAGGAGAAGCCTGGAGGTGAAGGAGGTCCGTCTGAAAGCTGTTTCCCAGTGGTGATGAATAGGATTTGATACTTGAGTGACTCTAATATTGATCAACTTCGCCGGGTATGAAGACTACACGGCTCTATCACATCAAGGAATAATGCAGGCTGCTCTCGTATCTGAAGCTTTTAGCTCTTAACAAGTTGAAATACCCTGAAACCTCGCAGGCCGGGGCCAATCAGGATCCTCTGTTTTCTTATAAGTTAGAAACTGGAGCTAGGGCAAGATATGTGTAAACTACTGAGACCAACAAGAACAAGACTTTCTGCAGCACATCTTCTGTCTGCAGTGGTTCAGTTTAGGCAACATGTTTGAATTGTTTAAGAGTTTAAGACAAAAAGAAAGACCATCAGAAGATCAGGTTTATCTGCAGGACTTTATCCAAGACTTTAAGAGGTCACGAGCACCCGACAAAAGAAAAAGAAGGTCTCCAATTTATCTATTCAGTTATTATTCTGCATGAATGTTTAAATGGTGTTTCAAAGCTCCCTTGACACTTTAGGGATGAAATTTTGGAGGGGAAATGTCAACGTCATTATCTTTCTAGTATTTTGTTCAACATGGTGACTCTAAAACTGCTAAAACCAGCTTCTAAAAGACCAGCACATGTAAATTTGAGTCTAATCTCTCAAAAGACGTCACCTCATCATCCTCAATGTTATGGCCCGCAGCCTCCTAATGTTGTGTTGTGGAGGAAAAATAAGATTTTTGAATAGATTAAGCATTTAAAATTGAGGCTAAATTATCCTGAAAATACACAAGAGTTTCATCTGTCAACAATTATTCTTATATATTTTGTTTATAGAGCGCTTTTTATAACAAATTTAAGAAAACAACACAGAAAAACTAAATCAGATATTGAAATAAATCAAGAAGTGTCTACTAGACCAGACCTTAAATATACAAGATTTACCTTCAAAATAAAAGCGTTATCTGTGCATTAATCTTAATATGAGGCTCTGCACAGCCTCTTTTTACAGTGCAGGAACAACCTGACACCTATAGGTACTCTAATGCTTTCACAACATGACAGCACATTCATCTGTAAATGTGAAGGTTTGAATTTAAACACCAACCTGTAAATGTAGTCTTGAGCTTAAGCCAGAGAAACTCTCCATCTGTCTATATTTAGATATATAGTCTAAGCAGTGTCAGCGTATGTTCTTTATATTTCCCTTCCCTCTCTCCTCTGCTTCAGCAGGTGGTTTCGACCCGTGAACTCGTTATTAATGAATAATAAATATTGGCTGTTATGATACTATTGATTTTTGCACATGTTTGTTAAGAAGCTGCTTTTCTCTGTTGTACAACAACAGCTCGGGACCCCGCTCCCCTTGGAGCAACCCAATACAGGCCTTTTAAAGCAACAGCCCCCCCCCCCACACACACACACAATGTGGAGCTGATGAAGGATCCAAAAGGAGGGGGCGCTGGCAAAATGAGGAACAGCTAAATGTCAGAGTTTATCACTTGATAAAGAGTGACTTTTCAGTTTAGGGTGGGCTGATCCTCTACTTCAGGAGGTACGATAGCTTTTCTATTAATAATTCTGCCAAGAAACACTAATTTCTTGGAATTTTTTTTTTTTTTAAGAAGATTTTCCTCCATTAAGTTTAATACACAGAATATTAGCACCTTCAAAAACCTTTATAACCCAAACCTGCATGTGCATTAGACATTATAGACCTACCTATTGGTCAAAACCTGCTCAGATGGGACTCACACCATTGGAGCATGAAAACAGAGTCAAATTCCTTGTATGTGTACAAATACCTGGCCAATACAAGTGATTCTGATTCTTATTTCTATAAATAAATAAAATAATACTCTGAAAGGGACCAAGTGTCTATAACAGAGAAGAATAAACAAATCTAATAAACAGATAAACTAAGCTCAAACACAAGACAATGAAACAGGCTACAGTTTTTCCCCACAAAAAAAAATGTTTGTGTCCTGCACAAATTTGAATTAATTCAATTCAAAATTCATTCAAAATTCATCAGAATCTGTCTGAATGTGTTTCACCAGTTTATCGATCTGTCATTTTCATATTTTAAGTTCAGAGGAGGAAAAAAAACAACAACTTCTATATCTTCTGTATTGTACGTTTGTCAATATTTACAGATTTATTTATTTTTTGCCTACCAGACTGTGGCTGGCATGTTGGTCTATAACAAAGAATGTAGTACATGGCTTCATCAAAGTTTAATCGTGGAGCGGCTCTCCAGTTGAAGCCTATAAATTATATATAATTGACCGTGTAATCAATGTGAACAGTGTATCAAGCTTCCCTGAGACAAAGTGATGGGATGCAAATTATACGCAGAACAGAAAGTGTGGAAAAGTTAGAATATTATTAGAATATTCCTAAAGATGTTGATTTAAAGTGACTAAATCTAATTTTATTTGATCACCCATAGCAGTTTTAATAGCCTTTCCCTTTTGGTTGGCCTTCACAACAAAATATTACGAAAAGATAAAGCTGTTCAATGTCAAGTGATGGTGGTTTTATTTTCAAGAGGGCAAAGATATTTCCTGTGAGATACATTCAAAACATTCCCAAAATATTAATGACAGTGCATCCAATTTAGCAAATCTTTGGTACTGCTGCAAGTTTCAATGTTTGGTTTTCAACAAAAAGGGATGATGTGAATTAGATAAAGTATATCATCCTTTTAGGGTGCCTGACCTCAGTCTGCATGCTGCACAGCACCTGTACAGTCTAAAATAGTTGGTTTAATAATTAAGAACTACAAAAAAAAAAGACAATTTTGTCTATTGGTTGGTGTTTTCCATGTGATCTGTCCCCCTCCAGACTCCACCCAGGATAGTGGCTGTTGTTGTTTTTGTGGATGAGCGGATAAAAGAGCTTTTCCCAGGACAGCCGTAGTTAATTGTTTGATTTAAATAATTAAGAAATGGGAGGCCTCATTTTCCTCCGCTGTGTCGGATCCAAACAAGAGCAAATCAGACTGATGCGCATACAGCAGACTAAATCAAGTGCCTCCAATAATTTACAGCCTGATAGCCTAGTTAAATGCGGAGGTGTATTCTTTTTCCCTATACACTCCTGGATCAATATGTGCGACTGATATATGTGACCAGTATCACTATTTTCTGATCTAGTACCTCAATGTTATGGCTAGGGTTAATGTTAGGGTTAGTCATAGTACAGATATCAACATATGAACACAGAATCTGTTGGCGAGGGACCAATATTTTTAAGTAGTGTTGACCAATCATGTATGAGGAGGCTTTGGTTGCAACAATCCATGTGGAGAGCAAAACTACATTGGCTGAAATGTAATCTTGGAACCATTTAGCTCCCCTTGGATGTTTGTTTTTTCCCATCTATCAGCTTTATTTAGCTTTTTAAAAATTGATCTGCATTCAGCAGAAAGTTTGTTAATCGGACTGCAGAGGAAGTCTTGGCCCGGATATCCTTTATCCCTTTTCTCAACATCCACTGGAGGCTCCGAAACATCAACCTTTGCCCCCAGACGATAAATCATTGTCTGATGATAAGCTGATGGGTTCCATGACCACAAGAGGCCACAAACATAGGTGTTTGAATACTGTCCACCTCATGGCAACAATAGGCAGTCAACTCAGAAATAGGAAGTCATGCATCCTCACATCTTTTTTCACATTAGCATGGTACAAAAGGACAATAGAAGAAGCGTTGACCCATTCCTGAAGTATCACTTCAGGAATGGGGGTGGTGATTTTCTGAACTTACAACATCCTTGATGGCCGTGTTGATTTACTCCATGTAGCCATATTTGTTTGAACCCTGACTTTAGCAGTTACGTGACCTTTCCAACCTCAGTCCCTTCTGAAAAACCTCCAGCAACACTTCTAAAATTGCTAAAATATTTGAGCAAAATGTACAATGCATCCAACAGTTAAGAGAAACCTGGCTCAAATGCAACATGTGGATATTTCTGCAGGCTGTCCGCTGATAGCAAAAAAGAGAATTTGCAACACCTCTGAAGCTAAATGGCTGATAACACTTCAATTAAATCTAATTTGGGGTTCACTTCAGCTTAATTATGGCAAGCAAACTTGACTGTCAGACTTACCACATCCACAAAAGTGTAACAGATAAACAGTACTCTCTTCAGTATCTGAATAGATTTCCTGCATATTTTCTTGTCCATTTAACTCGCTTGATCCAATTGCATAATTCTCATTGTGAAACCAAAGTCAGGTATCGCTGAAACTGGTACAGGAAAGGAAATGCCATCAACAACATGTCGATGGCTCTTTTTTGCAGTCTCAATCTCCAATTCTATCATTTCATATGAGCTATCTATTGTCTTGATTCTATCAAATTTCTCTTACCGATGTGCCTCATCCAGTTAATTAGCATAATTAATGTTGTTATCTTAAAGCAGACCACACACACACACACATTTCCTATTTTTAGTATTTGCATTGCCAGATCAGCTCTGTAGGAAAGGTAATGCTGTCAAGATTATATGTTTTATTAACATTTTTTTATAAACATTTCTATTGACTGTATCTGCAAACTGTTCACTTTCAAGGTGTTCAATTTGTTTTCCTTACAATACCTGCTCCTGGAAATAAAAGCACTGTATTTACGGTTATGTTTATGCAACTCACTTAGAGATTGTCTAGATTAAATAACCCAAAAAGAAAGAGTTAGTCCTTTTAGTCATGCGCTTTGTGCGCCCAAACATCATGACCTCCTCCACATAATTTTGGTGCAGGATAAGGATGTCATACCTCCAGGCAGCACTTACGTTTTATGTACATGGCAAAGCACATTAGTAATACATAAACATGTTTTGTTGGAGATAGAGATGGGTGAAGAGGCTTGCTCTTGTTCAAGATACTATTTCTTATGCGTTTTCATTTGAATTGGTCTCTTGTTGTCCAAAGATTCCCCCGTTGGTTGTCTGCACCAAGTGGTAGAACTTCATTTGGGTTATAGATTGAATCTCCCTCATCTCTTCTCTGTTGCACGCTCACAGGCTGCATTTGTACAAAGAAATCTTACCAGGGTACGAATACAGAAATAGAGAGCTTTAAAAACAGGCCTCAGCGCAACACTCCAGACCCTCTGCCATCCCTCGTGCACAAACCATCCCGGTTTGAAAACATGCAACTCAGTCTCATTCAGCACCAAGGGGAAGATATAAACATCAAGTCAACTGGAAAGTGGTCTCTACAGTTTCTGGTCCCTCACCAAGCTCATGGTAGACCTAGCGCTGCCTTGTGATAGCACACGAGCTGCCCAGAAGGGACCAGAATCTATACGAATAAGCGGTAGATGCTGTTAATTCCACTCTCTTTCAGATTACTCCATCCACTCCTTCCCCGGCTTGTGTTTTCCATGAAGCGAGGAAGCGCATTTTCATAAATAGACCTTGGCCGAGCGCTGCAGCAATGAAATTTTAATGAAGCTCCAAGTCTTGAGTGCAGCGCTGGGGCCTTGGAGAATCAGCCCTCTGTTACATTACTATGGCTTTCTCTCTCTCTCTCTCTCTCTCTCTCTCTCTCTCTCTCTCTCTCTCTCTCAAACACACACACTAATGCAAACATACCCCCTCCTTCACCACCACACATACACACACACGCACACACTGCTCTGTTGCAGTGGTGCATGGGGCAGCCGAGTGTGAGTGTGTGTGTTGGGGATTAAGAAAAATTTGTGTGAGTTGGAGGAGGTGGGGGTAAAGGAAGGAGGGAGTGGAGGTCTAATTTGTATTTTTTTTTCTTTTTGGGTTGTTTTTTGTCCACTTATTATTTATTGTATCTTGAGGGGCATCGACCCCCGTTAGGTTTCTTTTATGGAGATAAAAAGTTCACGCTGGCAGGCACACGCACACACACGCACAAACTGCCGACACACAGTGGAAGTGTTCAATTCTGTCGATGCAATATTTATCAGTGGCGTTCATAGATAAATCCTGTGTTTCAGGTCGTCTGTTCATTTTTAGGGAGGCAACACACACACACACCACCCCCATCTGTGCAAGTCATTGTGTGTTAGAAGAAAGCTGATCACAGGACTGGATGATACAAATAAAACAGAACACAACAAATACTCTTACACATTTCATCATCTTCTCCTCCTCCTCTTCCTGTAGGAGCTCCACAAGGAGGTCAAAGGTCAGGCTAACATAAAACAGGTGTAGAAACAGCTTCCTGCTCAAGAGGAGAGTGTTTAAATCATCCAGAAACCAGGAAATAATGATTAAAAAAAAGTAAAATGAGGAAGGGCTTTAGTGGATGAATGGTGATGAGGGAGGCTTGCCTGTGTGTGTGTGTGTGTGTGGAGGTGATGGAGAGGAGGTTGGGTGACAACATTATGCATATGAGGCAGTAATTAAAACATAGCGGCCGTAATTAGGAACATTGTATAACTAATCAGGCCTAATGAGCATCGGGGGCGGGCAAGGCAGTGATCAAACGGCCGAGTTATGAGGCTTAATAGGCGGAGAGCAGGATGACACGTCCCGCTGTTTATCCGAGCACCGCCGGATTATTACTTTGTATTGTTGAGACAATAATGAGAAAAAATCAGTCCAGGTTGTTACCAAAAGGGAAAATTAATATTATTATTTTCTTTTATAGGTGTGTGGAGATGATTCACTGGAATAAATTTCAGGCGCAATAAAAAATGCAATGGCATGAATTATGAAAACCATAACAATATCGTATAAGCCATATCAATATTTACTCAACAGGAATCCCAGATCTTGGGAAACCCTTCTTTAGTCTGAAGAAGAAGAAGAAGAAGAAGAAGAAGAAGAAGAAGAAGAAGAAGAAGAAGAAGAAGAAGAAGAAGAAGAGTGTTGAAGGGTTAAAAGCAGAAACAGGCCTATTGTCTCCTCGCTCGGTCCAGATCGAATAAATAAATAATTCGGATAAAAATCCAGTATAAATCCCGGTCATATTTTTGTTTTCATTTATTGATTATGAGTGACTTGTGCAGTTTATGTTCGGAGCCCTGAGTGGTTTGACGGAGGGAGCGTCAGTCACTGAACTATGAGACTGATATTCAATAAGAAATTAAACTTTAACTCCTGTTATAGGGCAAACATTTCCGTCTCTGTCTGTCTCGTTTGTGTCAAGCTTTCACGTTAAATATGCGATTTTCAATTCTTATCAATAATGTAGCGAGCAGCCGCTATTTAAATATTCATTTTGCGTTTACGCTCAGTTTAAACAGACCATATATCTGCCGCGTGAAGTTAACACGAGTCATATTCTCTGTTAAATTAAAACACAATAATAAATATCTATACATGTATCTGCTCTGACGGTTCATCTCCTCTCCCAACCTGTAACTGCATCTTTATTTAATAACGTGCACGAGAGGAGAGGAGAGGAGAGGAGAGGAGAGGGCCTTCCCGCCATGAGCGTGCAATGTGTGCGCGAGCGCAGCCTCTATAATAAACACATGACACACACACGCACATATAAACGCACGCGCGAGGCACACTGGAGCCTGTGTCACGCGCCACACAAACACCTAAATCACACGCACGCGCGCAAGAATAAGAAACAGTAAAAGACGAAGAAGGATTTCAGAATAAAATATAACCCACTCATTGTGTACTGAGTGTGTCATGATATTAGGCCTGCTGGGTGAGATTTATTTTATATTTACTTTTATACTTATACTTAGGTAACTATTTCAAACTAAAACATTTAAAATAAAAGTTAATTTCATGTAAGAGCGCAAAAAAAGAATGTTTAATCAAGGTAGTTCAAGATAGAAAACTCATTGGAAAATTACATTTTTTTAGGTTAAAAACATTTTAAAAAATAAATCTATTACTTTATTATTATAGTGATTATTCTAATAATAGTAATAATAATCTCAAGCATTAAAATCCTACAAAATGCAGCAAACTGGACAAAAAGGAAATGTTTCCTCTCCCTCTCACGCACTCATACGCGAACACCCCATGCACGCGCATTTATACACAAACCTACACGCACACACACCGGAATTATTTATACATCAGCCCTTCACCAGCCGCTGGTGGATGCTTCTCATCACCGCATCGATACACAAAATAAGAATCAGCAGTGAAAGTTAATCACAGAGCCCGCGGGCCTGCAGGATGCGGAACCATCAGACTGCATGTAACCCGCAAACCGGAAATATTTACATCATGTCAGCACCAGTAACAAGTGCAGGTTGATGAGTGTTGATCGTTTTTATTTTTATTGATGGAGTCAGCTGATTAGAAAAAAACTTTGTTAAACTAAACAATAACAACAGTTATTTTAGTTTAATCTATTTGTTGCTTTAAGTCGAAGTTTAAACATCTGTAAGATGGTCCACATAATAATTAAAAAGGTGGCTTTTCTCTATCTAAAACGCTATTTTGAAAACCAACTGGAATAAACAGAATCTAAATACGAACTTCCACTTAATTCAGAGAAATGTGTTCAAAGAGACGCGCTGCAATGGGCTCCTCTAATCATGTCTCATCAATAATGCATTTTAAAACTGACAGGATGCCCGAAACGCAGGGCGGCTACAACATGAAGCCCCGTTTCTCGGACGGACACCGGCTAAACTTCAGCGTTTAGTTACAGTACAATTTTAATGAAATTAAATTTATTGACGGCATAGAGCAGAGTTCTGGTTTCAGCTGGATGAAAAGCCCAGATGCTATAAAATGGATTTGAGTCCATGATATTAAAATCACTGTAAACCCCAATTACTTTATTTTATTTTTATAATCTAATCTGATATAATTTGTATTAGATGTAGAATTTTATGGAGAGAGGTGTCAGTAGATAAAAAAGGGACAACTTGATAATAAATCTATTGGAATTAATAAATAAATAAAATTAATAATTCTGTGAATTCAAATATGGCCTCTATGAATTTCACATCATCATTGACAGATGGGGATGCAGGTACAGTATCAGCATGTACAGTAAACTAATTATACAAGCTGCTGATGTTTCTTATGTAGCATAATGTAATAAAAATAAATGAATAATTTCAAATGCAAGCATCCTGGTAAATAAAATCATATTATACGAGCGTAGAAAACATACATTTAAAGTTGTTTTTGCTGTTATTTAGTGGTTGTTTTAATCCGTCTTCACCACTCCAGAGTATCGCTGGACTTATGCAGTTTTAGCATAAACACCGCACACCAATACACTAAAAAAAATAAAGAAATAAAGAGAAAATGCGAAGTAGGCTGGATGAAAAATTGGGCTGCTGGGCCACTTTGATTAAAAAGCAAACTCATCTTCCCAGAAGTCCCTTTCAAATGCAACAAACTGACAGAAACAAACTGACAGAGAAACCATTTGGTGTGTATGTGTGGAGGCTGGATGGATGGATATGAGGGTGTATGTATGGTTGGTTGGGGCTTGTGTTTGGGGATTCGCTCCTTGTGGACTGAGTTGCTTTATTTCTCTGCCCTATATATCTGTCCGCCTTCACTCTCCCTCTCTTTTTCCCTCTCTGCTCTGGAGGCTGAGGCTGCTGCTGCTGCTGCTGCTGCTGCTGAAGGGATGTATGAAGCGCTACTTTCTTGTCTAGGTGATGAATAATGCAGTGCTCGGAGGCCAGCAAGTTTCCAGTTAAATACCAATTTGCTTAACCAATGTTTCCAGCCGCTGCCAGCTCCACTCAGTATAAGCAGGGAGCCGCACCGGCCTTTGGTAATTAAAGAAAAGATCCATATCTGGAGGAGTGAAAAAAGTTGTTCCACCTTGCATGTGGTCAGTGATGGGTCACCCCATGTAAAGTCAGATTGCTTGATTTTATTTATGAAGCTGAAATTTAAAAAAAAGGAACAAATCACCAAGTAGCAGGTAGGGGAAAAAAATCAAATGCAGTCTTTCAGTGTCATTATTTTCACTGTTTTAAGATCATTTAAAAACCTTAAACATATTTTTGTCTTTCTTCCATTTAGGCAGGGGATATTTAGGGGGAGATCAACAGAGCAGGTCAACAGTATATATGTATATGCCACATCTGAAAGCTGGGAACCTGAGGATTAAATTGTGTTAAAGTGTGTCAAGCTTAACTAGTTATAAATCTGTAATAAATGTTGTGTTTTCTCTAGGTCTAGAAAGTTTAGAGAGTTCTGCCATCAAAATATGAACATTTAAGTCACTTAAACTTGTGTTGGATGACTGTAAAATGTTTGATTGCATTGCACTTATTCGGGTGGGACAACATCATTCCCATTCTTGCTGGTACATATAGTACGATGACACGCTGCCTAACTTTAACCTTCAGCAGAAATAAGTGAAAATACCGGAAACATGATTAATGTTTATCTTTCCTTGCTGTTGCAGGCCTTACTGTGACATCCTCGGCTGGGGCTGGCTGTGGCTCAGGAGGTGGAGCAGGTCGTCCACTAATCAGCTAATTGGCGGTTCGAACCCTGGCTTTTCCAGACTGTAGGTCGAAGTGTCCTTGGGCAAGATACTAACCCCAAAAGCTCCAGAAGGTGTGTGAATGCGTATGAATGGTTAGCTCCCAAAACTTATGCCCAGTTGGCACCTTCAGTTGTCAGTTCAATCAGTGGGTTCGCTGTCCAACAATTTTGTATATTTTAATTTTCCTTACAAGGTTGTGAAAACGAAAATCCAAGAGTGACATTATTATATTGCCACAAAACCTCTTTGGGAGGAGGTTTACAGGTACAACGTGTTCAACACTGTCAACACCATTTACACTTGTCATTTCAAGCATCTCATATCTGGATAAACGCCAGAAGTGCTTTGATACACCTTTATTAGCCAGATCACAACCAATCAAATGAAGATTATGCTAGAGATTATAGACAATTCACCCGAAGCTGTTTCTTAACTACCAAAAACAAGAACAATCACTCAAGGAGTTTAGTTGCAACAATAACAGTTTTGCTAGGTATCAGCTATCCATAAACCCACACAGACACATGGATGAATCATATTTATGAACTAAGAGTGAGTCTTATGTAGTTCCCTCATCCATACAGATCAATACTCTCTCACCCACGGAGGTCATTCAGTGGTTGAACTGATCAGAAATGCTTCAACAGCTTGATGTGGTTTCTATGTGTTGAAATCACTGGGCTAGAGCCTCTATCTTACTCACTTTCTTTGGTTTCTTGAGATGCTGATGCCCAGACTTCATCAGCCGCTGACCAAATACATCAGCTGGAGGTATGCTGCCAAGGCATCACCCCAACACCCACTGTTCCTCACTGAGACTGCAATCAGCTTCTGGTATGTAGATGCTTCTGCAAAGTCCTCTGTATCTCTGATCTCAGAACACTGATCGAACCATTCCTCCCACATCGACGCAGCATCCACAGCAGCCAAACAGGCCATCTCTGGTCCAACCATCCAGGTCCTCTGGTGGTTATCTCAGGCATATCGCTCATACATACGTAACAAGCTTGATGATCTCCGTCAAACCCACACTCAACTCAATCAGCTCTAAATCTGACTCTTTTGGGGGCCTGTAAGCAGCTTGAGAGACGGAACTAAGGAACTAAGGAACTAAGGCTCACTCTGCCCAGTCTTCATCACTTTCTCCAGACCAGCGTAACAGATGACATTCCTCCTCCTTGATATCTCTTCAATATCTACATCCATTGACCAACATCAAAACCTCAAAAAGTTCCAATTAAACCTTTAAATGAATTATTGCATCTTTGCTAGTGAATGAGAATGTTGCACTAAAGAGGATTTAACTTGGACTGCACTAAACCTCATCTTAGCTTCAGATTAACTTTGAAATGTAATGCATTCATACAGAGCTGTGAATGTTGTCCCCATCGCTCACACTGAAATTGCTTTAAGAAGGGAGCTATTTAAGGTCCATATAAAGAGAAGAAATGATCACTGCAAGCAAAACCTACTTAAATGTTTACTGTTTTAAGACAGCTAGTATCAGACTTCTCAAGTGACTCTACATGTGGATCAAAAACATGCCATTACAGGGAGCAGGTTGGGGTCAGCTCCCCCACAGCTCCTGGTTCACAAACAAGCAGCAGGAGCCTGAACGTGAGGTCGGACGTCAAGCAGAGTCCCTGCTGAGTCCCGAACAGCTTGGCTTCCTTCCGGGTGAGGATTAGAGCTGGAACAGGACTCCGTACCGTGTGTAATGACCGCCTGTGGCCCTTGGGTCGTCCTGCCACCCCCCTTCCCCTTCCCCTCTCCTTTCTGCAATCAGCTCACCGAGGCGGGATGCAGAACAGAATCACTCCTCCCACCAACCCCGAAAAAGTAAACACTGCCTCTCCGTTCCCTCGCCAATTGTTATTCATAGACCAGATAAATATTTAATTCCATCTAAGGATACCTTTTGTTAACAGAATTACCGTACAAGCCTTGCAGCCCATAAATCCCACAATGAATTCAAATTCTGTTCGTTCTCCATTTGTGTGCAGGTTCAGTCGTCATTCTCGTGTGGTAATGTTGGTGTTAGGAATGAGGAGGAAGAGGAGGAATGGGAAGGGGATGAGGTCAAGTGAGAAAGTGGAAAGAAGGTGGGGGAGGAGGAGAGAGAGAGACAGAGAACAAGGGTGAAAAGTGTGAAATGGAGGACGAAGAAGGGAAAGGAGGAGGAAGGAATACAAAGACATGGGAAGATGATGAGGAGGTGGTGGTAGAAAAGTTGCAGGAGGAGTTTAATAAGTGCAAAGAAGAAGAGCAGAAGATATGGATGTAGGGTTGGTGAAGGAAAAGGAGGAGTCAGAAGTTTAGGATGTGGTGGAGTAAAAAAAAAAAGCAAGGAATATAGAAGACGAGGTGTTAGGGGTATAAGAAGATGAGGAGAAGAAGAAGTGATGACAAGAAAACAAAAAAAAAGAGGCAGAATAAAAAGGAGGACGAGGGGTTCAGAGGGAAGAAGAGGTTGGAGACAGAAGGACAATGAAAAATGGGGTAGTGGTGATGGTGCAGTATGGTGAGGCTTAAAGAACTGGAGAGAGAAGAAGAGAAAGAATATGTAGGAGAAGAAGAAAGGGAAAGATACAGAGGGAAGAAGAGGAAAACTATTTGGAATTGTTAACAGGTGGGAAAGAGACAGTGGTAGGAAAGGAGGAGGGAGGAAAAAAAGAAGATGTAGAAGGAGGGAGAAGAGCAGATGAAGGTGAACAAGCAAGAGGAGGACAATATGGAGGGAAAAGAGGGCAGGGAAAACAAGGAAATTGAGAAAAAATAAGAAAACAAAGGGAGAAAGATGTGCAAGAGTGGAAGTAGACATAGCAGGCAGGCTCCATTGATCTGGAGTATGAAGATCCAGACTGCCTGTCTACTTTGTATTCCTTTTGAGCCATAAATAATAGATTGATGAGTTCTGATGAAAACATTAACACTGGGATGATCTTAATGAGCACACTGACTGTAAATGATCTGACGGACCAACTGTAATCACCCAATTGAATCAGCATGACCCACCAAACAAAAAGATGTGGAAACCTATCGATTCCAAATAAAGACGGCGGCTTTGATTCCTCAAGAAAGGGGGCATTGGAAAGAGTCAATAATTTTCCTCCTTCTTCTACCTGATTTTTATTTCAAATCGAGGCGTTTGTTTGGTCAGTCCCTGGAGATTCAGACCTGTTGAGGCCACTGTTCAAGAGAGCCCGAAGACAGTTGGCTTGCGATTAAAGTTTAATCAGCCTCACTTGGTGTTGATAATATTCTTCCACCCTTTTTTAATGAAATGAAATTTATATATATATATATATATATATAGAATTGGGGAGCAGGTTGGGGTCATATATATATATATATATATATATATATATATATATATATATATATATAATTCCCTTAAGCAGGACCGAATGGTGGTTAAGAGGGTACGCGTTTCTCATAGAGCAAAAAGGTTTCAATTGGGGCTCTTTGATAGCTCTTAATAATATCCCTACGGTTGATGGATAAAATCAAATAGAATGATAAGTCTTTGATTTATGTCCTGAACATCAAACCCACATTTGCGTGTAACCGAGCTGAAGGAGTCCATTTGACTCATTCCTCTGGTAAAAAATAATATCCTTCGCCTGATCCAGGAGCTTTTGAATTAGCGTGATCACAAAGATTTCATCCAGCTTCACATGTGGTGCATGCCGGGTATGAATAATGGGGTTGAGGATGTGAGATGAGGAAGAGTTCAGGGCTTCAGTCACACAAGAAAATCTGAAATGTTTTACATTAACAGCATTTTGCAGATGATTCTTAAAACATAGTATTTTCTATTGGAAATGGGATCTGAGTACTGAACACTTTACTTTAGTGACGTCTAACCATAGACTGTATAAATAAAACATTGACATAGTGTCCGTAATGTCACTCAGAGATTTCTAAAGGGCCGTTGTGAAGCTCAGAATGTGGTGGCACCAGAGGCCGCCATTTGGCAGTCCTGTCTCCAAAAATGGGTAAAGAGATAGAGCGTAGGTGGAGTGGAGCCAGGGTTTGTCTCATCTGCTGTTGTGGATTTGGGTTTCCGGTCGCATCACCTAATAAGGGAGCAGATGTAAACAGAATGGAGACTGAGGTGATGCAACACACTTGCATAGTAGGTTTGCAACAAGGAAAAAGATTGCTTCGGGAGATGCAGGTTATATATTCTTGAGCAAGAACAGAAAGTGAGCTCACATTTTCCATAAACATGCTAGCTGGGGACATGCAGTGGTAAGAACTCAAGCAGATATTTGATGTTGGTTTTGAATGCAATTCCTGAGTTTCTTACATATCATAACTTCACAAACTGCTGTTTTTTTGGCAACAGAAAATACATGTCAATTTAGTGCCTCTAGTGGGTGAAGCTTACCATGCACATACCTTCACACAACATAACAGTAATACAAATGACCGTAAACCAAGTAACATCGGTGGTAATTTAGAACAGAATTTACTTAAGCTTTGGTACATAAATAGAGTCATAAACAGTCTCAGAGCATGCTGCGAAACTCTCCCTACGTATCCCCAACATGCTACAATATCAAATTGAGTAGGTCAGAAGGTTTAAGAATAGATCTATAAACCCTTCACAATACCAGATAACCAGTACAGACCAAGGTCCCAGACCAAATTTCTCCTCTGATTGTCAGGAGGGTTGAATTGAGGTAAAGCAGAGCAAAAACGTATGTAGTCTGAGCCCAGCTTAAATACAGTAGGTCACAGTTGAACGAAGATGTCAGTCTGTAAACTGTGAAATATATTTGAGTTATTCACCTTCTGCCATTTTCTTTCCCAGCTGACACTCCCTTTGCTTTGTTTGACTTCTTTTGAACATTTTGCTGTGTTCCAAAATCTCAGCAATTGGTGCTACCACTGTAGCGGAAATGATGGCCAAAACAAAAGAAATTAGACACAAATTGGAATAAAATGGAATTATTCTTTAACCAGAGTTGCAGTCTAAAAACCCTCAGTAACAACACAGATACAATCGTAGACAGCCATTTCCAGCAACAAACAATGGTATATCCATTGGTTTTCTCACATTAGTGAAAAAGAGATACCTGTGGGTGACAAATTAGTTCCTTTTAGTTGTTCATATGCTGGTTTTAATGTACAGAAAACTGTTATCTTTAATAACTGGAAATATGTCTTGTGTTGTATTTTTAAACACTGTGGATGAATCAACATTGATTATATTGACATTAATACATCTTAAGAAAGTTCCTAGACTTTGGTGAAAAATTCGAAAAAAACATTTAGACCATTCGTATGACATTCATATGTAAATACCTATATTTAAATACTTTTGTGCTTCTTGTTTTTTTTTTACAACCACAATCATGTTTTTGCTGGTCATTTCAAAATTCTGTATAAAACAGCAACTGTACACTGACAAGTGGGGAGTTCACATTAAGTATGTAGGGTATGTATATTATTGCATATTTAATATTAATAGCTTTTATTAGCTTAATACATGCTAGCATATTCATGATGGTCACTTAATGGAATAGAGTGGGGGCCTCTCACTGCAAAAAATCTGAAGGACGATTTTAGCAGTGCAATTTCTCCTCATTTAAGGAGCTGATGTTTTTGTAGTTAGATTCCACAAGTAGGCCTTAAAGTACAATTGGGCAATTTAGTGCATATTTCTTAAAAATTAAATAAGTCTAGGAATGAATACTGATATAAAAATTGGTTCAAATGTATATTTTCTGAGAGAGCTATAAGTGCGCATTTGCATTTTTACAGATATTCTGCTTCACAGTCATATACCTGAAAGCTCCCTGGTACAGTGTTTTTAATACTGTTGGCCACAGAACAGTAGTTTTTTAATGTTTGCTTTTTTAAAACCTGAACCAAGATCTTCCATCTTTTGCTTTGTGACAACATATGTTGTCAATTGTATTTTAGGCTTTGAATTTATTTGTCAAACTTGTGGTGAACCCACTGAAAATTTAAACTCAACTCAAGATGAAGCCTCTTTTGTAATTTTTCGGTTGCATGTAGATTGTATGTTTGAGTCTCAAAACCCACAATAACACCACAGATACAATCATACATTTCCACCACAAAAAGAGCAGGCTAACACAGCCAGCAACTAGCTAGTGAAGAAAGTGAAAGCTAAAGAGTCAGATTTTCTTTTTTTTTCATGAGTTGATGGAGACCAACTCAGAGCTAAAATGAGAATTATTTTTGGACTTACATTCGCAGATAAGCAGAAACTCATCTGTGTTTTATAGATGTGTAAATAAGTAATAATTGTTTGCTAGCATGTTAGCCACTTCATATGTCTGTAGAATTAGGTGAGGCTTAAAGGTGTTGAGAGCTGAGGTAAGTATGGGTGTGTGTGGGTGGGGGGGTTGTCGCTGATGACGGTGGATGGGTGGTCAGGGTGATGGAGGAGCCACTGTTACTGCCGGAGAGTCAGAGTGGGGTGAATGTCTTCTCTGATTAGCGGGGCTGTCTGTGAGTGCACTAATGCACCTCGCTATTAGCATGTTTCTCTTGGTTGCTATGGGTAGCGCTGTGCCGCCTCCCCGTTTGACATGTCAGAACGCATATCAGTCACAGCGCGCCATGGCCCGTGGTCTTCACATCACTAAGAGAGAGAGGGTGTGGGTAAGAGTGGTAAGTGCGTCGGTGAGTGTGTTCTTGTCCTGGGTTGAGTTTTATCTCTTTGGAATGAGGATGTTTTTATGGAGAGAAGAGGTTTCAGCAAGTCGTCACTTCTTTCAGGGTAAGCTTAGAGTCAGGGCATTGGGTTTACAAGCTATGATTACAACTAAGATGGGTTAGGCTCAGGAGGTTTGAAGTGTGGTGTGTGGTTTGATTAAATGGGTGAACAATATGGATGAAGAGTGTGAGAGAAACAAAAGGACAGAAAATTTAGTTTGGCCCCATTGGAGTTCTTAAAGAACTCCAATGGGGGCCTTCTGGTAGCTCACCTGGTAAAGCATGCGCTCCATGTATCTAGGCTAAGACCTTACCACAGCGACCCAGGTTTGATTCCAGCTTGGGTTCTTTGCTGCATGTCATCTCCTCTCTTGCTTGAATTTCCATTTCTCCAATAAAGCAGAAAATGTCAAAGAAATGTCTGTAAAAATTCAATCATTCAATGATTTGCTACTGAAGAGTACGCATGCAAAAATGGATTAACATATCTCAAACTGCTCTATGCAGATTCATGTGGACTGCTCGCAGCATCTGTCAAAAATAGACTGACTAGAACTTGACTAGAGCAGTCGATGGAATTTGGTGGTTATACTTTAAACCACGTCCTTGTAATAGCCTTTTTAACTTTTTAAGTTCTTTAACTTTTATCACAGCATTCAAATATAAGTAGCTGGAGAGAGTCTGTAACCATAAACTATAACGCAGAGTGGGAACCACAAAGCTAGAACGGAAAGAAACAGAAATGATTTAAGATGCACTGGATTATTTACACAAGATTATCATGTGTGTATTATTAAATGATGATATCAGTATTTCACCTTTTAAATATCACAGTTCATCGATACTAGTATATTGCACCCCTAATTTGTAAGTAATCCCTAAAATAAAGTGTATGTAGTGAGTAATGTCTTTAAGAGAAAACCTCTGAGAGAGAGAGACTACATGGAAACAACTCCTGTCTATATCCTTGCTGTGTGTTTTTTGTCCTGATTTCCAAATGGTTTTGGAATGAGATGTTCAACAATCACATATGAATGTAAGGCATCCACAAATGATTGACCACACAGATAAAAATGAGGAGTAGAAAAGAAACAGGAAAGAAAAAACCTAAAATTGAAGCAAAGCAAAGTGACAGTTCACAGAAAAGACAGAGAAAGAAAGAGACAGAAACAGAGACCTCAACACCAGTAAAGTTGGCTGGCCTGTGGAGCTTGATCAATCATGAATAGATAGATGGAGGCAGGGAGGGAGAGAGAGAGAGAAAGGGAAGGAGGGGTAGGTGAATGAAAAAGATGCCTGGAGGAGGGAGGGAGCCCTTCGCCAGTCCGAGGAGCGATCTGTCTGCCTAAAGAGCTTTGTTACCATATTAACTGACGTCTCCAGATGGCCTTGTTGGAAAAAAAAAAAAACTGAGCTGAGCATGGGAGGAATGATAGAAAGAGAAAAGAAAAGCAGAGACAGAGAGGCCCGAGTGGAGAACAGTGTAGTGGAAAGCATGAAAGGCCTCAGAGAACGAGTGCAGGGCCGAGGAGGCAGGGAGGCAGGCATTCAGCGAGATGGGAAAACAGAAGAGAATAAAAATCCCCTTAACTTTTCTCAACAACAGCTCCGAAACCTTCGGCCTAACACTCCTTCCATCCATCCCCTCCTTCCTCCTTGTACTCCCCACCTCCCATTATTTTTCTCCCGTGTTACTTTCTTCTGAAAATCGCCCCGAGGCTAGCCACTCTCCTGGGTGGCTCACCCCCAAGCAGAGCCCTTGTTCCTCGCACGCTGGTAATAATTTGAGTCTGCTGAAAGAACCTTTTAGAGGGATCAACCCACACACCTCCTCCTTCACCGCCTCCTCCTCCTCCTTCTCCTCTTCTCACTCCGCCTGCATCCGAGGCATCAGGCCTTCTCCCATGCCGCCGCTGCTCCACACGCCTCCACGTGCCGTCTCCCCTCCCTCTTCTCCCCTTCGCTGGTCCAAAGCGCCTCCTGGTTCCTCCCTCCTGACCTGCCCTCCATCCACAGCCGTAGCTACATGACGTGCATTACTCCCGAGGAGCTCATAAAGAGTGAGAGAAAACATAAGAGACAAGACAAAGAGAATGAGAGAATTGTTTGTGCTAGTTCGGGCCCAGAAAAAGAAATGTGACGAGGAGCGCTATGGTGGAAGAGGAGTAAAAAAAAACTGAAGGAAGCAGAAGAGGCTGAACAGGGGGGAAAAACAGAAAAAAACAAAACAACGAACAGCCACTCTGCTGTGGGTTCATGCATTTTGTACAGCTGGTAGACTCCACCGTCTCCACCGTCCAATTTACAGCTGCCATCTTCCATATGCGGTTTCAAGCCTCTCGTTGCTCACAGCCAGCCTTGTCTCCTGACATTTTTACTATTTAATCTCTTACAATCAACCCTGATCTACTACTACAGTATGAACAGTTAGCACTCAGTTGGAATGAAACTACTTCTTTTACTTTTAACATCGTAAAGTGAACATTTTCAGGTTAAAATTGCATCTGCAGGTGGAAGTTGTTTCATCGTTTTCTACTTTTGCAGTCTTTGTAGATGCTGGATTTCAAAAAACATTGATGGAAATTGAACATTAACATGTTGCTGTTGCTGTAACATGGGCTGTACAGCTAATTTCGCCATTCGTGACAACTGTACTGAGTCTAAATTTCTTTTTAACTCACCAATTCAAATTATATTGAGGCTTAAAGTTATCCATAATTAACAGTGTGGCCACTTTGATTGACAGGTAGGTGCCGATACAGACATCATTCAGCCCTCCTCAGGTCCACTGATGATCCGCGTCTTTGCCCATTTTTAGATTAGGAGGCAAAAGAGGCAGGGCTTCCAACATTGCGGTGGCCAGCGTCACAGATTTTGAGCTTCAGAACAGCTCTTCAGAAACCTATGAACAACGTCACACATATGTTGTCAATTATTTATAGTGTCAGTGGTTCTGAGATTATTGAACCATTTGTAAAAAGTGAAAACAATTAATAAGATGAGACAGTGTTTCCAGATGTTCATTCTTTTCTATAGCCAGTGGTTTGCTGGCTTAGATAACAGCAACAAATACTTTAAATTCAGTATCTGTCCTGTCTATGTTGTGGTTTTAATTTTGGTTAAAATTGTTTTTTATTAACAGTAAAGTTTAACAGTGCAGAAAACACACACCACATGCATAATTTCTTCCGAGTGTGCAGGAATAATAATAATCCACGACTCAGCAACCAGGACGAAGTGAGTTGAACAAAGTGAGGCTGATCGATGAGGCAGATCAGTTCCTGCTAATGGGTGAATGTGGGCAAACACTTTGAGGCAGCTCTGAGATCAGCACCCTGCGTCATTCATGACAGTTTAGTTCAGGGCTGCCCAAAGTTGCTCTGCCATAAGGTTCAATGTAGCCTGCCTTCAAAATCACTCAGTGTTGGAGGGGGGGTAATAATGCTCTTTTTATATATGGGATCTCTGCTAATTATTTTTCATAATCTGAGCACATGCATGTGATTCTTGAGTCCAAGCACACATTTTGAAAGAAACCAGCAGAAATCTGAGTGCGAGCACAAAATGTGAGCACGAGGAGAATAAATCTGAGCACGAAAAAGGAGAAATCATGCTCTCAAACTGAAAATCTACGCTCTTGAATAAAGATAGGACATTTCTTCCATATATGTAAAGTCATTTTTATTTTGTGTAATGAAAAAGAGTCATCTTTAACACTGTTTAACTATTCAGGGTCCCGGCTGCTGGAAACAAAACACACTTCCTTTGTGAGAATGTATTATACAAAGGACCAGATTTTAGTAGCATCTAGCAGTGTAGTTGCTGATTGCAACCCAACGTCTCACCCTGTTCTGCAGAACTACTACTACTACGGTGGATGTGAAAGGCCTTTTCTCAAGTCAGTGTTTAGTTTAGTGTTGGGCTACTATAGAAACACAGTGGTTCAACATGGCAGACTGCCTGTATGAGGACCTGCGATGTCTGTAGATTTAAAAGGCTGATTGTAAGGTAACAAAATATTCCCATTCTTACTTTTCAGTTAATTATATGCTGATGCAAACAGTCATATTATATTCCAATTCTCTTATAATCTGTAAATAGAGCCCCTTACATCTTAAATACTGTACCTCTAAACTGAAAATATACTTTTCTGAAGGATGAGATGTGAGAAGAAGAGGAGGTCGAGGGATTCATACACAGAAGAAGAAGACTAGGCATCACATGATGACATCCTGGACCCGAGTGAGGATGTCTCCCCTATGTAAAGACACAACAGGAGCTTTAATGGATAGATCACCCAACATCACTCAAACCGCAGCGCACTGAGGAATGTGAGTGTGCGTGGAGTGTGTATATTTCTGTGTATGTCATACACACCTGCATTGATCTGAGCTCAGGGTTGTGATGCACACACAGAAAAACACAAACAGACACACACCTGCATTTACACACAGGTGGCAGGGCAGGTACAGCGTGCTCCTCTGTCCTGCCATCCACCGCTGGCAGATCTTTTATTTAGCCGCTGCAGCAAGCGGCTCCTACACATGAATTATGCAGCCGCGGGCCCCTGTAACAAGCTCCAGGCCGACTCTACACCTTGTGTGTGGCTTAAAATATAGATAAAAGCTGAACAGCCAGCTACAAACATAGTCTTTTTTTCAAGACAGAAGCAGGCTGGCGAGGAGAGAGTCCACAGCAATTAGACGAGGCTGTTGTACTGCAGAGCCGGGCCAGTTGAGATCTGCAGAGGAAAGTCCAGCTGTTGACTGTACGGAGGCAGAAACAGAACAGAGCGCAATGCAAGAGAGTAAAAAGGGGCACAGCAAAGCCAAATACTGAACTGAGTTGAACTTAAAACTTAAAGCACATAAGGGCTGAGCAGCACAGAGCGATTCACACCAAAGCAATAATAACAGCAGCCAGAATAGTTTTATTTATGTTATTAGCTGAAGATGAAGGGCTGAGCGTGTCGAAGGACATCTCTGTGCTTGTTTCTGCTCTTTTAGCATCCCGGATGAAGGGCGTCCTGTGTTGGTGAGATGAGCTTGAAGTCGACTCCCTCTGTTGGTTTCATAACAAAGCTTATGCAACTTCCAAGAAGAAAACAGTGAGTGCAGTTTTTTTTTTCTTCAGCCAACGGATGAAGGAATACTCTTGGTTAATTTGATAAAACTTATTGAACAACACACACACAAATAGTTCAGCATTTTATGTGTTTAAATGTTGACTTAAGCTTATAATAATAATTCACTAGCAAGGAACATGCCATCAGCAGGTAAGTTTGAAAGATTTATTTACAACAAATGAAATGAGGATGTGCTGTGGTCGTGGATCTTCAAATGCGTTGTGGGGAAGCTTCGAAGGGGAAATCTGCCGACGGACCCCCTATGGCCCTATGCAGATTGGAAGGAAAGTTAGAGTAAAGGCATAGAAGCGGGGGGGGACGCAGAATGTGAGAGCGAAACGGAGGACATGGTTAGGCATGGACTTATGATGCTGTCAGTAGAGGAGTGGTTGAGGCGTGTTCCAGCTCCTGAAATTCCGCTTTAAGCTTCAATATAAAGTAAATGCCATTCATATCTATATCTTGAGTTCCTTTCTTTACAATCCTACTGTGGAGAAATTGCTGAAGTCAATGGTCAATGGTGAGGTGAGGAGGGAAGAAAGTGTTCAGGAGCCTCTGATGTCTTATGCTGTAATATTTATTGACACTTGGCCAAGGAGAATTAGAGACACTCTCAAAGTACATCAGAAGTGCCTGAGTCAGTCTCACATTCTGCCCAACTCATGCTGGTGGTTAGACTTTAAACCCCAAGATAACACCACAAATACTATACGCCCAGAATTAGCCAAAGAGAATGACTTTACCCATGGAGGTGTTATTGTCAGCATATTCTAGTCTGGAGACACAGATGTTGTTTATGCAGATTGGAACGTCAACAGCAAGCTATCTATTATGTCTAGGGAGGCAGCAATAGGTCTCTCCAACCCTGGCCACCACAGTGTTGAGATAGACACCTACTTTTCCCATCAAAGCCAAACAATTAATACTGCTGAGGACCTCAAGGCCCACACGTGACCTCGTGTAACCTAAGGATAGAAAATTCCATAACACCTACCACTGGTGCAAATGAATTTACCCATTCATTATTATGAACAAATCCAACAAACCTAAAGGAAACAACAACAATGAATTAATCCTGATGACAAATGTCTCTAGCCATGATCTCAGAACCCATTAGTGATTGTATGATGATGACTTAGCCTATGGGTGCAATGGTTGATGTTTCAGGACTTACAATGTAACCAGAGGATATGCATGTCCAGGCCAAGACTTCTCCAACAGTCTGATTAGCAACTTCATACACAGGAATGACGAGATACATTCTGACTAATCTTCATCTTAAAACAGATGAGACTGATATGTGCTGTTGCAACCAAAGCCTGCATAAACATGATTGGTCAGTACTATTTGTACTACAAACATAAACCAGAATGCTTCTGATGCCGAAATCTTGGTCCCTTGTCAGATTCTGCATTCATATGCAGATATGTTTATAGAGATTACCGGATAGCCAAGGCCTCATGCAGCTTGTTGTGCCAATGTCATTCAAAACATTTAGCATTTCACTGGGTGAAATATTGCTCCATTATGGTGAACACAGCAGGTGAGAAAGGGAAGTGATTGTCCAAGACTCTAGAAGGAACAGCTGCCAAGATGCAGATGCAAAACACAAGTAGTACAGGAGGACAGCTTAGGAAATCATCCATGACCACAGAAAGTCAACGAAAGCCACAGAGATCCAGTAAAAGAAAAGAGATCCTGTACACAGGATGACCTTGCTTGGGGGGGCTTTGTACTGGGCTTGTAGGGGAAACTACATGCCAGAGGCTGTAGTTTCCGGGTTGCAGGGAGACTGAGACTCTAGAGTTGGTTGCAGTGGTGTTCAATTGGAATATTTTGTAATGTAATGTTTTGTTTTTTGAATATATCTTTTCTGCGATACACGCACAAGATATTAAGAAACATTAAGAAAGACTGCCATGTGATTATGGCATTATTGTTAAGCTCAGACAAGGATTGATTTCAAACAAATTCAACTTCCAACATTGGTCCTGGACATAAATTGCAAGTCCTAGCATACCTGGCTTGGAGAGACTGAAGTGAACACAACATAGACCCTGGGTTTGAGTTTATGTAAGCCTGTACAATAACAAGTCTCCAACTAATTAATTGAAGGCTTGCAGCTTAATGAGCTCTGGGTTTGGGAATGTGACATACAAATATTTACGTACAATACAAAAGCTAGCCAATGAGTACGCTCATACATGATCACAAGATTAAACTCATAAGAGGCCAAACTCTTGACAAGCTGGACTACAATGGACAATGCTGATTTCCAGGCAGTAAGACCAGTATAGACTGAGCTACGAAGGCAGTTTTGTGTTGATATGTGTGGTATTTATTCAGTTTGGTATTCCACTCTCAAAAGCTTAGTTGGCTGGGACTAGAAATGGCCTCTGTTGCAAGAAGTTATGAAGGGCCGGACTACTTGCTGGAGTAGTAAATTGAGTTCCATTCCTACTGATCTGACTGTTCTGACCTTATGTATTCACATCCCATGAAAAAATAAATAATAGCAAAATAAAAATAAATAAAAAAGGCTGACCATCTCTCCACATTTGCATGCCTATGAGCGTGAGTGTGTGTGGTTGTATTTCGGGCTTATATATGAGTGAAAAAAAAATTATTTCCCCACCGAGGGATCAATAAAATAAACTTTCCTTTATGTTCTTATACAGCAAAAAGCCTGATATTCTCTAAACTGCCTATAAATAGCTAATATATATGATAATGAATGAATGAAAAAGTTCTTTTTACCATTCACCCATAAAATCTTTGTAATCAGAATGTGAATTATTTAGAATAAAACCTTGACATTAAACCGAATCTTAACATATTAAACACCACATAACTGTAATAGCTCCACTGTGTGCTTATGAATTGTTTAAAAACCTCATATAATCCTTTCATATACAGTTTGTAATGGTATCCTGATTCTTTGAACAGGGAAATATGTGAATGTCACCGTGAATTCAACAGTGAGTATGATATCATAGAACAGTGAGTTATCTATTCATGGCTCCATTAATGAATCATAGCCTTCCTAGACTTTATACTCCAGACATGCCCTCTTTGAATATGTCATAAGCTCTTATTCTTTTTTAATGGGCCAGCAAATCACGGCCCAAAACAAATATATAAACTCATGCAAACATTACAGTGAAGGAGAGGGGAGGGGCTTACAGAGGATTTACTGTAGGTCTTGCAGGAGTACGCAGGAGTTGGAGGTTGTACAGTGACTGTACTGAGGGGAGAGAACTGTGCAAAATATCCCGTCTTTCCCTCCAAGTTACATTATTTATACTTTATACCCAGAAGGCTCTTTAAGCAAGTCAAAGCCTCTGTTTGCATCACTTTGCCAGGCTGTACCTTGGGAAACATCACTGCAGCGATGGACTGATGTGTTTCCCCACAGACCAAACTTGGGTAAAGGTCAGAGTTATAACAAAATTATGAACACCCATTGCTGCACAGACACTGGTGCTAGCAGTATAAGCCCCTCCACCCCTGCAGGTTTCCCAGAAGAAACATTTACATTTTCCCTACTGAAGCTCATATCCAGCAGTGCTTATGGTATGAGCACCTTCAAACATCTCTAATATATCCAGCTTCACCTTGCAAAGATTAACTTTGACCTGTGCTTCTGCTTGTGATTGAAAAAAAAGAAGCTGTTTTTTCCTCTGTAATGGGTTGCACCACTGCTGTTAGCCAAACACGACCCAGTAGAGAGTTTGTATCTTATTTTATTTTTAGGAATTCTTTGAATCATAGCATGTTAAGTATTAGGAGTGAAAGGTAAATGGGAGGAAAACCTTGAGTGTAATTTTGAAGGAGTGGAATGGAAAGAACTGCTTATTATGCAGTTGTCAAAATTTCTATTTTAACACTAGACATCAAATTATGCAATACAATCACAGAATGTACTATACCCCTGACAGACTGCACAGAATAAAGCACTTCAGTACTCCAAGGTCTGCCCGAAATGTATACGGGGAAGAAATTCCTGATACATATGTTATACATATGTTACATATGATAAAAATCAATAAAAACAAATTCAAATTTATGACAACTGCCCTGATTGTAGTCAGCAAATGTAAAGCCATGCAATGGAAAAGCAACCACTTACATTGGTTAGATGAGTAAACTTGGAGTACTTCATTTACATTCATATAAATATTGAATTCATCTGTTATGCAAGTCAGATATGTTTGATTTATAATTAGGTTTTGTTTTTTTTTTGTTTTTTATTCCCCCCCGCAAGTGTTTTATTGTTTTTTTATTGTTTTTTGTTTTTTTTATTTTGTACTTTTATTTATTAATTTTTCTTTGAATATGTTCATATGTATAAATAAGTGGTCGGACCTGAGGGGTTGGGGCTAGACAGGAGAGCTGTGTTTGGGGTGTTCAGGGGTGAATGGTGATGGGAGGGAATGGAGGAGGGAGGGGCAGGCTGATCAGGCACCTACAGTATGTGCTTATATTTTGTACAGTACTGTATTATTCAGCCCTAGGGCTGTTATGCTAAAAAAAACAATCAAGATAAATAAACAAGAACAAAAACAAAATACAGGTAGTATTTTTAAATGTAACTAAAATTCAGTGATGGTTGAAGGCTTGCATTTGCAGTTTGCATGTAGGACCACACATACAGCCAAGACAGAGCAACTTATAATCCTTTTGAAGACATGTTTGCCTGTCTGACAAATGCAAGTCCAGTATTCACTTTCCCTTTAGCTTCGGTTTGGTCTCCATCAACTCCTGAGGGAAATTACCCCAGAAACTTTATGTAGTTCCTCCTGTGGGATTCCGAGGCAATCCTAAGCCACATGAGACTTAGAAGCCCTCCAGCGGATGAACAGAAGGTTACTACAAAGTGTATTTCAGCTACCCTAACCCTAATGCAAAAGATGACCAGCATACAGTCCATGAGGTCCCACAACCTTAAATTCATCCATGTCATTTTATATTTGAAAAGTCTTTAGCAGTGTTGTAGCAGCCAAAATGAGTTTCCTCTGTCGGGAAGCCGGGCTCAGGGCAACAAGGCATTTTGCAATAAGAAACCCCAGGGCAGACCCAGAACCTGCTGAAGGGACTACATAGCCCATTTAGCCCAGAAACGCCTAGGAATCCCCCAAGAGGAGGTGTGCAGGAATTGCCTTTCTTCTATAGATACCACCACCACAAAATGTACTGTAGATATACTGTAATTTACTATAAAATGAAGGAAATGCTAAAACAAAACGTGTTTTTTAAGATCCTTTTAAATATTTGCACTGATTTGGCTTTTTTCAGACTTTTCAGGACGCTGTTCTCTTTGCATCCAGTCACATTCACACATCCAAACGAAAAAGTTAAAAGTGTACAGTGGATTCATTGTACCCTGTCACACCAATTCACAAGTCACACTCTGTTATTTTCTCTTCTGTATCCTCAGTGAGTGTGTAGTGCCGCTCTCATCTGGTCATGGTGCTTCAGAGAGACCAATCTTCGATTCACTGTGATCAGTCTTTAGTTCGGTAATCAACGTCTGGACTCCGTTCACTACTCGTCTACTTTGGATAGATAAATAATGCACAGCTCTGCAATTAAAACACAGAGATCTGATGCTGTGTCACTAATTTATTGATTACCACTCAGTGCTTCAAGATGACAGGGTTAAATGTCAATCAGATGATCTGAGTCACACTTCAGTTGGAGTTATTCATTCCTCCAGCCAGCAGAAAGAATACAATTTCCCCTGTAATGGGTCTATGTATTATTAACTGTTATGCTAAGTTGTGTTGGGCTGCTTTCAGGAGATGCTGAGGTCAATCCTGATTAGCTAGTGACTTGGAGGAGGCTTTAAAGTGAATAAGGAAGTGCAAGTATTTGATGTTGGAGGCTGGCACTACTCTTTCGTCACCAGAACAGAATTTCATGAAGATGATGGCCATGCAGCCTATTGTCTTCTTCTGATGATAGTTGTACTGCTGATTCAGTCTAATGTTTCATCTATACTTGTTTTAATCCTACAGTTGTGTAGAAAATTAAGGCAAAGACAGCAAGGAGACAGGTAGCAAAATTAAAGACCTTTGAGGAAAAATTTGCAGAGCAGTCGTCTCTTTTAGAATTAAAACTGCAACATCAGTCACCCAGTTGTAAAACATCACACGTTTACCTAAATCCTAAACTCCTTGGCTTTTATACTGTGTTGTTGGCTTCTCCTCAGTCGTGAAATATAAGTACAGTAACGTAACTAATACTACCACTCTGTTGTGGAGAAATTGCTGAAGTCAATGGTCAGTGGTGAGGTCAGGGGGGAAGAAAGTGTTCAGAAGCCTCTGATATCTTATGCTGTAATATTTATTGACGCTTGGCCAAGGAGAAATAGAGACACTCTCAAAGTACATCAGTCTGAGTCGGTCTCACATTCTGCCCAAATCATGCTGGTGGTCAGACTTAAAACCCCTACAGATAACACCACAAATACTATACGCCCAGAATTAGTCAAAGAGAATGTATTTAACCCTGCAGGTGTTATTGTCAGCACATTCTCATCTGGAGACATGTTGTCTGTTTACACAGATTGGAACGTCAACGGCAAGCTTGACAAGTCTAGGAAGGCAGCAATAGGTCTCTCTTTTGAATCTTTCAAATAAACTGCAGGACAAAGTGTTCCTTCATGTGTTGAGAAAATTCTTCTTTATCTAAATAAATAAATTTAAAACCCTCTCGGATTCACTGGAAATTGCCTCATCACAGAGCTGTAAACAAGCTGTTTTTCTGAGCTCAGGAAAAGTTGACTTTTTAGAGATAAGGGGTTCTCACAGGATAACAGGATCTTATAGACCATGATGCATTACTGTAGATTGAACTGTCTAACCGTATATCAAGTATTTCCTGTATTTTGATATTCTTAAGAAGATAAATTTGTGGTTTTAAGAACCAAAACCCATCTCAGTATAGCTTTACATCTGATCTCTCAGACTTCTCTGCGGCTGTGGATTTCTCTGTTTTGATACTTTCACAGTTTCATGTCGCACCTAGACCTGCTTTATAATAAAAGACATGGAAATCTCACTTTTTACAACAAATTTAAAATTAGCTCTACAAAGAATAAAATTCAACATACACATTAATGCAGCAGTGGTAAAAAAAAATCATACTATGTGATAGTAAAACAGACAGACTGAGTACTTTGACCTTTTATACTTCAAGCACCTTTCTCTGATACAACTGTATGATACTTTAGGTTTTGAAGACTTTTACTTGCAATGGAGTATTTTTACAATGTAGCAAAGGTGGCAAGGTGTTTGCATTTGGGGTCTGCTAAACGTTCATCGTTCAACAGCAACCCCCCTAATCATGTCAGCAGAAGACAAGCTGAGTGGAAATATAAATTAGGGACACATGAGAGCAACATCATTTAAATAAAATTTATTTTTTAATTCCAATCCTTGATGAACCAACTGATCAATATTTACGTCATAGTTGTAAGAGGAGATTGCTTATCATTGCTTGGGAGCAGGTTTAACCACGAGTCAGTTCAAAATTATACAAGTCATATATAAGTTGTGCAGTACTTTGCATGAAGTAAACCTACGAGCTATACAAACATTTTCAAAAGTGATAATCTGTTTCTAAACGAAAATTTTAATCTTAAAAAAAACTAAAATATGTTTCTGTTTGACTTGTATATGTGTACAAAGTTGGTTTTAAAAAGTTAGTTATCTTTGATGAGAGGTACTGACTTTGTAGAAGTTAGAAACTCATGAGGGAACTCTATATTTTAATATGATTTTGCACTTTCTGTAATCGAAGCAGGGAGTGACTATCTCTTCATTACCTATAGCTGTTTTAAAATAGTTGTTATGAGGTTTCCAGGCGACAGCATAGCGCTCTTCTTCCTGTCAGCTTCGTCAGTGCAAGGAAATATAACGCTGGATCCTCGTCTCACTTTAAATTGATTTCCTCTGAGCTCCGCTGTCCTTCTTCAGCTCAGAATCGACAATGACAGTCAGAGTGAAACACTGACTGACTCGTCTTTCATGGTTTTCACTCTTCACTCAGCAGCCGTACCCTCTTCCTCTCTTCTTCTTGTTTCCCTTTCACTCCTGCTGGCCTCCTCTTCCTCCAGTTCCCTCATCTCTTCTTTTATTCTTTTCTTTCAAGCCGTCTTTTTCTGTCACTGTGTATGAATCTCTGTCGGCATCTAGATTTTTAGGCTTCAAGAAAGAGACAGAAAGACAAGTGGAAGAAAAAAACATCCTCTTTCTATTTATTTATTAATTTGTTTACTCGAACATTTTTGTTTGTCTAACAGTAAAAAAAAAAAAAAGCTGAAAAATGAAAAAAGAAGACATACAGTGAGAAAAAATACCCTCCACTGAGCCCAGATGTGGAGCCTCACCACAGGACCCTCAGAGACCCCCATCATCCCAGTGTCTGTTCCTGTGACAGGGGTCCTGGATGTGCTGCTCGCCAATGGGGCCCAGCAGACAGACCTGATCAGCAGGCAGCGTCCACTCTGTCGGCCCACAGCAAGGCCTTCTGGGACACAAGATGAAGACAGGCGTGTGGTGTGGGTGTGTGGTGTCTTGGCACACATAGTCACCGCATCTGTCTTCTTCTCCCTCTTCTGCATCAAATGCTCTAGTCCCTCTATCACACACACACAAACACACACTGTACCATTCAGCATCTTTCTTCTTTGTTCTGCCCTCTTCACCAGCACAGATGTTGTAGTTGTTGAGAAGCCAGTGAGGCTTCAACCTCCCTGTCAATCATTTCAACCCACATTGTGAGAGGCAAAACACACACACACACACACACACACACACACACACATGAAATGTATTACATAGGCGTGTAGTAACTATAATTGCTCAAATACTACTACTGTTTACTTAAGAATTTCTCTCTTGAGATAAGAGAAACCTGTAAATATTGTACATCTTAACTGGTTACATTTATCTAATGGCTACAAAGAAAGTACTTAAAGAAGTGGTGTGTAGGATTTAGTGGTGTCTAGCAGCGACACTTCCCTTCCTAGTGTGTACAGTAGGAAAAACTATAGTGGCAACAAAACTTACGAAAAACACAAAAAGCCCCATTAGAATCAGTTTGTCTCTAGTGGACTACTGTAGAAGCATGGCGGTGCAACATGGTGGAGTATCTGTGGATAAGAAATCTCATTCCATACTTATTTATATATATATAAACATAATTTCTAGCAGACAGATCTGGGGCAGCCTATTGAGGCAGCTTTGTTCAGGTAGTAAAGCTAAGTTGAGAGTTGGTTCTCCTCCTGTCCACATGTTAAAGTGTGCAAGAATCAGGACCCTAAAAATTACTCACAGTATGTATATATGGAGAAATTACCAAGTGACTATAGTGAAGTTATAGGTCCAAGATCTCAGCAATGACATATACTGTATACACTTTAAGCACTTTTCCAAGTATTTCTGTCCTGCATACCTTCTCTATATCATATTCACCTCTTAACATTCAACGCACACCCCAAACACACACAGCCACCCAGAACAATTTTCAATTTCCATTTCTGATTCCTGACCTCTGATAATTGGCGAGCCAGCTGACTGATGGTTGCCCGAGCGCGGCACAGGCCTCCTGTCACCTGCAGCGACGCCGGCCTAGCGGTGAATTATTAATGGCTAATATCATTATGTAGGCACTGCTTGTCATAACAATCTAGCCTGGTGGAGGGAAACTCAATCTGCCGCCCCTGCCCCTGTGCAGACAATGCTTTTTAATTATTGATACGGACTAATTGACTACAGGATTCGCAGGGCACAGTTACTTTTGTTCCCTTCACAGCTCGCTCTGCTCCTTCAAGAAACAATCTTATTAGGAGGCCAGCCCTCCCTGATGCCCCCATGTCAGCAAATTAGCAGGGAGGACGACCCCGCTCACTCTCCTCTCTCTGTCTTTTCTCCTGGCTTCCTCTCTCACCTCTTTTCACACCTCTTTCTCCTCATCTACCTTTTTTCCCCTTTTCACTCAGAATTTAAGATTCTTCTCCTCTCCTCACCTCGACATCGGACACCAGTTAATTAAAACGGGACAAGGAGGTAGACGGTAACTCGACGTGGCTGCACATCGCTATTCACAGCACATTCCCATGCCACTGCAGGTTTGTTTCAGCAAAGACTGTGCTAATGGACAGAAGACGGAGGTGAGAGAGATGGTTGAGGGTTAATAGAGTTTAATTAGGGTTGATGTGACGGTCTGAGGCTGCGGTCCATGGGGTCGCCCTCTCTGCTTTACTGTTATCACTGATTACCATACTATTTAATATCAGCCCTATCTTTCCTGGCCAACCCTACATCGGCACACTTTCTGACCTTGTGAGATCAACTTCTTGGCTATTTAACAAACCTGTTACTGTATCAACAAGTCCTCCAAATTAAATGGCAAGATACACGAATTGTAATTGCATGCCAGAACCCATACAACCTAGTTTGGGAACCAGACAAATCTGCAAACTCATGTTTTATATGCTCTGATAGATTAATCTGGCTATATAGTAGTACTCGAGATTGGACTTCTTTTAGGGACTCGTCTTGTTGCAGTCTCAGACAAAGAGGACTGACTAAAGTCAAAGACTGACTGAGTAAAACGTTATGCTTCAAATTAGGCTGATAACTTGCCTCAATCTCTTAAGAAAAACTCTTTAGAATTCAATTTACCCCTCACCCAAAGAGATTTTGCGTATATTATTTATTACTATTTTGCCATTGTTAAAGTCTTGGTCTTGACTTGGTCTTGGTACACTCTGGTCTTGGTCATAACCTGGTCTACATGGTCTACACACTGGCATCTGATTGCCTCCCTATGTATAACTGGTGACTCTATAATAACGTCACGCAACTTCCTGCTTTCCAATGGAAAAAAGTCACAATAACTAACATTGCTCGAGGGCCATATCACTTGAACATAATAATATGTTGTTTTGCATTTGCTAAAACAGCCTTTATGTTATTGTAGTCTTGTAGTCACAAGCTGTGACTATGACTTTATGTTGAAAAACTCAGCTGAACAGTGCATGATAAGGTAAATTAAAAAGATATATTATGTCACTACCTAAAACTACAATTAGTGACAGACAAATATGATGAGTTACAACAGAAATGCACATTATTAAACGATCTGTCAGGATATATTTAACAAGAAGCAGAGCACTAGTGTGGAAATGCAATTGACAAAGGTCAATAACCCACAGTTAATTAGACCTGGTCAAAATAGTTTTACTTTGTTCGAACAGGTCCAAATCATCACGAGTCCTTTTCAGGTAAAACTATTTGACCCGTCATGACCTCTAACTGCTGCTAATTCAGGTAAAAATAAACCAGTTGCTTGTTTCTTTGAGCCGTCTCACTGCACCGTCAGGATGAATCTTTAATCTGAGGGCAAACCTGCAATGTGTAGCAATGGGAGAACCCAAGGTTTCAAAGCAAAAAACACACACACACACACACACACACACACACACGCACACCAACACATTCAGCATGTTTAGGGAGGCTGCTCAGGTGTGTAGTGTGAGGTCTGAGGAGAAGAAAGACTATTGTATTGTGTGTGGAATACTTTATTTTTCATTGTAGGAAATCAGAAAACACAGACCTTTGAAGTTCAGTGTATATACAGGAGTGTGTGTTTGTGTTGCTGTGAGTGCCGAATATGTTAACATTTGTGTGTGTTGTACGTTTGTGCCCAGTAAAAGTCCATTCATGTGTGCATGTGCTAAATGAGTACATGCCAACTGTGTGTATGTTCTCCTGGGTTTATAGATTCACTTTCATTACAGGTAGACAGCAAACGTTTAGAAAACTGGAAACTAGAAATGGAAAAAAATAATAATAATAATCCCAAAACATTAAAGATATGTCTAGCATATTATATTATTATTATTTCTATTGTTTAATGTTCCTATTTTATTCTACCTTTCATGTCAGGACCCTACAAAACAAGAATGGTCCCAGCTGCATACTAAGTAAACATGGTAACATCTATACTGTTTGTTAAATCAACATTATCCATGATTTGGTATTTTTTTGGTGATTTAGCGCCCAGAGTTTAAGAGTGGAATTCATTTACACACTGCTGTTGTAAATAGTTATACAGGTGTATTTGTAATGAATATATAACTAGTAAGTTGGCAACTTTGCTAAAAGCCAAACATACAGCAAGTGCAACAACAAAAGGCATAGGAGCAGGCTAACAGCTTACTAGTCCAACAGCAAGAAACCCAGCTCGTCATCTGTTGTGAAGCTCACGACAACACCAAAAGTCAGTCCCAGATTTACTCTCATCCGGCAGTCTTTGTCTCTTCTTAGCTTCCCCCATCAATGTCCTCTTGTGTCTCTTTGCCTCTGCCATTATTTCTGGTAGAGGCTGTGGAACCCAATTATATCTTCCCGGTCCCAGACCTGAAAACCTCCATTTACCAGGCAGATTATCGAGCTGAATTATCCGAAATGTAAGCACCAGCGTTTTTGGACGCATGCAGTACTAAGGTAAAAAATTCAGGATATCTTCACCGCTGCTCTGATTGGCAGTACAGCCTATATTGAAGCACATGATCTGTAAGTTTGGCTTGTTGAGTGAAAGACACACCTTTTTTTTTTTAGTCACCTTTAGCATATGAAATACATACATGTTTTAGTCATTTTCATGCCACATTGATCCACAGAAGCACTTTTGTCATTCACTGTCAACCTTTACTTTGGATTCTTTTAACCACGGCTGACCAGGTCCACTTCAAATGATTAAAAATGCCAATGTCAGGTGAACAGGAGTGCAGAATAACGGATAAACACAGGTTAATATTCTACATATTTTGTAGCCTTTTATCAAATGAGATCAGTTGCATGCTGCATTTTTGTAAGGTGGCATACATCATGCTACTCATCTATGTCTTGTCAGCTGGCTCAGGAGCCATCAGGAGGATGAGACATGAGGGAAAACAGTGGAAAGAGATTAAACTGCCTCTCACTTGTCTTTTCTACGAGAACAAGATTGTGAATGGCAAATAAACGGTCAGGGCTTCTGGATTAAAACAACTACAATATTTAAACATTGTCTGCAAAATGAGACGGGCACTTGCAAATTTAATGGGCCCGAGACTGTTTGAAAAATTAAAGCTTTGTTCAGTGGTATCATTTTCTGTGACATCCCTTCTAATCTTATCGCAGACAAATCTGGCCTTTTCTTTTCTCTGTTGTTCAGATTTGATGAAGTGAAATTTAAAAAATGGGGCCTTGGAAATTCAGAATCAAGGTGCATCAGTATTTGTAGAATGTATTCACACCTCACTGTTAACCAAGCTTTTGTGTCTTTGCCAGCCAAATATTAACTTTTTTAAACATGCTGTCAAATGCAAAGACGGCGGACATCTGAAAGTAGGGCAACACTGCAGATAGTAAAGAGAGGTTGAAAAAATATCAGAAGGCAAAATAAAGACATGGAGTGAGGCTGGAAAACAAACGGATGTCCAGACAGACAGACAAACCAATGAACAAGCAGAATGACTAAGAGATAAATATCCAGATACTGTCAGCAAAACAGACTTTGTCAGGAGATCACCATGCCGGACGAAGAAATCGTCTAACACATAACAACCCCATAAAACCGCATTGCATTTTGTATTTCTGTTTGTGTACAGATTAAAAACTCCTTGGAGTACATTTTAGCTAACCAGCTGCTGGCTGTATGTTTCTATGTAACAGAGTGATATTATAGTGATATCAATCATCTCATATTACATTTCCCAAATGTTAAACTGTTGCCTGAAGACCTGAGGGATGAGCAATGAGATATCACAGGGCAAGAACATAAGTGGTTGTAATCAAACCACAAGTTTCATAACGTTTTGGAATAAAAATTTAAAAATGATTATTTTATCTGTCTTTGTAAATGTCCATAGTCGTGTGCATACATTGTTTTTCCATACAATAAATAATATTTTTGTCTTTGTCTTTGTTTTTCAGTTTCATCTGGAAAAACGTAGTTTAGATTACAAGCCTGGCTGTTTCAGTGCTTACCGCCCCGTTGACGTTGCCACGTTCCTCGATTTTACAATGCAGTTAAGTTAGGCAGTTAAATATTGTCATAACTTGTAAGAATAATGGCATAAATAAGACTGTCCTTTTTAAAACCCTGATCCACAGAGCTTATTCTGTAGAAAAAAAAGAAAAGAAAAGAAAAAAAAAAAACAGCAGTTGAACCTCTCTGTTGGATATTAAGTGTGGCTTAAGTAGAAGTCCATTTACAGTGGACTGTACCATATGGACTGTGCGTGCGTGTGCATGCTATAACAGGCGGTAGTGCCACTTTCATACAGTGTCCAACTGCCACGTCTCCCCATTAAGGCCTGTCCCGGTACACTGAACGCAGACACACACAGACACACACACACACACACACACACACACACACACACACACACACACATATGGGTCTTCACTAAGTGGCTTGCCATCTTGCACTCTCCGTCTCCTGCCCTTTCACATGCTTAGACACACATGCATACAAGACACACTTATCCGTGTAGACACCGTCAGCATCATGTTTGGAAGGAGGGTGAAACACAAGGGATGGATACACATACACACACACACCTACACACACACGCACATGCACGAGCTAATGCCGCCCTCCTGCTGGCCTCTGTGGAATAGCCATGTCACAATCAAGAGGCTCCTTGGCCCTAATCTGCTTTTTAGGGCCCCGTCACAAACACTCATCTGCATAATCAGGACGACAAGTGTGGAGAGGGTGAAAGAGCAACAGAGGGTGGGAGGGATGATGGAAAAAGGATAAAGTGAGTAGGAAAGGATGAAAGGAGAAGAGGAGAGGGTGAGCCGGTCAGAGGGATGATATGGAAGGAGGTTACAGACGAGGGGGAAGGAGTAGAGTGGAAAGTGGGGTGGTGACAGGAAAGAGGGAGAATAGATGATGGAAGGAAGGGGGGGAAGGAGGTAAGGAATGAAAGATGAGGGCGAAGAGGAGAAAGGAAGTGTTAGAGGATGAAAAAACACTTGCTAAAGGTGAAGGTGAAGAGGAAGGGGTGGCCATGATGAAAATGAGGCAAGTAGGAAGTTAAGGTGGCATTGTGTGTGAGTGTGTGCGATATTGGTTATGACAGTCACACCTGCCGCCTCTCCTCACCCCTCACCTCTCCCCCTCCTCGTGTTTCCCTCGACCATCAGGAGTCATTAACAAAAAACTGAAGGGGGAGAACGCATTCGTTTCCCCCATCGCTTTCAAATGAGTCATTACCATCTGAACATCATTGAAAATCTTTGACCGACTTTTGTTGAAAGACTAAATTTGTATCAACTAGGTTTAACCTGTTTTAATGTACACATTTAGGAAATATCAGCAACATAAAATTCTGCATCAATTTAAACAGAGTAATATCAGCTTGCAAGAAGCATTCTGGGATGTTCTCATATTTTCAGCTCCTTCAGAATGCATTTATATGCATTGTTTTCTTTTGCAAAACACATTTTGGATTAAAAGTATTTGCTGCTATTGTGTTGCAATCCAGACATTGCAGACTTTTATAGCATGGATGACTTTTTTAGGTTTTAGGTAAATACTCCAACCACATGACGTTAAGCCACATGATGTTAAGTCAGTGAAAATTTAGCTGGAATGGATGTGGCATAGATGAAATTGTCATGACTATGTTTTCATTAGTGTATAATCACCTGAAAATAAAAATGATTGTGTTTTCAAAAATAAAAAATAAAAAACATAAAACATATCTGAAGCAACTTCGCTGTTTTCTTAAGCAAATTAGTTTTAACGTTGGCTGAACCAGTTGTCATTCTGATAGAGTGGGGAAAAATACTGTCTTGTTTGTATTTCTGTCTCAGTCGCAGTTAACCCCAGGAGGCAGGACAGGTCCACTTGCAAAATAGTGTCGAGTAGGAGAATTGCAAAATACCCAGCCAATGGAAGGCTAATACCCACAGCCAACTTCCTGTAAGCCAGACTACTGAATGAGTGGTGATGACAGGCTGCACTAACTTTAAAAAGATCTGTTAATGAAGCACCAAATTTATAGTTGAGATGCCATTGTCAAATACAGCTACCATTTCATAAAAAAACAAAATCTGTCTTATGTCAAAACAAAATCATTTCTGAAGTATGAACATTTAACTTGAATGTACTGAAGGTTTTTGTGTTTCATTGGTTTGATTTTAAAGTTGATTCAGGAACAAACGGTCCAAAAACAAAACACATAAGAAAACCAAAGTATACATAAGAAATACTTAATACTCAAAATCTTGGTTTCTCTTGTATGTTTATGGATTTCATTTTCAATTTTAGTTTTGCTTGCAGACATTTTGATCCCAAATCGACTTCCTAGGTGTCTCTCAGCACAACACAATCCTTTAAATGCTCACTGGGTTTTCTCAGTCTCTCCTCTCACACATGCAGATGTATTCAAACAGTCTGTTCACTTCCTTTCTCTTCCTCATTGCCTCTCTCCTCTTCTGCTTCTCTTTTGCATATGATGCACGTCGTCAGGCGAGGCAAGTCCAGCTGCCGCGTTAAAGAGAGCTGAGTGGAGCTCAGGTTCAGGACCCCCAGCCGAGGCCCGCATGCAGAATGGGGATGAACAGGCAAGTCCATGGACGCCTAATTGAGGGACCTTTAAAATTCCCACAGAGGACCAATCATGGTTTTCATCTGGGGCTACGCGGGGCTGAGAGAGGCCAGCGAGGGCCTCTCATATAGAGAAAAGTGACAAGAAGATATGGAGAAGCCCTGAGACCTCAGGCATAAATCTGCACATGGAGAGATTTTTATGTAAAAATGCACACATTTTATCATCTGAAATGACTAAACTGTCCAGTCTACTCCAATTCAGACATCACAAATTCACCCCACAGGCAATTAAATAAAATAGTGCTGCCAGACACTGAATTGTTTGAGTGAAAGATACACAGTGTCCTGTACAGTTAGATCTCTTTGGACATAAAACATCATACACCAGCTGTTTGGTAAACATTAGTGTGATGGTTTGCCGTTTTCTGATTTCTGACCTCATATTTCACAAACTGTTACAAAATATAGCTGCTGTAAGTTCTGTTTGTTAGCTGGCCTGCCCAGTCTGTGAGCTCAGAGCACTAGGGTAATGTAACTGTTTGTACAACAGGTGTTTTGGACCACCAGGAAGAGGAGGCTTTTAGGGGCAATGCTGACGGGGAGCAGAGCTAGTGTTGTGCAAGAACCCGAGCTAGGTAAGCAGGAAACTTAACTGGGCTCAGCAGCATCTACGGACATAATGGCAGAAGTGAAAAGCCCAAAGAGGACACTGATGGAGAAAGCTAAGAATAGAAAATGAAAGAGGGACTGAGCAAGATGTTTGAATTTTATTTTATACACCACGCCAGCTTTATATTTATATAAACTCTTTTTATATTGTGACCAGTCCTACTAAAAATCTATTCCCGAATATCCTTCTGCTTTGGATGAGACAGTTTGTCCAATAAAACTCAGCATTACTGCTTCAATCTGCATCTCAAATGCAAAGCTATAGATCCATCATGACTCATTCACATATTCAAACATAACATTTGCTGTGCAGCACAAGTGTGCAGAGACCAGATGCATCCTAACAACTGCATACACATTGCATCACCTCAACATATGTTTTCAGGGCATATCTCTTTTATGCATTAATATAAATCCTCTAGTTTATGGTGCAACACAGCCCGATGAGCAATGAAAGCGACATTTTTAGACAACGAGGGAATTCTCATACAGTGGAAGATCTCAGAGTGAGGTGCCCTGAGGCAAAAAGAAATTACCTGAAGGGAGACGAAGGGTTTGAGTCTTCAGAGATAAATAGGATTGAGACATTTGTGGTCCCCAGAGAATGAATACTGATGATTTGACCCCTGACTTTTCCTCTGGTGCCACCAGCAGGTTCACATTTGTGCTTCAGAGTGAAATGTTTTGACTGTTGGATTACCAAGAAATTTGGTACAGACATCTTTGGCCTGACTTTGGTTTGTCTAACAGTTTGGTTTTGTTTACAGTGAGCATTGTCGCTCAAAACATCATGCTTGAATGTTCCTAAATGATATTCAACCTAACATGACCCATCATTGTTTGCATTTTTGCGGTCTCTTTCAGCGACTTCATGGAAATTATAAAAGACAGCAAGCGAAGGCTGGTTGGGGAGCAACATGTAGACTCATTATGTCTCTCAGTTGTGGCATGACAAGAATTTATGGCTATAATTTCCTAATCTGACACAGTGACAATCATAACAGACAAAAAATATTGTGTGGTCTGACAACCCTCCTCATGCCATCCAGGGGTGTTGCATCCCCCAACCTAAAGCATGCTCTAATCCACAATCTGCAAATGCTGCCTCAACTCCTCCTCCTGTTTCTCCCTCTGTGGAAAAAGTTGCATAGCATGGTAGCGGCTGAGAGAGCAGGCGGGCAAGAAGGCTGGATGGGTAAGTTAGTGTGTGCATGTGTATGTGTGTTGCAAGAAAGGGGGAAGGGGGGGCTACAGAGGGTGGTGTGGCGTTGGGAGGGTGTTTCCCCAGCGGGACGCATTAACAAGCCCATCCAGTTAAATGTAGCCCCTGCATTACCTAATGTACCGGCCCTTCTCCAGCAGTGTAGGAGACAGCAGCATCCATTATTGATCAGATGGAGCTTCGCCTCTGAAGCTGGAAGCCTGGTGGAGGGAGAGGGATGGAGATGGAAGATGGGGGACTACGGAGGGAGGGGTAGAGAGGGAGAAAGAGGAGAGAGATTTGTTGTGAGATAAATTGAAGAAATGATTATTAGGACTTTGCGCTCGTCTCACTCTCTTTATCGCTGTTTATCACTGTCTCCTCGAATCCTCTCACTTACTGTCGTCCTCAGTCACACGTACTCATCTTACTTCCTCTTTCAGTTTCCATCTCTCTGTCCGGCTGTCAGCATTTCGCTTTTCTTCTTCTTTTCATAGATGATTTGTAAGCATCGATCACGTCTCGTCCTGCCTTCGTCCCCGCTGACAGCGGCTCTGCGTCTTGTCGCTCACATCATCATCATCATCCATATCATCCCGGCCATGTTTTCTTTTAATCCCTCCATCGTCCGATCATTCTGCCATCCTTCACTCCATCATTCATCCCTCTTTCCCTCCCTGGTGAGTTTGGCTGGGGGGAGAATTTGAATTTCACAGAAAGTCATTGGAGATTTGGTTTGGTTTTTGCTCGGGAGTTGGGGTTCTTATTTCTCTGTCTCTCTCTCTTCGTTGTTTGTGTTCCAGTCTCCTGTTTTTTTTGTTTTTTTTTTCTCTGCGTTATTAAGTACCCACTGCCATTCAAGCCAAGAGCTGAAAATAAGGATCATCCTAAGATCTTTGGCTTTGCCATCAGCCACTGTATTTACAGCTCGGTGGTATTCATAGATTTAAAATCTGACTTCTAGCCATATTTGAATTACACTTGATATGTCTGTCTTTACAAGCACTAGGCTGCACTGATCTCTTTTGCCCTAAAGGCTCTATTTTTTGAGTTTAATGTTGTGTTAAGGTTGTTTTTTGATTTTCTTTGTATAGTTTTGTTCTTACTGATTAACAAGGAACAAATAGCTGCATTCACCTCTAAAATAAGCTTCTGATCACAGTCATCAATTCGATCAACATGGATTGATTTCTCTTTAAATAGGAGACAAGCTAATGAACTTCCAGTGATGCTTAACCAGCAGAGATGCCAGTTATTCTCCACAGATCCTGATTTTGACAGATTGTGCCATTTGCCTCCAACATTACCCATTAAAACGCTTGATATCCTGACATCCTGAAGGCATATCGTCTTTTGTGAATAATTCACTTACTCAACGACACTACAAACAATAGCCTCACTTACTGAATATATGACCTTTGCAGGTTGAAATAGCATGTCTGCTTTAGGTTAGCTTCATTACATCAGAACTGTCTTAATAAAAAACTTCTACAGTTTGGTGGAAACCAAAGAATCCTTTCACAATTCAGTTCTTAGACCATCAAGTATGTATTTTATCTGGCAAAGGTCTAAGGACCAAAACAAAGTAAGTACAAGATTCACCACCTCTTTCCAAATCAATTTTGATTCTGCATGTATCGATAGAACATTATGGTTGCAAGCAGAAATGTGTAAAAATAAAAACACAATGATTTTATCGTCACATTTTGTTTCCCTTGAACGAGAAAATTTACTAATGAATCATCCCCCATAGGATGAAACTAAAGTCATGTGTTAAATTCATAACAGTCAGGCACTCCACCTCTGTATGAACAGCTTCAAGACAGACCCTTGTTTAGTACTTCCTGTAATGTTTGTGTTGGGTATCGTAACCATGGGAGCTGGATGTCTTGCTCAGGAGCACATTGGTAGATATTACTACAGTCTGCTGTGTGGAGGACTTGAACCTGATAACAGGTCAGATGTTTAAATCTCTAACACACCCAATATAATCAGCTGAGCATGACTTATGATGATGCAAGAGCTGACTGTGTTGGTGTTCCTTATTTCCATAGTGTGTGCGTGTGTCCGTTACCTACTTGGGACCTTTTTTGGTATAAACACTAACCTTGTCATGATCTGTATTCCTGTATTAGGACCTAATGCCCTAATGCTCATCATTTTTGAGGTCAGGGTTAGGGGTAAGGTATAAATTGAGGTTATGTTAAGGTTAGGATTAGGCATGAATTGGTCATGATTAAGGTTCAGGTAAGGGTTTAGGTTAGGCTTTACACAATGAATAAAGTCTGTCTCAATCTGTTATTTTTAGAAACTTTATGCCTATGTGTTACTGAGTCTCCTCGTTTTTACTTGTCTGTGTGCATCATTATTAGAGTGTTTTCCTCAGTTGTGTGTGTCTTCATTATGAAGTGTGTGTGTATGAACTAGCGTCCACCGGTGGGGGAGGCTGAATTATTGATGGTGTTTCAGTGCAGAATTGTGTGACAGTTAGCTTTAATTTCCCATTTAGCTGGAATAGGGAGAGACAACAGTGTGCTAACTAATCAATACAACAGAGTGTAGCAATACACACTACTGCTGGGGAAATAACACGTGCACATATGAGGAGTCCTACAAAACTCACATGAATACACAATTCAGTCTCTATAAGACATACTGCATGGAAATACAGTACATATTGATTGACTGCCTTTCTCACACAAACACACACACACAGTAAAAATCAAGAGAATGGAGCACAGAGACACAGAACACACACTGTAAGAAAACTGATAAGAAGGGTAATCTAACATGAATCTGACCCAAATGTCACATTTACATTGTGTTTTCTGCGTTGTTTTTCATTGGCTAAAGTTCCATTGGTGCTTTTTTTTAATTATGTCATCTTGTTGTGTTTGGTATTCTGACTGAAGAAGTTGCACCACCAACTGCTTATATCATTAACCAAGTCTTAATATTCACATAATGGTGATGGATGGAAAAAAGGCATTTTCTTTTGCCAATTTACCTTGGTTAAAATCTGTCTTACATTTGGATGGAAACACAGCTAGTGTCGCACTGTCGTGTCTTACTGGAACATCTTTCTGATCGTTGTGCAAAAGGAACAAACTGTGTTTTTGGCTTGATAGTCAACTTGCTCGTAAAAGCAACTTCACACTAGGGTTGTGAACGATAAACCGATGCGACCGGATATTCGGTTTAACAAGTGAGAGATACGGCTGCTTTGGTAGTAGCCTCCTCAATCGATACGAATTAGCCAAGAATTCCTAGATGAATCGGTTGTAGGGTCATGGATCGGGTATCGCGAGACTTGGAATCAGTTGGCGGCTTCACACACTTTTGGGGAAATCCCCCGGGCCCGTTCGCAGCACGTTGCGTGAGCGTGGCATATTTGGTCCGTCCTGCACGCGACTTCAAACCCCACCGGGAGCATTTCAGAAGCGAGCGTTTAGCCCGCCAGACTTTGTTTACTTGCTCAGATTTGGCAATTTTCCCGGTGTATGTTCTTCTAAATATGCTTCTACGTGTGTAAATATGCTACATAGTTAATTCGTTTCGCTTTTGTCTGTTTTTACAACCAGCAGTTTGCACGGGGTATTTTATTTTGAAAATCCACCGGATTTTCTCCAACAAGTGATGTTGATTCAGCCAAACTTTTTTGGTCCATGTCTAAAAATGTGATTTTGTTGTTGTTCTTTTTTAATTTTTATTTTTGCCAGTGCCATAAAGCAACAATGCTTGGGGATATGTGGTCTTTCACATATTTGAAAAGAAACTATTGTACTGTAAGATAGTCACTTTCATAGAATTGGCTTCTTTATTTTATAAAATATCTACAATAAATATTAACCGTAGAATCGAATCAAATCGTATCATTCTTACACTGTATCGATTCGCATCAAATCGGTCTGTAATAAACGTATATCGTTTTTGAATCATATCGTAACCTGTGCATCTAGATGCGTATTGAATCGTTTATCACAAAGAGATGTGCAACCCTACTTCACACCCACCCATTACTGTAATTTTTGCATCAATAAAATGTACCTCCTGTTGTTCTCATGCCATATTTCATTGAGGCACTGTTGAAGCAGAATGTAGTGTAGTTGACATAGACACTTTTGTCCCATTTTTTTCATATTTGAGGGGGATATACAGGGTATAATTCCCACACTCACAGTTCAGACACTAACTTATAACTAGGTAGTGATTTCAGACACAGCCTTAGACCTTATCAACTGATAATCAAACAGCAGCAGCTGGTGTAGCAGTGTGGTAACACTTATTGTTGGGGATAATGTGTAAAAAAAAACAAAAACATAACTATACGGCATTGAGGCCGAACTTCGAACTTCAATTATAATTTTCAGGTTGTTTTATTAGATGACTTACTTGTAATGCAGTTAAAGGATCTAAATGACTCTTGCATCCAGCTTGTGTAGCCAGTTTAGCCATTGCATGAAACACTGCTGCTCTTCTTTGAATGAAAACAAGGTATTAATTTTTTTTTTTTTTACCCCCTCCCTCCTACACCCTCTCGTCTCTGTATTGATCTGCACCTGAAGTCGGATGATGATCAGAGCCGCTACGCCTCAAAGAACAATTAATTGTGCATGTGATCGATGTTCATCCAGAAATCAATAGACACTCTGCTCTTCTCACTGTCCGTCTGAGTCTATCAGTGTTTGTGTGTGCACTCATGTAGGTGTGCATAAGTATGATAGTGGGTTTGTGTGTGTGTACTGGTTGGGGTTATACTTTAACTATGATAACTTTCTGTTTTTATGTCATCTTGTAGATGTTTTGTTTAAAGGCAACTGTGACCAACTGTAATACTTTATTCTTTTTTTGTGTGAATGTGTTTAAAGTAAATTGTTTTATGTGTTTTTTATATCTAAGTGAAGAAAATGTATATTGTATTGTATTTCAGTGTGTGTATACTTAGTTGGTATGGCAGAAACGGAATATAATATGTATGTCCTCTGTCTCTAGTTTGTTGTTGTAGTTTCATAAGGATACTTTCAGGTGAGTTTATTAGGTACACAATACAAAAATGTAATGCAACAGTGATGCTAATCTGTTGCCTTCATGACGATTACAATATTTAGTTGCATTGACCTGCTGTGGCATTTCTTTCCCTGATCAATTCTGTCCAGAGAAGTTGAAGAGAAACGGGATGGATCAAAGGCAGAACACTCACACAAACACATCTCATGCACACAAACACATGAACATTCTAAAACAAGACAAAACCAGACTTCAAGAATCCATACACATATTCAGGACACACTGCTGTATGTCGAAGTTGTTCTTGGCTACAGTTTATCTTCGTGCAGAAGCGCACACAAAAACAAACACAGACTCAGATAAAATCTTAGTTATAAGTCAACACCAACTCTACCAGTGCTGCCTTTTTGTTTAGGATGCAAAATCAATCATCCATCCTTATGGATGATACAGTTTGTAGAACCACACTCCACAACCTTGGAAATTTGTTTGCTCCATCAAATCATTGTTGTCCATTTTGTTTTTTGTTTAGTTCTGTTCCCTGTTTCGTAGGTGCCGGATGGATAAAGAGACTCTGGGAGGAAACAACAAAACTGAATGGTCAAATAAACAAAGATGTATAGCCAGGTCTTGGAAAGTTTGGGAAAGTTTCTGGATGTCAGATGCAGCTAAATTTGATGCAATTTTACAACGAATGAATTGAGTTTACTTTTTCAATATTTAACCAACATAACACAAACCTTGACTTTAACCAAAGTGTCTTTGAGGGGTTTTCCATCAACCTGGGTCGGTGATGATATGTGATTTGGCTTGGTGGCAGGGCAACCATGGTCTTTGCTGAGCTGTGTCCTCTACAGCTAAACTCCATGTGTCTGTGATGGAGACTACACACAATGATCTGTTAATATCTATTATTACTATTAGACAAAATGAATGTTTAAACAAGAAACAATATGAATATTTATTTTCAGTTCATCTCTGTTACATCAACTGTGTAGCCAGTTTTCAGCTGCCTAAGTCTTTTAAGAGCACGCAGTCCAATACTGTTTGGTTCCTTGCTGTTAGTTTACCATTTACAAATAGTTTTTAATATGCAGATTCTTATATGCACTGATGTGGTGATTTTTGATTTCCAAATCTGATCAAGAGATGCAGATGCAGTCAAGTTAGAGGAGGAGATTCAGAACAGATACAGAACAGAAAAGATGTAAAATATATTGTACATTTACCGCAGGTGCATTTTAGGTCCTCTAATGGAGGAGGACAAGGACAAGTTACACTAGGAATTAAAATGCTGGAGAGGAGTAGACAGACTAGACCCAGCTGAGTGGCCTCATAAAAAAGTAAACAGGAAATCGGCACCCAGGATGGGGTTCTTTCCTCCTGCCACCCAACAGCAGAGTTGGGTGGTGGTGGTGGTAGGGGGATTATAAAGTAGGGTTGCCAGGGCCAAAGACAGACAGAAACGGTGGATGCAGAGATACATTTTTCATTTGGGAAATGGAAAAAAATCATGATAAAAATACATGATAGCACTACAGAGCTTAATACAGTATTTCCAACTGATGAAAATACATTTAATAAAGAAAAGTTTTCAAATCAACCACAAATTAACAGATTTTCTTTGAGGCAATTACACTTTTTTACCAAATAAGTAGAAACAATAGAGATATATATAATAAGTTTATAGTAAGGGTGAATTATAATTTTATTTCGAAACGTAATCTTTGTGTTGCTGAATCACTTTCATCTTCTGAAATCGAAGAGGAAACAACAGAAGGATGTATATAAACATGAGGTATGTATGATGAAGATGACTGTAAGGACCGTTTTCAGTCTAGGACTTTATGAAAAACACCCAGTGCATGCTGGGAGATATCCATGGCGAGACACAGATGAGTGAAATATTAATGAGATGTAACATTTTTGCAGTGAGGTCATTTTTTTTTTCTTTCCTCATCCTGCTCATAGCATCAGCAGGTATGTTGTCACCTCCTGAAACACACATGACAAAGACACACAAATACACACACACGCACAGCACTTCTGCTGGTTGAGACAGGGTGGCTTCATGAGTGTGTGTGTGTATGTACTGTATGTGTGGAGGCCATTTGCAGGTAGGGAAATGAACACGTTGTGGCACTCAGAGGGCAGCTGCAGCCTTTCAGTGTGCGAGATGCGTGATGCACCGTGAGCTGGCAGCAGAGGCGGGGAATGAAAAGTGTTGTTGAAATGTGAAAGGTAAAGCGGAGAGTTTCAGAGTGTGTTGTGTGTGTGTCTGTATGTGTGTGTGTGAGAGAGACAGAGAGAGAGGTAAAGTGGTCTATAGTCGCTCAACCATCGTCCATTTTTGGATGAAACCTCTCGGATGAGTCATATCTGCTGCATCATCTGTTCACCCTCAGACAGACAGATGGTGTCATGCAGGCATGCCTCTAAGTCTTCAACTCATAAAAGTTTTTCAAAGTGTTAAAAGTTATACATTTAAGCATGTTCTGCTGCTCTTTTGAACTGATACAGAAAATATCTTACATGTACAAAGTCCACTGCTACTAGATGTTACACTAGAGCACACACACCAAAACAAATGCACCACAGCCAGTCGCACTTTTGACAAAACTAGTCATTTTATCTCAGAGATAATCCAAAAACACACTTCAAACTCGACAGTAACAAAATATAACTTACCAAAACTGTCTTTGTTAGTCTTTCCACGGTATTTCCAACAATTTCTGGTTTGCTTGAAATGGACCCTCATTTCACCAAGTTAGATGTCAAAATATTCAGGCTGCAATGGCACCAACATAGATAATCCTTGGGGACAAATGCACACGTTAAAGTACGTCCACTTAAAATGCTTGTTTTTTTACCACTGACAGTCTCAGATTGTAATTTAATGTGCCCGACGACATTATGGGAAGGAAAACTGCACTGGATAGGTGAAATCACAGATTCGAAAGGCTGAACTGAACAGTATCTTAGATAATTTATCAACCACCTCTTAACACCAATTAAACAGGCTGAAACAGATGTTGATAAGAGCAACCTATAAATCCAACAGTGTTGTGCAGACCACCAAAACATGTGGCTGAGGGTGGCCACAGACACAATGGCCCAACAGATAACTACTGTATTGGCTTGGTGTGTCAGTGCTTCTATGCTATGTCTTAAAAAACATAGCTTTGTAGCTGCTTGTCCTCTCAATTCAGTTCTGACTATCTTGTTAGTTTAAACTGAGTCCTGTAGTGCTTGCACAGAAGCTGTGTCAGCATGGATATTAGTTGTAGCAGGTCGTGGAAGGTCAAACAGCCATGCCAGAGACATGCAGCAGATAGATCACATAAGTCCTTGTTATAGCATTTATCCTGAATAGTAGCAAAAAGGATTTTGAGGATATCATTGTTGTGTGAACACATTTTGACTCTGGTTTTAATGCGTGAAAGGATTCAGTCAGTTAAAGAAATTCTTCCATCTTTGGTCTCTTGAATCCACCCATCCTGAATAAAAAAAAAAAAAAAAAACTCCACCTTGAATAAGTTCAGTTTGGGCCCATGTTGATGGATACAAATGTAGACAGGTGCAAATTGAATGAAGGAGGGGAAAAGAGCAGATATAAATGGGGAAAGTGGTGAGTGGCTTGGATGGAAAAATGAGCTGGATGTTTGTGAGAAAGACCCGATTCAAAGAAAGAAAGAGTCAGGAGAGAGACAAAGAGAAATGAGCAAGAGAAGTAGAAAAAGAGAGAGAAGGGAGGACAAGGCCCACCACACTCAGCTACAGGAAAGACTGCAATTAATAATTTACATCATCTGTCACTGTGCGCTCCAGTGGACCACTCAACAAACAGCACCCGTAATTTAAGGCAAAAACACACACACACACACACACACACACACACACACGCACAGAAATGCATGCGTGCATGGAGCTGCATTAACTCACACATGCACAAACATTTGCGGTTGCATGCAAGTGGCTGCACACTCACACGCATGTAACACTACAACTAACCGGTACGCTCTTTGCCCGACTTCCTGCCAAAAGCAAAACAGTAGAAATCAAACGACGGCACCGCGGCCCTCTACTCTCTTTTATATCCATTGTTTCATATCCCAACCCGGACCTCTGTCTCTCTGAGTCTACGCTCCGGGAAATGTGCTTCTTACGGTCCCTTTTGTCTCTGTGGCGGCCATGTGAAATTTATGCAGTGTATGTCACTGCTAGCTAGCACCCGACAGTAAATATTTGATACGTTTCCCATCCTTCGGAGAAATTCCCCCAAGCATGCGATTAGACCTGTTGGGGGCAGACCTGAAGCGATAGCAGCCATGATAAATTTAAAACGTTTGTTTTGGAGAGTAAAAATCCAGCAAATACCCATGTGGAAAGTCATAATTGATCTGTTGTGTCTACAGCCGGTCATCTGGTTCAGACTGAGGTGGTTTGGCTATTCATCACTTACCTAGTTTTATTTTCTCAGGAGCCTACTAATGTCACAATCCATTCCTCTGCTGCTCTGCCAGTAATTTTCCACTCTCCTCCCCTCTGCTCACTCTCCCTGCTGGCCACGCCCACCTCATCAGCCAACTCTGTTCACCTGTGTACTCAGGTGCTCCTCATCAGCGTCAAGCCACTATTTAAGCCTCTCTGGTTCACAGACTCACTGCCAGATTGTTCTTAGCCTCCATGCAAGACTCTCCAGCATTTTCCCTGGGCCTGATCTCCCGTTGCGAATCTGCCTGCCTCTGACTAACCTGCTTTGTTGTTCTCCCGGTAAACTCTTCAGCTTTCTGTCTCCGACCACGATCTCTGTCTCTACCCTTCCTGGTGTTTGCCTGCCGGTGTGGCATCCTGCTGCTACATTGCTGGATTTCCTCAACTTGCTGGACTTATATGAGAGGTTGGACATATCGCAGTCCCAAGAGACTCTGTTTAAGCCTGTTTTTGAGCTGCGTTCATTATTTCCTGTTTGAAGACTATTGAAGAAGGCATTAAAGACTCATTACCAAACTATCCTGTGGTCCGGGTTACTGCAATTGGAACTTCACACAGCCGTTAAAACTAATCCTAGAGTAACAAGGTGTGGTCACAGACAACATAGACAAATAAAAAATATAAACATCTCTTAAGGTTTTTCAAGGCTTTAAGGGTGACCTATTATGAAAAAAAAAAAAAACTTTAAGTGTTTGTGCACATATTTGTATCTGCAGGGCCTACCAACCCTTTTAAAGTGTGAAAAAAGACAACCCACTCAGTTTTATGTGCACTGCCTCAGTCAGAATATGTGACTAAACATACTATTTAGATTTTGCTGTAGATGTCAGAATATAAAAATACTGCCCCCCCTTTTCTGAATATTTCCAACCACGACCTGAGAGCTACCTTTGCCAAGATCCATTTCCTTTCTTGCAAGTGACAGACCTGTTAGCAATGTGTTAAAGCATAGATTAAAGTACAGTAATTGCTCTGTTGTTGGCTGTGACAAGCACAGTGTGTCTATCTGTGCTGAACATAACCACTATGAAATAATCACAAAATAACGTTCTCGATATTGGTGCTCCCTCTCTTCAATTCACTGTGAATGACACTCAATCACTACTCTCTCTCTCTCCCTTTCTCTTTCTCAAACAAAAGGAAACTTTATGTATCGCTATTTTGCAGACTGCAAACCAGACACAGTCATAGATCATGGTTACGGATGTGTGAGTACCTGAGTTTCATTCAGACAAATGTTGAAATGGACTGTGAGCACCATCTGATTGTGTCAGCTGTGTAAAATCCACACTTTACTAACACTAACACTTATGCGTAATAATGTTTCAACACTTAAATATTATACTTAATACTATAAATTGTAATTCCTTATAGGATATTTGATCTGTTTTTATGTATCTCAGGCACACAGACATCAGAGTCCTGCACTGATGTTGGTGTTGGCACCTTGACTGTTGCCTTCACAGCATCACAACTATTCCTAACACCAATAAAGAGACCGTTCATTTGATTACAAGTTAGTTTAGAATCAAAATAATTTTATGGTAGAAAAGTTACATAACCCACTTTAAATATACCAAGAAACGATTATCAGCAAAATTACTCTGACTGTAGCTTACATTGGATGGCTCATGATATTTCTTCTGCATTGTGACTCATGTTTCCCGCACCGCGTGACTCATCATTTCGGTTACACATTTGCATGTTCGTTAAATAGTAGTGGAACGAAGTTGAGTGCTAGGAAGCCCGTCCAAATGTTTTATTATTAAATACCTGATACACCACAACAAACCCAAACTTCTACAACATTCATACTGGCTGTCTATTTGAGAGACTTCCCTTCAGCCATGATGACATCTTGTGGCGATGACATCATAGGTAAATGACATCACGTGTGTTGAAAAGTGGCATGGTGCTAAAAGAAGGATAACAGTGTCAGAGCCTGAGAAGTGACTTCACTGGCTGAATATTTTATGAACATCTGAGTGGAAAGAGTCAAACTGTCTGTCCTGTATTCTTTTTTTGTACAATAGCAGAAGGGAAATGAGTGGAAGACAACAAACTCTGAGGGTAAAAGAAGTAACTTATATCAGTAAATACATTGTGAATATATTGAGAGCAAAAAGCAGAACAGAAACAGCTTCATCCTGTAAAATATGTTTAAAGATATTTATTTTATTTTTTTTATGTTCAGTGCCAAAAACAAAAAGTAGAACAGAGTTTTTGTCATCTGAAGGGCAATGTGGCCTTCATATGTCATTAGAATATTCAGAAATTTAAATACATATTTGAATTTTGACAAGGCATTCAGAAGCGATCACACATCGAAGACAAGGTCAGTGACACACACAAACTCGAATGGAAAACATTTCAATTTCACACTTCATCTGTCATAAAAATATCCTGTCCCCATCACCCAGACACACACACATACACACAGAAACGTGTTGTCAGTCACTCACGATTGCACTGCTTTTCAGATTATTTTAAGTACGCTCAAATGGGATGTGGTGATACAACACCTGAGCCAAAACTTTGCTTTCGAACACAGTTTTAAGAGGAACGACACTTATTGAAGGAATTCCTCTTTCACAAAACATGATGTTAATTTTAGAGATTGCAGTTACTTTACCTGATAGTGAGTGAAGTAATCTCTAAACATCAATCCAGAAAAAAAAGGAAACCTACAGAGGAAGTCAAAAGTCAGAGGTCATTAGATGCAATATATAGGATAAATATATAGAATATATAGGACCCCCTATTTAAGATAAGATTGATCCCACACCAGGGAAATTCACTTGTTACAACAGCTCACAATAAAATATAGTTTAAAAAAATCATAAAAGAGGTCAAAGATATACTAGACATATATAAAACTACTGCAAGGAACCTACTGCAAAAAAAAAGAAAAAAGAACAAACAGCAACAACATATTTGCACAATGACAACCATGTACACCTCATCAAAACAGCAAAATTAGATAAGATTACATGAAAAGAGTTACAGATACACTGATGCAAAAAACATGACACATCTACAAACAGTTATTTACGACTTTTTATTTATTATACTGTGGAAGATGGTGACTGACATGGACTGTGAGATAAATCCAATCTGTAAACCTGTCTTTAAATGTAAGACACCAGAGAATAATAATAAAAAATTTAAAAAAAACTAAGATACTCTATACAGCACATATTACATTATGAGTGATGCCTTTAATCCTGCGTGTTTGCTCTACGGGCGTTCATGAATTGTGTGTATGACCTGGGGCTATAAAAGTCTTGACTGTGCTGCTGTATTATATGACAGCTCTCCCTGAGAGATTGCGTTGCTGTTTAATTCGTCTGATCTTTTGATTCTGGATAAATTTAAACCGAGACCACACCAAACAGATAGCAGAAAGAGAGGATGAGAGGTGGTAATTGCTGCGTGGAAGTCCGTCAGATTGTGTTCTTAACATTCAGTGAGCTACATCATAGACTTCATTTCGCCATGTCAGTTTGTCTTTAAAGGAAAGAGAGACTTACAAGTAAGAGGTGTTGTTGCCGTGTTTTTATTTGTTCAACTTTTATCTTTAAAGGCTTTAAAGACTTTAAACATTATGTCTTTACCGTTATGCCAGCATGTTAACATTGTCATTATGAGCATGAATTAAACCAAATGTGCATGGCTAGATACCAATATTAGGAATCATATAAATCTTTAAAGTTTTAATGGTGTGTGGTTTTCATGTTTAAAAAAAAAAAGGGGGAAGCCTAAAGATATGAAAACGTTTTGTCGGATTATTAACAAACAAAAAACTGGCCTCATGTGACTCACAACAAACGCCTCAACCACACGTGTGGAAATTCCCTGAAAACAACGGCGGAGCATTACCACGTGTGAAGCACAAACTCCCTGGGTAATGAGGCATGTAGCTGTGAGATATTTTCCTTTTTGAAGTCCAATCATTCATGACCATAGCTGGCATAACTTAGTTTTAAGACCTCATGACCTAAGTTAACACAATAACAACTATCAACTATAGGAAAAGCCCCACAGATTGTTTGCTGTTACAGGTGGAAACAGGTCCAGCACGTTATTGCGTTAAAAAAGGAAGAGTGATTAGAGAACCAGGTCGAGCTGTGTCAATCACCTCACCTGGCACTGATCTCCTGAGCTGGCCCCACACCGCTCTCTTCTGCAGTTGAATGCCAACCCAGCCCCTTCCACATATTCGTCTGACACTGGATCAAAGCACATGCTAGTGAAACTGAAGTTGTTTTGAATTTAGTAGTGCCAAGAATTTGATATACTCCTTGTAGTTCTTGAGATACAGTCATTTCTACCTTATAATGTATTTAATTCAGTTCAATTCAATTTTATTTATAAAGTGCCAAATCATAACAAAGTTATCTCTTGACAGTTTTCATATAAAGCAAGTCTAGACCGTACTCTTTATAATATTATTTACAGAGACCCAACAATTCCCACCATGAGTAAGCACTTGGCTACGGTGGCAAGGGAAAACTTCCTTTTACCAGGCAGAAACCACGATCAGAACCGAGCTCATTGGTGGATGGTCATCTGCCGTGACCGGTTAAGTCGGCAGTCCCGTGGGTTTACTCATTTAATACCACAGGAAGACAACATATAATGTCTTTTAGGCATACATAATGGCAATATTGGACCGAGAAATCTTCAGATATCATTTTTCTTTTTGAATCTTTTGAATCAGTATTACAGTCCAGAATATGTGCATATCAAAAGTAATGAAGATGAGATTCCTGACCTTTTGTTCTAGAGTTGTTGAAAAAGTAAAAGCAACTCCCTGTAAGCCTCAGACTTTTATAACCTAAATTATAAACAACACTGTAAAGGTCCACTCTGGACATTGATGGTTTGACAGGACACATCATAGTATAACCCTAGAATGACAGAATTAACATCAAAGAAATATTAAATATAATGACTTTATGTGTACATTTGAGGGATAAACTACCTGTCCTTGAGACTGGGGGACTAATTACATAGAGCTATAATTCCTGTTACTCTGAGGAGGTTGTAAAAACTGAAACTTCAGAGTCAGTAACTTTATACTCATTCCTTTATTTCATATTCAATGTGCTGTAGTAAAGAGCCAAAAATATGTCAGTGTCCTACTGTATGCGCTGTAAAAGTCTTACACACGAGCACACACATCATAACCCCCAACATGTACAGTTTTTAAATACACAAACCACTCTAACACACTTACTGTGTAAGAAGCCCCCCAGACTGTGTGTCCTGCTACTGGTTGGACCTCCAGGCCTCATCAATATTGTAAACTGGTACTTAGCGGACAAAAGACAGCAAAGACCAGAGCAGAGGACACCTGGGGCAGAGAGAGAGCAGTGTGAAGAACGTGGCAAAGATCTGGTGTGTGTGTCTGTTTATCAGACTATAAATGTGTGTGTGTGTGTGGGCAGATGGGTGTTTGAGGTTTGGGTAAGTAGGTCTGCAGCTGTCTGTTTCTGTGTAATCGTGTGTTTCACAGTTTAAAATTCTCTATCACCATGCGCAACTTTGGCTTAATTTTTTTTTAATATGTTGCTTGTAAAAATGTAGGTTGTCTGATTAACTTTGCACACAAATTAAGATTTCTGCATCTGTCTTATGTATCTTACAACCCTGATTCCAAAATCTGTTGTAAGGCGGTGTAAAATGTAAATAAAAACAGAATACATCAAATTCGAGAGTGAGTGTATGCTTACAAAAAGCAAAGTTGATCAGTTTGAACATAAAATATATGTTAAATATATGTTGAAAAGGATTTGCAAATCATGTAATCTTTTTTCTGAGTACCAACTTTTTTGGAATCTGGGTTGTATATATTGCTGCTGTAATATTAAGTTGATATTTGTATTTCTGTAGGAACATTTTGATCTACAGTAGAATTTAAAGGGATAGTTCAGGTGTTACCTGCAGTAGACAGTGGTCAGCTCACTCCCTGTGAGCTACTACTACTATGGTGTAATACTTACATAGGAATAAGTGAGTCCTTGGGTTGAGAACAAATTTTTTAAAAACATATTATACTACAAAAAACTTAAAATTTCAATTTAAAATATCTTTTGCATTTCCTGTAGTTCAAATATAAGCCTGCTACACAGCCACATTCATGCGCATAGCATGCATAAACATCCATAATTAGCAGCGAGTTAAAATGTGATGAAAATAAGCGTAGGCAAAATGGTTAAAAAACGCTGCAATCGTGGCTTCAAATAGAAAATTTTAGGAAGAGTAGTGAGCACCCCTTTTCCACCAAATTAGCTCTGGTTCTTGAAGTGGTTCCTTTCGGAATTCAACAACAATGAATGATCTTATTAGAAATAAATACGCCCCCTGCATAAACTGTCCATAGCTGAATTGCATTGGCCTAAGCTGCTGTATTTTAACATTTGTCATAATGGTGGTACTTGGAGAGTACTAATATTTTCTCAAGTGGAACACGATGTAAAAAGTTTGAGAGAAATTTTGATTCATGTTCAGGATAAGAATTATGGAATATGTTGTAGAGATCAGTTCAATGAATACTAATCACTTTTTGCAGTTATATAATATGACATAAGTACAAATGCATCCACAGTATCAGCAAAGGCCCTGTTAAAGAAAATGTCCAACAAGTTCAGAGGCATTAATGAGAAGTTGTCTTGGCTTTGAATGATAAAAACTTCCTCAGGATGTACATGTCAATATTCCCCTTGAACAGGTTCCTAAACCCTGAGCTGCTGTAGTGGAGCTGATCAGTGTGCACCAGCAGCATGCTGTGGTTGTACTGGACAGCTCTGAGGCGAGAGTATGTTTGACAGTGTGAATACGAAGCAGGCCAAAGCTAAAAAGAATTGTGCACGCTCCTCCAGCTCATCCTAAAACAGGAATATAGTGTAATGAAAGGATACGGCTTCACTGATTGACAGACAGTCAAAGATGTGAGAGGATGTGTTTACTCTCCTCAACCTAAACCCTGCCACTCAGCCTGTGTGTCCACAGCATCGGCTCAGTTAACAAAATCAATAAGCCTGCGTGTGTGTGAACGTGTCGTGAGGAGTGTATGAGTGTGTGAGGGGGAGGACGGGGGAGGTCAATGTATCTGTGCGTGTGCAGGTGAGAGAGTTGTTCCCAAGGCGGGACGTCCCTTTCCCTCACATCAATTATTGAGAAGTCAGGACACACCGAGAGCTCCAGGAGGGGGGTCACAGGTCAGGAGACCAGGACTCCGGTGGGTTTCCAAAGGCCTCAGTGTTCCTCACCCCATCCACACAAACATGTTCACACACACACACACACACACACACACACACACACACACACACACACACACACACACACACGACTTCCAAAGGAGACTCAATACACAGAGTGCATATACTGTGCATTAAGTCACTCACGCAGTGTTTGAGGTCAGCTGATAGGCAGTTGATATTTTCCACCATTGTTCAAGACACAGTATTTAACCCATTTCATACTGAAATAATGACATTTAAGCTAGAATAAGAGACAACTGTTAAAGAGTTACAAACAACTAGCTATATTTGGTCCATATCTTATTGTGTAACATTTTCACCATAAAAAAACAAAAATTAAATGAATGGCGTCTCTGTCATTCCCACTCTACGCTTCCACATCAACTCTCTGTGATTTACAGAGTTTCCTGATGGACAGAAAAGTAAACTGCTGCAAACTATAGCTGCTGTTAGTTAATGATAGCTCAGTCTGTTAGCCAGGTAGCCGAGACAGTGAACTCAGAGCACTGGAGGAGTGTTAGTATTTGTACCACTAGCATTTTGGACCACCGGGAAGAGTATATTTTCAGGCCCAGGTGCGGAGAGTACCGAGCAAGAGGCCACCGGACAAGAGGGACTGACTTTTAGTCGTGGTAAGAGATTCGTGAAATAAAAGTCTGAAAGACAGACGCTGAACTGGTCTTCTTGCTGTTAGACTACGTCTTGTGTTGTTGCACTTGCTTGATGTTTGGCTCTTAGCAAAGTCATCGACTCACTAGTTTTTGATCATAAGTAATGTAATCATAACTGATGTTGCATTGTTCATACTCACGACAGTGGTTTTATACTTTGAAATGGAGAGCATTAAATCGCAAAAATACTAACTTCTATGCAATGTTGCTTTAACATTTTAGATGCAACGGCCATAAAGAGAATCATACACCATCAGCTTTGACCGTTCCTTAACCCTAACATACCTCTTCCACATTCTTTCTTTCTGCATTGAGAGCCTCCCCCTCAAGCACTGAGCATTTCCATAGATAAAATCTCTGTTTTTCTGGTTCTGCTGATGAACACGAAGAATTTGCAGCGGTTGTTACCTACTGTAACCAGGAACCTTTGTATATATTTGTATATCTTAATGTATTTCTTTCCCCATTATGCCTGGATGCTGTTAGAACAGGTTTTCCGTCAGTGGGTGCGTTAACGCTTCAGTAGGATGGTTCTGCCATCTCATCAAGGGGCTCCAAGGTTATGAAACTCCTTTACTGCACAGGAATAACCATTGAATCAGAAACAAAACTGTAGTTATGTGTGGTTTCACAGCATCGGCAGTGTTATGTGTTCATCTTGAAGTACATTCCCAAGCAGCAGATATACTGTACCTCTCAGAGCAGCCCTGGAATTGTACTTGAGCTCCACAAACTGCTCTAAATCCCTTTCTGAAATCCCTTATTCTCTCAGCAGCTGTCCAGCTCTGAGGGATTTTGAGGACTTTTGACAAGATCGTCAAGATTTACTACATTTGCCTCCTCTCTCACCCTCTCTCCACACACACACACACACATCCATAAGATTCTGACATGCTTTGAGGGAGTTATTCCACCATGAGACTCCCACTTCACCTTCATCATGTCTTTCTCTCTGCCTCTTCTTCCTCATCTTCATTTTTAGGAGGCTATCCTGGCCCGAGACCACCAAGATACCCCCTCACCTCCCACCTCACTCATCCACACTTTACCATTACCCCCCACCACCACCACTAACACTACCACCACCGCTGGCTACATTAAAGGTAGGGATGGCTGATGCGTGTAGCGTTAAAGGGGCAGGCGGCCCAGCAGCGCCTGCCTGTGTCTGGGCCGGGGCCCGGCTCATGAAATATTGACGGGCAAGTGTCCCTTCCAGGAGCTGGCTCGCTCAGTCTTGAGAGGAGGAGGGAGGAGGGAGGAGGAGCAGGAGGGCCACATTAATATTTCAGACTGCAATCTCCTGCTTGACAAACTCTCCCACGTGATTGGGTAAAAAGCTGCTTGCATTGCCTAGCAAGCCCCCACTTCACCCATTTCCCCCCCTTTCCACTCTCTCTCTTTCTACATTTCTTTCTTTCTTCTAGGCTTGCTCGCCCTTTCTCCCTGTTTGCCATCTCACCCTCCTTACTCTCACCTCACTCGTCCTGCTTTTTAACCAAATTTGATTCCTGGGTGTTTGGTGATGGTGTGTGGATGCCGAGGGATGGGGTGGTGGCGGAGCAAGGGTGAGTGGTGGTGGTGCGTGGATGGGGGAGGTTAATTAATTACGGCCAGTGATTTTGGCCAGCCTCGGTAGTCGTGGGCCGCCACTCTCGGCAGGCCGTGGCCTCCAGGGGCCCTACCCGTGGGTCCTGCCAAATGAAGTGGCATTCATTTTTTATGAAGAGCAGGTTATCCTATTTAGTCAGATTAAAACAGGCAAGGAGAGGGAGGAGGAGGAGGAGAGGGGACAGATCCAAAGAGAAGTGAGCAAGCCAGAAAATAGAACCTTCCTCTCCCCCCATTTACCCGCCTTTTCCTCCACCTCCCCCCTTTTCTGTCTGCTTTACTTTACTCTTAAGCTTCACTCAAAAACAACCTTCCCCTCCTTCTCTCCTCCTCCGCCACCGCCACTCCCATCCACGCCATCTCACCCCCCTTGTCACCCCACTCCACCCTCCCACCCATTAACCTGGTTATGGGTGCAGAGTGCTTCGCTGACCCTTTGCCAGGTGTGGCATAACCCTCACTCTCTTCTTTGTCCATATCTTTCTTTGCGTCTCTCTTGTCCTCGTTTAGCATTTCTCCCCTCTTTAACTTCTCTTGTCTGTTTCTCCTCAGCTGTCTCGCCATTTTGAGGTTCATTTATGCTTTCCTCTCCCAGTCTGAATGAAGTTAGGGCTCGTGATTGATTTCTGATTGGTTGTTTAAAGGCAGCAGAGCACCCGGAGTAAGCCAAGCAGCAAACCTGAGTGAGAAAAAAAAACCTTACTTCATATTTTTACAAATATCTTGACTAGGGGAAACATTAATGTGACTGAAATTTGCAGCTGAGAGAATTAAATTTTGCTGTAAATAATTTATTGACTGCAACCATCTTTGCCACCACCTCCACATTGGATGGTTCTTCGGCTCCGCCTGCCAAGTTTTATGCCACCAACGAGAATATTCCTGCTCTGCATGCAGCGAGTAATGCTTTTATAACTCAAAACTGCCTCTTCCCCTGCTGCCGTCTTTAATTGGCGTGTTATTCGTTTGATTTTAGGCAGTCTGATCGGTGTGTTTGTTTGGTATCAGATAATTTGGCATTAGTGTTTTGTAGAGAGAGAGGAGAATGGGTTCAGTACTTATAGCAGTTATAAAAGTATCCAGAGCATGTACACTCATTCAAATTTTATGCTGTAATTTACCAGCTTCTCTCATGAAATTATGTTCATGTTGCAGACTGAGTGAGGTTGAGAGATGCTGGATTAATGCTTAAAGGCCAGCTGCCAGGATAGCTTACCCTCCTCCGGGCAGTGCTGGTGTGAAGGAAGTAAAATTCATCACAACCAAAAAAACACCCACACCAAACCCCCTGGGCAGCTAGAAAGTGTATAGAAACCAGCCCCAGCTGAGCCTAAAAGCTGGATGAATTAATAACACTTTCACTTGTGTCCTTTCCTAAAAACATTTAGGTGATCAGCAGCAAAGAGTCAGAAAGCAGTTGTATGATTGTGAGCCAGAAAGCCCCTGAAATGTGAGTTCTACAGTGAAACTTATACTATGGTTTGGTTTGGTTAAATAACATTGTTAGGCTCAGAGAAAGATCATTGTATGGGTCAAAATAAGCACTCAGGTAAAGTAGCTACACGGAGCTTTATAGTGAGTTTTAGCTCATTGTTTAGCTGTGTAGCCACAACATTACTGCTTTGGTTCACTCCTCATAGTGATGTCTTCACCACATCAGGGAGACCCACACAGTCTGTGTATGGAGGAGGTGTAAACCATGTTTACAGACAGATGATGCATGTGTGAATAAGGATGATGGTGAATATGTTTTATATCTTTCTTGTATTGTTAACAAGGTGTGGCCCTTGATGCTGTCAGTAGAGGAGCATGCAGTGTAACATAACGAGGATAAAAGTTTTAAATCATTTTTATTGTATACATGTATATGATGAGGTTTTGTCTTTGTATGAGGCACGTAAAGATTCTCTTTCAGCAGTTTGTGTACTTATTTAGTTTCCACATCTCATATTTTTCCTCCCCTCATCTCCTTCACTCATGTCTTTCCTTTCATCTACTTTTGTTCGTCATGTCTTCATCCGCACATCCTCCCTCAGCCCCACTTCACCCCATCCATCTCCACCACCTCCTCTCCTTTTTCTACCTGTCTGCCGCCCGCTGTGGGAGGTTTCTCCTAAATGATGCAGGAGGCGGCAGACAGAACTTTAACATGGCAAAGCCAATGGCACGTAAAAACCAGCATGGCCAGCATGAAACATCCTCCTGGGGTGAGAGGTGGAGGAGAAGAGGAGGGAGCGAGGAAAGTGAAAGCAGAAGAGATGGAGGAGAGGACGGCGAGGCAGAGGAGAAGAAGGAGGCACAACTGTGAAAAGTGAGAGCGGGAAAGAAACATAGGAGACCCTTCGCGGAAAAATCGCATTAACAGAATAATATCCGTCATTGACTGAAACATTTTAACACTGACGGAAAATCTGATGGCCGTCCATTATTTTAACAGATTAACATTGAGGGCGATCTAACATATGTTAAGTAGTTCACACAAATCACTGTTAACCACACGCAGACCACCTGTCCAGATGGAGTGTGCATTCTAAGTAGCTATTGTATTTAATCTCGCATGCATGATCCCGTTGTCCAGTTGTTTTTTAGCATCTCACTGAGAGGATATATTGCTACACAAAAGTAGCATCCAACCAAAACACAGCAGCTGAAGTTTTCAATAATTATGATGTGTTTGTTAAACGAAATGAGAAAACAGGTATCGATGCAGTGGAGGATGAGTGACAAGCAGGTAATATTGATAATGTTTTTGACATGTCAGTTCATCTTTCCTCTCCATGTCCCTCATAATAAATATTATTGTGATTGAGATGTTAATGCTATTAAATTAGCTGTATGACTCATTATCATTCAAATAAAATGACTTACAATAATAATAATGATGACTATGGTTATGATTATGACAGGATTTTTACGTTCCTGCCTGTCAGCATGACAGACATCGAGAAAGTCTAGCGTAACATCTGCAGGGATCATTGTGTTGTTAGTACTTGCCACCATCATTCAGGTGACCTTTCACATTGTATTCGAACCTCAATGATCTCCAGAGAAAAAAAGGATGGATGACAGGTTGGCGAGAAACAGATAAAAGAGAGTTGATGGAAGGGAAGCGAAGAAGATGAAGGTGAGGAGACGAAAGAAAACACACAAATACACACACTCTGGCCTGACACTCTTGACCCTAACCTAGCACCAAGCTGGTCTGATCTGTACTTCAGTCCACAATAAACACTCTGTCAGTCCCTGCAGTCTGGATAACAGAAATCATAACTGTGTTAGTGCTCCGAGTGCAGCCATGCAGATAATGTAGGGAAGTAACTCGGGAACACACACAGATTCACACACGTCAGTGAATTTCCTAACGGCCGTGTTTTAAAGGACAAGGCCGGTGGGACAGTCAGTGAGCAAGAATCAATGAGGAGGATGGGACTCCCTGTGTATCTCTGAGACTGAGAGCTACATACACTTATGTGTGGAACTGTGTGTGTGTTTGTCTTCGGTATTGTGTATCTCAATATCACATATGAAACATAGACTAGTGCCCCCTTGTGAACCAAAGACATGTTTGCAAACGAATAATGGATATGTCAGATTTTCTCAAACTATATGTCAAAAAAGGACCATCTGAATTTGGCGTCCTGCCGTGCTGTTCTTGTTTTTTTTTTATCTCTTTGTCCAACACATTCACACTCCCAACTCGCGAAATATGTGCACTTGGTCAGCGGCTCTACATTTCAAACTATGACACTGCAGGTAACGTTACTTAACATAAAAGGTCAACGTTAGAAGTCAATGTTGACTTCAGTCTTACAGCAGGAAACATTTATGAACCAAAACTAGTTGGGTTAGAGTTAGGAAAAGAATGTGGTTTGGGTTAAAGTAAGTGTGTAACTTTATGTAACGTGAAAAGTCAATGTTGACTTCGGTTTCACGCGGGACACAAACAGCTGTCTTCTGGGTGAATGCCATATGTTTGTTTAGGTACCAACACTAGTTTGGTTTGGGGTGGACTGGATTAGAATGTTGACTTCAGTATGTAGCATAGCATGATAAGACGGAGCAGTGGGTTAGAGGGTTTGTAAAGTCAGTTAGAAAACAGTTTTTACTTCAGTTTCACAGCCGTCTTTTTGGTGAAAGTCTTTTGCTTGAGCCATCCACCCACCCAACCTCTTCCAAACGCAGACTTTATCGCCCTTTAAACTATATCATCTGACTTTAACGGCACATCATAATATTATGCTAAATTAAATATTTAGCCTCCTTTTAGCTCTCTTTTGGTCTCCACCAGTGTCTGCGAAAAGCTATATTTAGCTGCTAGATGATTCAAATTTGTCTTAAAACTTAGAGAATCGGGGAGAATTGTATGTGGGTTAGTCAAGAGACTTCTTTTTGCTTCATCTTTTTATATAAAAACACTGATATATGTTGCTTTAAAGGATTTATTAACATTGTTACATAGGGCAATTCCACCATTTTCTCATTTAATACTGCACTTGAAAAATTAATGAATTTCAAATTTGAAAATTCTGAGATGTGCATCCCATGACTGGGATAACTATGTCTGTTTTTATAGTGATCTGGATCCTGGTGCACATTTTAAAAAATGTAAACATTTTCTATTATTAAAATAATAATAATAAACTTGGAGGACTGTGCAGCCTTGACAGTGTTTATATTGTGTAAATATAAATTTCTATCATCACGTCAATGTTACAGTGTTTTTTTCAGGTTTAGCATTTTGACTTTAACCCGTGCCGGTCAAGCTGCTGCTTTAATTGTCACCACTGATTGATTTTTGGTTTGTCAGTTACATGTGGTATAGGTTCTCTAAGGTTAAAGCTGAAAACACACACACACACACACACACACACACACACACACACACACACACACACACACAAATGCATGTTGAAAAGCATACAGCCGACCTTACTGTACCTACGTCCCCACAGACATGTCTCATGAGTGGACAGAACAGCCACATATGTAATGAAAAAGCAACAAAACACTCACTGACACACTTCAGTGGACACTACAGATAATGGCAGATCTTCCTCTCTTTCTCTCTCTCTCTCTCTCTCTCTCTCTCTCTGTCCCAGTGGACTGGCTGGAAAGACATTTCAGAACATTTTTAAAACATCCAAGTGTCCGATTTGGGACAGAATGCACTTGTTCTTCATTTTCAACACATGAACGCATTACAGTATCCATAACAGCTCAAAACCTGAGCAAGTAAAACCAAAATATTTACATGGCTAATTGAATATGTTATTTTTATGTACTTTGACTGAACTGTACCTTTAAAATGCGACTGACAAAAGTAAACATGTATTTTGCGATGTGTGAGTTTTAACAGGTTTTTTTGGTTTACATTAAGCTCACTTCTGAACGACCACATTAACTTTCAGCCGCAGTAAAAACATGAACAAAACCCCATCAAAACTGAAGGTAAGATGTTTTTACTCCCCCACCACTCAGGACGAGATTACTCCATTAATGGACCTGCCTGCCTCTTTTTCTCTCTCCCCCCCACCAACACTCTTACAGTACTCTTCCACCTAGTGAATTATGAATGGAGGGGCCCCTTGTTTTTCTGCCTCTGGCCGGCCCGGTGTCCACTCAGTGCACTCTACTGTACATGCACACATCACATTTAAACACAGAGCAAAATGGGATGGAGCAAGGTATCAGATCAGATCAGATCGATGGTGATAAAGTTTGGCAAGAGACGCATTGTACGACTTTCAAGATGATTGTAGATGATCTTGCTAAAAAAAAGTATGTCTGCAGACAGATAATGAGACAAAGGTCAAGACGCAGTCAAATCGCAAAAATTTGGATGGATGGATAGATACAGTGTCATGTTTTGTGGCGAAAGTTTGAGATATCCAACTTCACCCAACCTGTTCTCATTTCAGGTTGTCAAGTACTGACACTTTGTCACGCTCCCTCTGCATCTCATACAGACAAGCACAGCATCCTTTAGCATCTTTATGAGAGACACTGGGCTGACAAAGCCCTGTGAACCCTTCATTCATCATTCTGGTTTATTGCAACCTAGCTCTTATTTCTGGAGTTTATTTTGTAGTTGCTATCAGTAACAACATCATTGTACTCGCCAAGTTAATTGCTGAGATCTGGGAATATGTCAACATTGCTAAAAACAAGTCCTACAGGGCAAGAAACACAAAGTTAGATGATCAGAGAGAATTTAAACAAACTCCCCAGGTTACCAAACCTATCTGAAAAGGAAGGTGAACTGGAAAATTACCAAAACTGCACACACCCAAGTATTAATACAGACATTTCAAGCATGCTCAAATGTACCTTTACCTCCAAATAAAGTGGTAAATTGGATAAATTATTGGCAACCTGAGCTTGTTTTTCCCCATTTTCCATGTCTGACTTTTAGCAATGTCAAAGCCAACATCAATGAACTGTTATCATATCTGAGAATGGCCAAAGCTGTGGAAATAACCCAAAATACAGACCCACAACACCCACAACAACAACAAAAAAAGGTAATTTACCTTTAAAAGAATTTTTACGCAGTGGTTAGCACTGTTGCCTCACAGCAAGATTCCTGGTTCCTGGTTCGAACCTCGGCTGGAGTTGCCATGTTCTCTGCGTGGGTTCTTGTCTGGGTACTCCAGCTTCCTCCCACAGTCCAAAGACATGCACTTAAAAGGTTAATTGGTGACTCTAAATGTCCCGCAGGTGTGAATGTGTGTGTGAGTGTGAATGAGTGTCTCTATGTGCCCTGTGATAAGCTGGCGACTTGTCCAGGGTGTACCCTGCCTCTCACTCAAAGTCAGCTGGGATAGGCTCCAGCCCCACTGTGACCATGATGAGGTTAAGTAGTTTCAGAGAAGAAGAAGAAGAAGAAGAAGAAGAAGAAGGGGTTCGGTGCCTTGCTCAAGGGCACCTCCGCAGTGCCCAGGAGAATGGATGAATACAAGAATCTTTACGAAGCCAGACACACAGAGAACTCAATAATATGTTGCCTCATTGGCTGCTATTATGTTGTTTCATCTGACTTAACGTGTCCTCCTTTAACGAGGCCTCGGCAGCGCTAATGATGAGCCGCAGCCATAATTAGCCTCATCAGAAGGACTTTCAAAGTGTTTAGATTATCTTAATTAGCTTTGGTACGCACCGCCTGTGTGTGAGTGTGCAAACACAGATGCACGCAAGCATGCACGGTCACACACACTGCACATATAGTAAAACACATGCATGCACACACTCATTCCTTGTAGACCCGGCCTCAAGCTATTGCGCTAACGAGGCTGAGAGCTCACGAAAATCCGTTGGTTTTAAAAGTTAAATGGCACTGTGTAAATATATTTCCAAGGGATATCCGGGGAATAATCAACTTTTAATTTGACTGCTAATTTAGTTAGTCGCCACAGTGCTCAACTGCCTCCCTGAAGTCATTTGAAGGGAAAGAAGAGAGAAAGAGAGCTGAAAACCCTACGAGGAAATTGCTCGAAAAATCACTATCAGAGGTTTCTTAGATTTTCTATCCTGAGGATATCTGTGCATTTGTGGAATTACAATAAGGGTAAAAATCTGAAAAAGAAGGGAAAAAAGAGAGGGAAGATTTTGAAGAGTTTTGCCTGGAGAAGTGCATCTCCCTCCCTTGTTAACTACAGCAAAGTTGATGCAATAGCATATTAAGTCAGTCAATGGACGTTATCAATGCCAGGATCCATTAATGGACAACAGCCGGCAGCACGAAGCTGCAGTGCTTTCACACATAGATGTGTTAAATTGATGTGTTTTTGTTTTTTTTAAGCATTTCCTTAAAGAAAAACAAGAGAAAACAACAGTTTTTGATTCATTTTTGATTTTTATTCATCTTAAGTAAATTTGAATTTAATCATGATAATGTAAATTATGATTGCACTTCAGGGTCAGGGTATCAGGACACACCTCTGTCTTTTTTTAAAACAGGCATGTGTGACAACCGTTGAGAAAATAAGTAATTGTATCACATTTGCTCCAGAATCGGTAAATCTTGGCTGCTATACTCCCTACTATAGACCTACCATAAATACCCCTGTACTTCAGTCTGTATGACGGATGCTACACTGATAGGTTTCACTTTAGATTTTAACTATAACCGTTTGACTTGATTTTTGGGTTAGGTGGCCTTACAAACCTGAGGTTACACCTTGTTAGAGGACAATAACTTGTTACTTATTGAAAAAACACCTTTGTTTCCTGATTTTACGTCCATATTACACACCTGTTACAATTGTAAAATAACTGTACATAAAAACCAAATTTCAGTCAGGTGAGATGTGTCAAAATGGGTCAAAACATCTTTGATTTCTTGTAAATGGAGAATCAAGGCCTGTTAAAGACACACGCTTAATGTGTAAGTTAATCATCTTTTGAAGATCGTTTATTTGTACAAATTGCACCTGTAAAAAATCTTTAAAATAACCTGAACGTGATCAGCAGACCCCTCCCTACTTGTTATCTCACGCTGTGCTGATTAATAGGTGGCTTAATGGGATTAATGACAGCACTGATAGTAATGAGGAAGTGCGATTAGCATAAAGCAGGTGGTGTTTGGGTTATTTAAGGATCCTGGAGGGTGGCTTTTGCTTAGGAATGCAGAAATCAAAGACTGTGGGTGATCAGGGTGTGTGTGTGTGTGTGTGTGTGTGTGTGTGTGTGTGTGTGTGTGTGTGTGTGTGTGAGGCCTTGGCCTTTCTCAGTGTGTTCAGCTCCTCAGAGGGACCCAGTGGGAGAGCAGAGCAGAGCAGAGCATCGCTGGAGAGAGACGATTGAGGGAGGGATGTAGAGATGAAGGTGAGGACGAGGATCCAAATGCTGCAAAAAATGAGGGTAAAAGTGTGATTTCATCATCAGGTTGTTATCCTCTTGGATTCAAGCTTGTCAGCACTTACCAAAAAACCCACAAGCAGCCAGGCCAGCGACATCAACTTTTCTTAATTAGAATTTATTGCAGAGCTCTTGTATCAGAGTTTTATCGAGATCTCCCTCAGTGTATTTACAATGTGTTGCCAACTGGGACAAACCTGCAAGATGGACTTCATACCTACCTGTTCCAAAGGAAAACAGTCTGATTCTGGTTGAGAGTTTATGACTAACCCGCCTCTACAATCTGTTATGTGGGCTCACATGTGGAGACCTCACCTTAAGGCAGTGATAATAATCCAACCATTTTCTTGTTCAGAATGACGATAAATTGACTCACCCAAGGTTTGTTTATACCGACCTTTTTACAAAGACATGAAATAGTAGGGTAAACAGAGGTCTTACCAATTAAGGATCCGTTGCTCCTCCATTAAATAGAACAGAGACTTTTTTAGTATCATTAGAAACACCTGTGTTGACCCTTCTATTTCATGTCAAAATGGCTACTGTGAAAAAGGTCTATTAGTAAAGGTTGAATGTCCCTTGGCTGCTACTTGGGAAGTTGCAAATTAGTCTATCAGCGACCTGTACGGAGTATAGAATCAGCGACACTTGATATTTGCGAAAAGTTCACGTACACCCGTCCTGTGACTGGATTTGCCTCTCAGCAAAGATGAGACAGCAAATGTTGAACGCTGACAATGAAAACGAGTAATTCATAACCAATATTGAGCCGCTGTGTTTAATTTGCAAATTGACAGCTGCTGTATGCAATGTTGCTAACCATCACCATCTTCCGACTCGTCTTATTCCGACATCAACGATCCAAATGTTTACACAGTTTATCTGCTAAATATTAAAAGTGACCCAAGTGGCAAAGTAAACTGAGCATCCCTGCGTTACTACTTTCAGAGAAACAGTAGAAAGGCATAAAGAAGAATCTACCGATAGTGATTCTGTGATAGAAATCTCTTGTTCCTAACTTGACACTTTTTGCAGCATTATCAGCCCAGCGTGCAGTGAAGAGGCCAGGGGCTTCATTAGAGAGATCTGGAGGCTGACCCTATCAGCCTGGGGGCACGTGTGGTGGGGGGAGGGCTGGGGTCTATACCAAACCGAACGCCGTCTCTCCAATAGAGACGGCCAGGCTCCCCTGGGCTCCCCACGACCGACCTCCTGCTTCTTCGGATGGGCCAGAAAAATCAACGGCGTTCCCCTTTGAACAACCTCCTCCTCCTCCTCCTTTTCCTGCTGCTCTGTCTCTCCTTCATGCTCTCTCGCTTTCTCCCTCCGCTCCCTTTCTCTGTGGACCTAATGAATGATTCATTTAACCCCTCCACCACCTCCAACACCACCCAACTCTTCGCCTTTTCACCCAACCACCCATCTTCCACTCCATAACACTTTATTTTCATTCTGTTCTCCTATTTTATTGCAAGTAGGGACTCTTTTTTTTCAATAAAGACCAAAAAAAAAAGTAAAAGAGCAGCTAGGGTGTTAGTACAGTGGTGGTGGTGGGTATGAAAAGGAAAACCGAAGGAACAACAAAGGGAGGAACAAACGCCCATTTGTGTCACAGATCCCTCCGTGTATCCCATTAAAGGCAATGTTTGACAAATTACTTCACACAGCTTGAATGTTGATTTGCCGTGTGTGTGTGTGGGTTAGGAGATGAAGCACTTGTCAGACACACACACACTACACTGAACCGCTAATGAGGGCAAGATGGTAGAAAAGCCCTTTAAATGAGGTATAACGACACACAAGAGCTGCAGAAGAAGGAAGCCTGGCTACCCAGATAAAATCAATTACAGCCCTTATTATCTTGGAGAGTCATTAATTTAATGGAATAATTGGTCGGGACACGAAGGAGCTAATTGCCGTGATGAAACCAAATTTCTAACATGAAAGGGGAAGTAAATGAATCTAGATGGCGCACTTGAAAGGCTCTGAGAATCTGGGGACAGTTTCAAAGATGGGTTTTATATTCTCGGATTCGTTTTCCCTGGGCTCCGACTCACAGCCTGGTGTGAGAGAAGGAAAACAGTTGTGATTCGATTGGAGAAGAGATCTCTCTTAACTCTGTGTCAGATGGAGAAAATAGAGCACATCCTACAAGAGGAGAAGAAGAAGTGTGTAGGACGGGAAACAGGGCCGAGAAGAAATACGCGCACATGCCAGCCTTCATTGAAATCAGAGCATTGTAAATATTTAATATAATTATAAAGAAAAGGGGGAAGAATGATTGAGAAACTGAAGGTCATCTTGCCAGACTGAGGAAAACGTATTATAGAGTGGACAAATGATAACAAGGAAACATTAAGCTATTACCTCTCAATATGAGATATGTTTGTTTATGTTGTATTCAAATATATTTTCATGAAATATTAGATTAGATTTAACTTTGCACGTTAACAAATTAATTTTCAGTTTTTTGAAAAGGGACCACAGAAACGTCCATCTTTGTAGTCAGGTGCTCAGCAGTAATGTTCTTATGACTTCACAGGTTCAATGGTTCCTTCCTCAAAGGCACATCGGCAGTGGTCAGGAGGTGAACTGGCATGTCTCCAGCTACCAGTCCACACTCCATACTGTGTACACCAACAATCCAACATGGTCGAATTCCTGGCATCGCGTCCATTTGTCCAGTGCTGTTTCAGTAGCTTCTGTAATTCAATGCAATCTCTATTCAAAGATACTACAGCACTCGCTATCCAAGAGTGTTTGGTTTTTAGCATTCTTAAACAGTGTATAAACCTTTAATAAATGGTTTATTAAACACTATAAGGTAATTGTAAACACATGAGCATTTGATAGTTCCTTTGTCAACAACATTTCACATGTATAAACAGATAACTGACAATACAGTTGTAGTAATATAGAATATGTATGAGTTATAACTGTTGGCAAACACTATACATTAATAAACACTTCAAAATGTCCTTATATTTGCATACAACTATTTATGAAATGTTCATGCAGTCCTTATAAATGATCCATGTCATTTTGAATTAGGTTTCTGTTTACAGCTGGAACAGAACGTCGAGTTCTTATTTCACTTTAACCTCACATGCGCTTGTTTTATGTCTGTATGTGTTCTGGTTGGCAGCAGTGTTTTCATGCGAGCAGGCAGTCTGTGTGACGTTTGGCAGCGACATCTGAGAACCTCAAGAGACACAAGACACAACAGTTTCAGCTCCCTCCCTCCATCTCTGCTTCCTCGTCTGAAGACGACTCCGAGGCCAAGTGGCAGCACTTCAGAAATCAAGATGGTGGCCTGCTCTTCCTATCCTATACCTAATGCCAGAACTGCTACCAGGAGATAAAAAAAGATACTCTTCATCCTTCCCCCAACACAAACATACAAACATGCTTTTTCTTTTTCATGTTTTCCACTAGTTTTCCTGTGGCAGTAAACCCAGCTGCAATGCAACGATTTCATTTCAGGTGTTCAGACGTCCAAGTGAGGTTGCGCCCGTTGGAGAGCCAGACGCAAGCAAAGCAAAAGCAGGAAAACAAAATGTGAACATTCAAAAGTAAAAAACTGTCCCTAGTTTGTGCTGGTCTGAGGATACAGCCGCCCACCAGAAGTTTCTCCTGATTGATGTGTGTTTTCTCCCTTTTGATCAGTGATTATCAGGGATAAATAATTTAAAGTACTAAAAAGTTAATAAAGACTGATAAAAATCTTTCCAATTTGGACTTCTGAGACGATGGAAGAGATTTGATAGACATGAAGGATGGACTTGGTGGTGTGGACAGAGAGGGGACGGGTTGCAACTGGGGGGAATTACCAAAAAGAAATAAAAAAATTAAAAATGACAAGAAAATGGACAGAGGAGGAGTGGAAGAGAGGCAAGAGAGGAAGAGAAGCGTTGTAAGAGGAGGAGGAGAGGTGTGGCAGAACGGGCCGAGGGGAACCCGCCCCCCTAATTGGTACTTAAACACCCGCGCTGAGCAGAACTGTTGCTATCATAAGAAATTGATGAATTAACTGAGTGAGAGAGATAGGCAGAGAGAGCTGGAGACTGTGGGATGGCAGAGAGAGAGAGAGAGGGGGTTCTGAATCTTTTAAGAGGATAACTTACTTGGGCAAAACAGCTGTTTATGCATTATTTGTGCGGCGAGCCATTTACCACCGTTTAGGATGAAAACCTTGGTTCCCGGGCTGCAGGACTTGCCTGCGGGGACACCAAGGGTTTCGGAGGGACCCGGCGGCCCATCAGTCACTGATAAGAAAGGATGAAAAATTAATTTGCTGGTAGTTTCATTTTAAAGACTCAGATATCAGCCTGTCAGTCTGTGAGCTTTCGTTTAAGTGACAAACAGGCATGCAGGGATTCAGGCGAGAGGAGAAAACAGGAGGACGAGGTGGGCATGGATGGAAACTTTTCGATTGCATCCTCATTATCAAGTAATCCAAGAGAATTTTTTCTTTTCAAATATTCTCAAATTATCTCTGCATATGCTCATTCTCTGCCCTTCAATTTAGTAGTTTAGACTTAAATACAACATAACATAAGCAGCTACTTTTCAGCTGCGTTGACAGGTCAAAATGGGTGCAGGTGTTTTGTCCAGTCATGCGTTTAAGGTGGGCAAAATTCAAAGAAGGTGGCAGCATTTCTGGATCTGGTTTATGTACGGTTTCTCCTTTGCTCTTTCATTGCTGTTTCCTCTTTCAACTTACATTTGTGCACGCAGCGATGAACTGTGTTCACAGACAAATGTTTTTGGAAGTGTTTCTCAGCCCATGCAGTGATGTCCAAGACAGTTTTTCATGCAGTGCTGTCTGAGGGCCCGACGGCGATCCAGTGTGGGTTTATCGGCCTTGACACTTGCATACAGAGATTTCTTCTTTTTTTGGAACATAAAAGTCCAAAAAAAGTCTTTTTTGGGATATAATTTTGCAAAAACAATAACATTTCCTACTTTCAACATTTGATAAGTTGTCTTCACATTTTGTTTCCATTTAAGTTACACAGCATGACAACTGTTTTAGAGTTTGAAGCATCTCTGACTTTGGCGATTTGGCGTGCTGGGAGTTAGAATGGGCTGTCAGGAAAGTGCTTTTGTGCACATTAAACATCGAATGATGGTTCATGAAACTTCGTTTGGTATAGAAATACTGGAATTTAATACTGAAGTAATACTGAAGCACTCCATTTGCACATAAATTCACATTTCTAATCACTGCCCTGCCCCTGCCCAGGTTTGTTCTTTACTCAGGTTGCGTAGTAGGTTCAACAAGAAATCAAACCAGGTTTATCCTCAACTGCAGAGGTCTGTACAGAAATGCTGGATGCGAGAGTTAGACACGCCTGCACTGATGCAGACAAACCAAAATCTCATTATGCTCAAGCATGTATACAGAAAAAAGGCCTGTTTTCCTTATGTATCACAAATGTGATGAAAATCACCAGCATCAGACTCAGAGTAACACTAGTTTGCATGAAAACACACAAACCAAATGTTTCACAGAGTTAAGAGATCTTCAGTAAAATAGCATTTAATAGATGTAAAGAGATGGATTTTCTGACCAGAACCTGTTGCCGTATTTAAGTTTCTAAATTGAAAAAGCAGCAGCTGAGGTGTGTATGGAGGAATGGATTGATGGATGGATTATGGCCCCCTTAAACTCTGTCCAGAAGGACGATTTGACATCATCACTGTTTCACTTTGATCACTTCAAAGAAAGCCTTGAAGTCGACGCTGGAGAACCATACGACAAGCGCAATTGCAGTAAAACAGCCGCTATCGCACATCTTCAAATACCATCGCCTGTCACTCAAGTCCAAAAAACCAAAACTGCGAGAGCTTTGGCCCTGCGTGAAAACAACAAGACCGGAGAGTAATTGCAAGTTAACTGGTAAATGCAAGGAAACTTCAGGGTTTCAGAGTTCGGGGAGAGTGGGGAACTTACATCTCCAAGGCTGTGTGCTGTTTGCTCTGTGTTGGTATTTGAATCTGTTGAACTGTTTGTGTATGAAGGGTGATACTGAATGTTTACATTTTTCATCATATTCACACCTGGTGACCCTGAAATGCTCCTATTTTGACTTAAAGGCTGAAAAATAAATCAGAATCCACTTATTTTCAGCCTTTTTTTGCAATTTTTCGTGAACTGTGTTTGAATGTGTGTATATTTCTATACTTATGAGAACCAAACTGGTGCAATCTGATGTGGGAAAAACAACATTATAAGTGATCACATTTATAAGTATACCAATAAAAACTGACGTCTGCCTCCTTCCATGGTGTTGTGTGTGCAGGTGTGTGGTTTTCCTGCTTATATCACCTGCCCTCTCCTCTCATCCTCTCTTCTCTCCTGTCATCCCTCCCGTTGCTATGGTGACTGCCTCGGGGCGACAGACACATCCATGTCATGTTGGGCGGCTCTGATGCTGATCGGTCCTGATGGAGAGAGCTTTGTCCCTGTTTGTTCACCTAAAGCACAGGCATGTCACCACACCACCTGGGAAGGGGAACTCATACAGACACTTCACTTCAACACTTTTGATCATCCTTTGAGGTCTGGCCAGCTCTTGTTTTTACATATGTTCCCTATATGGGCAGCATTTTAGCTTCAATAAATCATGTCAATTTCACAGAGTGACAAAAAATTGGGCTGCTGTCAAGATGATTCATGTTATCAAAGTAGCATTATTAAATGTTAAAATAGTACCAATTTCAAAGAATTTAAAGCGATGATTATTTCGTTAGCATTATCAGAATGGGAGCAGTTGTTGTTTCATGCTAGCAAAATAATGGTTTATCCTGGTTAAAATATTTTTTTATGAGGAAAAACAAAGCTAGACAAACAGAGTCACCTTGATCAATTTTAACCAAAATGAATCAATAACTATCTGTATTCAACAACCACAGTTCAGATGATAGTTTCAATAGTGTAGCATGCCCAGGGCATATTTTCAAATCCCCAAACGCACACGGATGCACTTATGGATGCAGCCATGAATGCAGCATTTTCGTTGGTGAGTACTTTACAGAGGAAGGAGTAGGCCTTCTGGAGCTCTTTAGACAAGACATTTTCGTGCTTTACTGATATTAAAAAAAGAGTCCGCTCACTGTAAGCATGCGTTGATGAATGGCTAAAGTAGCTGTAGTTGTATAGTAGAGCGGTAGATAATCATGTAATGCCTGTTGCAATCATTTCACAGTAATGTACAGTAATTATTTTACAGTCATGAAGATGAAAATCACAGATAGATAGATAGATAGATAGATAGATAGATAGATAGATAGATAGATAGATAGATAGATAGACAGACAGACAGACAGACAGACAGATAGATAGATAGATAGATAGATAGATAGATAGATAGATAGATAGATAGATAGATAGATAGATAGATAGAATGAGTCGTCTCAGACACACACACTTTGACTCTCCCTTTTCCCACATAATGAGAGTCGGGTCCTCATGGAGGAGGGGTGGACTTGGACTGGCATATCATCATTCAGGCCGGGCGCGTAGGGCGAGTCGTGATTAGCTGGCAATTTATTCTGGCGAACGCGATTGAGAGGAAGGGGCCCTGAAATGGTAATGTGTTTAAATGTCAGAGGAAAGGTACGGTTCTCATCAACCTTTGGTCACCCGTCCGCTTTGAATATTCTTATTGCCGTCATGTATTAGTAATGAGAGTTGAAAAGTAAGTAAAATTTAACCTTCGCTGTACCTGAGGAAACTATGAATATTAACGAGGCCTATTATGTGTACCTGATCTGAAAGAATTTTAACCCCGCGCCTCACTGGCTCGCTCTCCCTTCCCAATTTCACTAAATCATCTCACTCTTTTCCTCTTTTACTCCTTTTCTCAACTCCCCACTTCTTCTCCATTTTCCTCTCCTCTCTGCTTCCCTCCCTTTTACTCACACTTTTTCTCACCCAGCACAGTCCTCTCTTCTTCTCGTTGCCATTTTTGTTTTAATTTCTGTCACTTCATCCATCTTCCTCTGTCTCTTACACTTAGTAACTCTTTTTCTATCCCTTATCTTCCGCTACACTTCCACTCCCTGTTGCTTTGTCCTTTAGTTAATTTCTCTTAATTGTTTCTCCACCTTGATCTCAATCTCCTTTCAGCCATGGAATCAGTCTTCGCTCATCATCTATCTCTTAAAGTGACTGGGAACCCAAATCTACAAGAGCCCTCTAGGGTCTTATGTAAATAATAGTAAGCATCTAAAAAGTTTTAGGAATATGTTTTAATCCAGATTTGGAATATTGTCACTGAACTTTTTGTAAACTTTTCTGATGTTGGGTTCGAATTGGGCGTAGTTACGCTCTGGACATTTATTACACAGTTAATCAGTTCATATGTCCCACGAAACCAAACCTCTCTGCTCTCATTCAGTCTGCCCCAAACTTCACTACATTTAGATGTAATAAATAAAAAACAAGAACAACGTTACGGTTAATGTTGGCTTAATTACGTTGTTAACTCATAAATCACACTTCATTCAAACATGACGAAAACCAAATAAAACTATTTTTCAACAAAACATCTTGGTTGTTCCCATATGTGAAATAGTATAGTATAGAAATAATATTAAAATATGATAGTGATGTGATTTATTATTTCCAAACACTTCTGTTTGTTTTGCAGTCCAGATGTTGGGTAAAATCACTTTTCAGTGTGTTAACAAAACACCTGTCTAGCTAGAAATGGACAACAACATTAAGAGCATCTAGTCTGTGTTTGTTTAGATATTGTTGGGATAAGTCATGTTTATCTCTCACTGAGGCCAGCTAAGGCACTTAGGATAATAACAACAGAGGACCAGATTTGGTCTAAATGAAAAAGGATCTGCTCCTAATGACACTCTCACACTCATCCAGCATTCACTTGTTTTGCTCTCTCCCCATATTTCTCTCTCTTTCTGTGTCTGTCATCCCTCCCCGTCTTCTCATTCCTCTCTGTCATGAGAGGGGAGGCAGCTATTTACCATGCAGAGATGGTGTTTGCATAGATCAGGCCAAAGTGGGACATGTGTGTGTGCATGTGTGTGTGTGCTGGATGGAGGGGGTGTTACTCCATGGATTAAGGCTTGATCAAGGCACCACCAACACACACTTCCACCTCCCCCATGAGGGCCTGGGTTTTTTTTCAACTGTGGAGGGGGATTGACACATCTATCTGCTATGGACAACAAAGACAGAGGAGATGTTTGCTGTCTCTTCCACCCCCTCCGTCTCTCATACTGTCACTTATGATCCACACATGTTACATCTCAAAAACTGTCAGGCACTGAGATACTGTGTGTCTCGTTACAGAGACACTGAGATGCCGCATTGTGTGTGTTTATTGACGATGGCATGTGTGTGGGTTCGCAAGTATCTTGTGAGTGCAGAGGTATTTGCAATGGTGGCCAATGTCACAGTCTTTGTGGATCAATCGTGCAGTCGTACTGCTGCAAGTTCCTTCTTAAATACTGCAGAGAAACACTTCTGTGTTTTTTCAGACATGTGAGAGCTGCAAATAGCAAAACTTTATTTTTATTTAAATAATATACGTTCTTGTGGACGGGACAAAAGATTTAACATTTAAGCAAAATAACACTTTCAGATGAAGTCTGAACCTCTTAATACCACAGAAAATAATGTCTACACTTAGCTTGTACAGCATTTAGATAGATGGTAACATGTGTTTTACATATTTTAATGATTTAGAAAATGTTTAAGAATTATTATTGATAATATAGAATATATAAAGAGAATTCAAGTGAAAATCAGGTTCCCATAAACCCATTTGCAGCACAATTTAATTATTTGCTGCATTTTTAATGTTTTTTATTATTTTATAAGCATTAAAATTATTATAAAAGTATTTTATAATGATAATGATAAATATCCACCAGCTTGGGCCTGTTGTCCTGAAAGTGCGGCCTCTGTCTGCGTGCTGTGATCTCAGGGTAAGCCGGTAACGGCGCAGCTCTTATTAGCTCTCTTTATTGATTTAGAGAAGGGATTCAGAGCTGAGCTGCTCTCATTAGCACTGGATAAAGTCATAATCCACCAACCTGCAGGGTCAGACTCACTCTCAGAGCTCGGCTGCCTTCACACACCTTCTGCCTCAAATTCACGCTTAACGAGTTGATTCCAAGATGTTGCAGTTGTTAAATGATAATGAGGCTTTTTCACAGAAAGAAATGATGAAACAAAGAGTTTTCTTTGATTGCAGAGACAGATCATAGTGTTTGAATTTGTATAATTTGAGATATTGTATGTCAACTGCCCGGTTTCTGCAGAATAAGAACACAAAACAATTCTGTGTCGGTCACATGAAGAAAGCCAACACTTTCCCTTTTATGCTGCCATTTTACCCTGAAAAGAAATGTATGTTTTTCTGCAGGTCAGCCTTTTCATGCATGATCATATGCCACTTTTAATCACAAAGAGCATCAGTGGCCATAGTAAAAGTAAAGGCTAAAACCTAACAAAAACTTTGGTGAGTGGATGCGAGGCATTTGTTATAGCATCTTCATCAACATCCAAAGTACTTCTTAGAGTTACCCTTTGTTGTTTTTGAGTACAATGGAGCAACATTTATAAGTAACGTCATTTTAACATCAATGTAACGTCAACACGTCTGGGTTCTTAATCGGGCTTTGTAAAGTCATGTTACACCTTTGTTTGGATAGAGTGCATTTGAATCTTAAATAATTTTGTTCACAAGAAAACTCAACTTGGTGCCTCTGTAAAAATGGATTTCATGATTTTAGGGAACAGGACCCACAACAAAATAGTTCACAGCATGCTCACTTTATTGAATATTTCAGAACCTTATTGAAAGATGCTACATTAGCCTTGAACAAATTTCTTACTGTATATCCAGAGTTACTGCTGCCAAAATTTAAGTCCTTTTGCTTGGAGTGAATGTGAGTCTGCTCTCACAGTATACTGTGGATGAGTCTTCCATCTCTAATTGTCAAGTCATCTGTTTTTGCTTGTGCCAATTTTAAAAGGCTAAATGCTGTTTGGTGGAGTTGACTGAAATCGTGGCCTTTTTTTAAGAACTGCTTTATTTATGTTAATTCATTTAAAAAAGGTACTCTTGAAAAGTTAAAATTATATTAGCCTCCTAAAGTGGCCAAACTGTAACTTTCAGGTTGCTTTTTAATCATGTCAGATACTGTTTTATGTCAGCCTGTCAATCACTCTCTCAGTCCTTCCTCAGCAGAGCTGCTGGAAACCTTCCTCCCCTTCCCCCTCCTCTTCTTCCTCCTCCTCCTTGTCTTCCTCCGCAAGCTCTCCACACCTAATTCACTCCCGGCCCTCTCCGAGCCGGGGGTTATCGATTTGCCGGTGTGATAGAGGTGGGAGGTGTGTTCACAATGCGGCGGGGGTCTGCCTGCTTGGGCTGCATCTTTCAGAGGGCCAATCGATACCGACTCCTTTTCTCCTCTTCAAAGCTTTTCATTCACACAGACAAACAGGGAGAGAAAGGAGACGTGAGGAGCAGGGGAAGGAGGAGGAGAAGAGTGAGTGACATGAGAGTTATTTTTTTTTCGTTTCTTTCTTTTTCGCTCCTTCGCCTTTTTCTTCTATCCTCTCTGGACTCATTGCTTGGCCTCAGGGTCAAACTCGGGAGAGAGGGAGTGAGAAAAGGAGAAAAAGATAGAAAGAGTGAGATGAGGAGAAAAGAAGCAAGCGGGAAGGTGAAAGACAAGAAGAAACACATGGGAGGGAAGAAAAGGGAAAGATAGATGGAGCAAAATATGCAAAAAGTAGCAGAAGATGGAAAGCACTCAAACCATGAAATGCCACAAAGATTTAGCCAACTAGCAGCATCATTAGCAGGAACCACAAACTAAATATCTTCATAATTAAATGTCACTTGTAATACGATTAACAGACTTTGCCTTTCAGGGTTGATGGAGGCACAGACAAATGTAGTTTTACAGTGGGAAGTGTGACAAACAGAGGAGTTGGCCATTGAATGTGATGTGCTATTGAAATCAGGTGATGAAGTATAAAGAGCATAGAGCTCGACCAATACTGGATTCTTGGGGCCAAACTTTATTGCCCAAAATGACGTAAAAAACGCTGATTTTTTTTAGGTTACATAAGCTACAAATATGTACGTTACAATCTTTTCCTATACCTATAAAGTCATTTTTGTTGCTAAAGCTAACGATGTTAACCACGCAAGCTTTATTTTTACTAACTTTTCTGTGAAGCCCTGCACTTCCAAAAATGACACTAGAAGGGAGACGAACAGCGTCATATTTTGAAGCCTAGAGGCACAGGCCAAGCTTACAGTCCTCTGTCATCTGAATTCTTTATTGTCTGGTTTCTGCATTGCAGAGTTTCTCAGTAGACAGCAGAAGAATTGGAAGGTTGCATCTAAAAACACAAAACAGCTTCTTAAAAAAAATGACTGTGAAATTACTTTTGGGCAAACAAATCTCTTCAGGTGTTTAATTGCTCACTAAAGATAAAAGTTTGTAACTCTAAACCCATACTTGACGAGGTCACACGTTTCAGTCTTAGCACTTTGATGGTTGTCTTTGAGGAAAAGTTGTTTGTATTCCCACATATTGATTGGAAAATCCTTGAGCATCTGAATACAAATTCATCTCTCGAAATGGAGGAGAGATGTCGAGTTTCTACAATGAGATATACGCCATCTGATAAAAGCTGCATTAACCAAACCTCGGCCACTATTTAGCTGGAAATGATTAAAATATTGTTCATTAGTAATCATGTTTCAGTCCAATATTCATACATATAGATTAGATTTTAGAATGGTTTTATATGGCTCTTTAGCTGCTAGATGTAGTATTTTCTTTGCAGCTAGTTACTAACTTTGTCCACTGCTAATTGCAGGGGAGGTAGTCTCCGCGTCCCTTGGTACCATTAAAAAACTCCTGAAGACACAGCTCTTCAGAGAGTACCTCCTCTCCGAGTCACTATCAAAACTGGACATGCTAAATCTATCCTCTCTAAAACTGCCACAGTACTTACCTACCCACCTTCACAGTTTCCCTTTTTTGTAAGTCGCTTTGGATAAAAGCGTCAGCTAAATGACTAAATCTAAAACAGGGAAACTTTGTAATTTTGCCGCTCTGAGCAACTCTTTCACATTTCGTACATTCATTATTTGATGTTATTATCAAAAATAATCATGTTATCTGTCAAAGTCATGTAGTGATTCACTAATTTCTTTTCTTAATGAGGGTAAACCTGCTGAGACAGTACGTAAGTGAACACTATTCTTTGATTCCATTTCCTCAGCTGACTCCAAGATGTTCCCAGCAGTGGTGCAAATGTTGTGGAGCACAGCACACACTGCCACAACATTTGGTATAATCAGCTTGCAGGGCTTTTGAAAAGATCCCTCGCCGACATACATGGGTATCCTCCATCCCCACAATGAAGTAACCAGCTGGTGGGTAACAGACCCTGACAAACACTGGGCTATTTCTTAGTACCCTGGTATCATGCACTGAACCAGGATAACAAACAAATATGTCCAGAAATTTGCCAGTGCTGTCACAGAGTCAAGAGTGTCACAGAGTGAAAGCGTTTCCTGGTTACGTAATCCTGTGCATGACGGCCGTGAGGAGCATTGATGTACATGTGGCATGAATGGCTCCAACACAATGGCTGAAGACTGGCCTGTTGGCAAGGTGTTGGAAGCCAGGGCCAACTTCAGCACACTGTGCTAGTGTAGGATAGTGGCACAAATCCTACGTACAATGTCAAACATGGTTGTCTTTGGCACTTCGCAGACCCAGGGGACAACCATGTAAGATAATCCATGTGCCAACCAGTAGACCACCATATATACTGTAGCACCCAGCAATGGGTGTTCTCCCACCTGAAAAGGGCCATCAGTGCCTCAATAGATGGCCTAAACAGGTAGTCAAACTGCAAATCTAAATAGATTTGAATGAGAGGAACACTGGTGTTGGGGTTGGCATATGTTTTGCTCCTCTCCTGTAAAAGACAAAATATAAATCCATCCATCCATATAAAGTCCTCTTTGGACTCTTGGCCTCTGTCATGTCCAAAGAGGCTGCTGAGTTTGGGTTCTGCATAGTTCGTTATGTACTACTCACAGGTGATTGTACCCAGAGCAAGTAACATAGTGCATGAACAGACTCACCATTCACCTCATCAAAATGATTTAAAATCTGTTATTCTTTAGTAAAATGTTACACAATGCGGCTTTAAACCACAGCATATTTTATCCTTGACCTTCTATTGAGATAGCAGATGTCCAAATTACATCTTTTGTCTCTGAGCTGTAGAAGGGGACAACTTTTAGATGAGAAGCTCTGGGAAATAATGTTGTACAAAAAAAAGGGGTTTGAGATTTGTAAGGTTAAACCCTATCCATTAACAAACAGGAAAAACAAAGCCTTGATTATTCAAACACAGATGCCACTGTACGGCCTCCTCTGGGACTGTGATCTTAGGCATCAAAGACTTCCACAGACAATAAGCTTCCTTCACCAGCTTCAATGGATGTCTTGAACTGTGACAGATGCATAAAAGATGCACCTCATAGTGAAATATGATGTGGTACAGTACCTTTACGTTTGACAGTCTGAAGTTTTGTCCTTGTTAAAGGACTTTTATTGAATATTACAGCAGTGCCAGTAGTAAAGTACAACAGCACTTGTCAGTAAGTAAACTTTCCTTCAGAGCTTTCCCCTGTGTCTTAGCTCATAATGTTATCCATGGCTCGAGGCGTCAGAGACAATTACATTTTGGTGATATCTCTTCCTTTCTTCACCAGAGGTTCTCGCTAATTTGATGCTCTGGTGAGGAAGATCGTTGGCTTTAATACAAATCATGTTTCAATCGTTACTTGAAGACCTAAAGCCCTGCCCTGTCTCTCTGGAGGACCGCGGTAATGAGGCCTGCTGGGATTTCAATCATTTTTACATCTGTTGAAAAATAAGGAGAAAAGAGAAGAGGAAAAAAACAGAGAAAAAAGAAAAATCAACTGCCCCCCCCCGCCCCTGCATCCCCATCTTACTCCCCATCTTAAAAAAATAATTTGTTTTGAGGATTGATAATGAAAAAAATATATAAAAAGCTTCTTTTTTTACCCTTCTACTTTTGTGTTCTCAAAATTCTCTGGCCTTGAAATCTCTCAGTGCGGTACCTCGATGCTTAAAACTCCCCCAACAATTTCTCAAGCCCTCTTCTCTCCTCCCTCATCGCAAAATAAATAAATCTTTCTGATATTAGATTTCAGACACCTCTTTATCACACAAACCCACTCTTTCTCCCCATCATCCCCTCAATCTCTCTGGCTTATGGTGTTTTCCTCTCAGAAAACAGCAGCTCCCGCACTGTACAGAAACATTACTCCACTCCTCCTCTACAGCCTCCATCTTTCTTCCACTTTAATTCACTCTAAATGTGGCGCCCAAGATACAGGTGGGAGACAATAAACATACGACCTCTAAAAGTATGCCTGGAAAAAAACAAACAATTCTGGATTAATATAATGCAGCAATGATCGATACTGTCTGGGCGCCTCAAACAGAAAATGTCCTTGTGATGTGATCTTAACCACTCAAGAAAGGTGATGCCTTGTCTGACAAAAATAATTGCACGTAACTAAAACTACTTCACCAAAGCTCATGTGTTACTTAATCTTCTGTAGCTCGACCTTTGTCTTGGCAAACTCACGGAGGTCTAGTGGCAACAAAAACACTTGTAAGGTTGAAAACTGAACTTGAAAATGAATCTTGTACGGCGAGCACCAGTAGTGTATTTGTGTTCCCGACAAATTCACCAGACTTCTATGAACTTGTAAACGTGAATGTTTGACTGCACTTTACACTTTGGAACAAGCTTGAACAAACATTGGATATGGACCATCAGTCTATTAAGTTGTCTAAATGCCTACTTACAGCCGCCATGGAGAACATGGGGGTGGCTGTAGCTCGTGAGGTAGAACGGGTTGCCCACTAATCAAATGATCAGTGGTTTGATCCCTGGCTGTTGCTGAGCAGGTGATGTACGGTGGGTTTATCACAGCTTTTGTTCACCCAAAACTGCTGTCCGTGGTGGACGAGAGTGTTGTTGCATGCCAAAATTAATAAAATGAGCTACAGCCTTACTATTATCTCAGCGAAGCTTTAGCAGTTTTGCAGTGATTTTCTGGTTCTGCTCTTCAGTCTCTTTTCTCTCTCATAAAAAGTAACTTATTTGGTGGAGCCTGAGGCAAGGTCAGTTGGGTCAGACCGTCCCAGGTGATGAGAAACTTCTTAGAAATCTACATTGCTAAGCAGCTGTGAGGGTTATCAAAAGTCTTGCAGCTCTGATGTAATGGTTACAGAGCCAGTCGTGGTCCACGCTGCCATATACGAAGCTCATCGTTTTTCAGCTCTTACAGATTTTCACTGAAAAATACCTGGATTTTTTTTAAAGGGTTGAAAAATCATGCTTTTTTTTTTTTTAATGAAAGAAAAACATCGTTCCTCTTCCTCTTATGACAGTGTCACAAATATTAAAACAAGCTGTAACTGCATACAAACAGAAACTGAAGCATTTTTGGCTGGAGGTGTCTAAAATGTTTCAATACCAGTGGCAATATTTGATCAGTGTATTTTTTTTCTTTCTGGAGCTCTAAAGCAAAACCAAACATATATTTGAATATCAAGCGATCAGACAGACACATCACTAGAGTCTGGCTGCCGAAGGAGCCTTTGAAGCCTCCTGGCAGAGCTGCGCCAGGGAGCCCAAAACCGGCTGCACTGGTTTTGGCTGCATTGAAGTTAATGCTAACACTCCACCTCAACGGTGGATCAGAAGCACCCTGCAGCGAGACACCTCACCTCGACGGCACTACATCAGAGGTGGATACCACCTCTCCAGGAGTACAGGACAGCCCACTTGGCTTCACACAACAACACTTGTGTGTTTGTCTGCTTGATTGATGCACCTTTGGTTTATTTCGTTGTTGGCTTTGTGCTCATCTGTCTCCTCACTTGCTGGTCTGCCTGCATCGTTGCCTGACTGCCTGCTTGCGCTCTGCCTGTCACTTTGACTTCCCAGCTGTCCGATTCCTTGTTTGGGCTCCCACCTGCTTCTTTGTCCATCTCATTGCCCTTCCACTTACCTGACAGACTCGTTGTATTTTGACCTGCCTGTCTACCGTCGTACCTGTCAGTTTGTGTGACAGCCTCTCTGCCTGCTTTATTTCAGTTTGCTGACTTGTTTCTCACAAAATATTTCTGTTTCTGAGTTTGAAAACCAACATTACATAAGGAGACTGTAAGGAAAGGTAGTAATCAATGTGTGTTTGCAAAGTGGGAACTCTATGCGTTTCAATAGTTCAGCTCTCATCAGAACATGCTACCATGCTAAATGCACTATGCATCTCTCAATGTAAGCATGATTGAACAGCATGTTAAAGCTGCCTCTAAATGCTGTACACGGCTGTACTCTGACCCAGTTTCTTTCTTCAGTGTACAGATATAACATTTATTTTCCCTGCCTGCCACATCCACTTTATCAAATGGTACTGGTACATACGGCCGTGCATGTGTTGCCATAAAGTTGACAATGTATGAGTCTACATATCTATTTATTTATTTATTAGTGTATGATCATCTGAAAATAAGAATCTTTGTGTTTTTGTTACCCTATAATAAACAAACTAAACCAAACACTGGCTCTAGATACGGACTTTTGCAGGGTTTTTTTTGCATGTTTTGTAGCCACTTCAGGCTTGGAACAGGAGGGTGAGGTGAGGGGTTTCAATCTGCAACTACACCACTAGATGGCACTAAATCCTACACACTGGTCCTTTAAAATCTGAGAAATACAAAAAATACAAACGCTTCTGTATAGATTCACCATATAGATTCACATGTTGATTAGATTTGTATATACATATTTAAAATGTATTTATATGTTCATACATTATTAGAATTATATAGAATTATAAACATTTTGTTAACAATTACATATAACATGTTTTGAATACATTTCTGTCTGAAATGTGAGGAAAATCAGCTAAATAATCAAAATATATCAGCGAGAATATTTACATTTGGTGGCCTGTAATACAGGATAAGTAAAATAATGATGTAAAATATTTTGTATAACTAAAATACAAAAGTTCAAGTGCATGATCCAAAGGAAACTGTGCTTAACAATACAGATGAGTGGGCACTGATCTCTGGGTAATGCAGTCCTTTAATCTTCAAATTTAAACACGAATTTCTTGCTTCTGCTTGTAGGAGTCAATGCACAAAGCTGCTGATTATAGCTTTAAATCTTTTTGTATTAACAGACTAGTTAATAAACTGCTGACTGAAAATATGAGTTTAATTTGTAACAAAGTGAGACAATGGTACGATAATAATAACAGAATTAAAAACATCTTATTAACAAATGTGGCACCAAATCTGGTATTTTAGGCTATAATGGCAGCACACATACCAGTCAGAAAGGTAATAAGTCAGTCAGGCAATGAACAGTCAACAGTCCATTAATGAGTTGGGGAACTAGTCGGTCAGTCAGATAAACACACATGATCACACAGTCCATCAGATGAATAAACAGTTACACTGACAAACAGACAATCAGGCAGACAGACAGATGAAGAATCAGTCAGTCAGTCAGTCAGTCAGTGAGGGTATCACAGGCTCGGGCCTTCTCCTCTGCAGATGTCAGACACTGGATGGGTGACAACTAACCTCCCTCAGTGCAACTTATTGATCAGCCTGGGACTCTGCTGCTATACACACATCGTCTGTGTGTGTAAGAGAGAAAGAGAGAGAGGAAGAGAGGGAGGGGGGGTGTTCCAGGTTATAAATACAGTTTTTAGTGACCCTTATATGAACTCCATGTTTTGATCAACAGGTCCTGGCAGCATGAATCTGTCAGGGCTGTGCAATTGTCCTGCAGCTAAAATGATACAACCAAAGAAGAGGTCTCTGATTAGGAGGTTAGAAACAGTGTGGTACGTTCCATCAGAAGAGCCAGAAAAAAGCTTCTAGATGAAACTTGAAGTGAGATTTTGTCAGCCACGGCCTCCAAAGTCAACATTGAAATTTCAATCTCAATTTCATTTCAGCGAAATACTCTATTTCAGCTCTTGAAACAACCATATTTATCCAAATATGTGATAAAAATACTTTAAGTAGCACATTAAGTAATATATCAAGTGTTGTACAGCAGGGTGTGAAATCTTTGACAAGGCCGACATGGTTGTCGGGTTGCGGGCAGCGCTGTCGACTGTGATTTGTCGAGCAGATGTGTTGTCACATTACGATGAAGATAACTACAACAAACTGTCAGAAATTAGGATACAATACACAACTAAACAGTACAGGGAAAAAGATTAGAACGATGAAAAAAGATTATAAAAAAATAACAGATGTCACTGTGTTTAAAAGTCGGCCCTGCTGTTGTCTTTTTAATGACGTAAATCCAAAGTCCCTTGCTTGCAAAATAAATCAACAAACCTTGTACCAAAGCCTCACAAAGTTCTTAAAAGTTGAGGTTAACACCTGGGTGACTGGTTTTTACACTCTTTTACAGGGGTATACATTTTCTCACATACCCCTTCACAAACAGCATAAAATGTAGCGTGAAACATTTCAACAATGGGCTGCAAGGTCACACTAACATTTGGTAAAGTTTTAGTGTTGTTAGTAATATACATGCATGCAAAATTAGAAGTCACAGAAGAGAAAAACAGCCACAGGACAGGTGAGATTTTAGAAAACCCCTCACACCTGAATACAGTATGTTCACATCTGTTTCTTCAGGCATGAATTGTATGAAATGACTGAATCAGAAATAGTTAAAGCAGGCTGAGGAGTGAATTACAATACATCAGTGTTAAATAACTCCTGGACTGATGACTATATTTCCTAGAGTGAGAGTATCACAGGCTGGATCTTCCTTAAAAACATCTTTTGAGAAGCTGCTGAAGCTGTGAACCTCAAATCTTCGCTTGAGCTGCTTAGAGGCCACAGAGCAGCTCCCTGGTGAGAATGTGTTTAACAGAGTGTAACATGCCGTTACTGAAAAAACAGCATGTGTTGCTGAGTCAGCCTCCCTCCTGTAGACCTGGAAATGAGTTGTCTGCGCAGGTGTACCTCACCAAAAATTGCTGCCAAGAAGCACTTGTTGAAGCTGGTGTTCCCTGAAGGTAGCAGCAGGCTTGTAGCAGATTGACTAAAACTCCTCGTTTCTCATCGTTTTAAGGGGCCCAGACTCCTCACAACACCAGGGGGAGCACACAGCGAGGCCTTATGACTCCGCCACCAGGTGATCATCACAGTGCTCCAATACTGACACCGTGTGGCCAGCAACAGTACTGCACCATATTGTTTTATTTTACTCGGTAGCTCCAACACACACTCTTCCTCAACCACCTCTTTCCCTTACTTATCTCTTCCTTTCCTGCTTTATGCCTTTCTTTCATCCTGTGTCTCCACCTTCCTCTGTTCGACAGGTCTCATCTACAGTACTTTGTCTTGCACCTCTCTCTTTCCCTTTCCTCCTTTAGATCCTTTCTTTTCTCGCTCCTCTATTCCACCTCCTCCTTTTAATCTCTTCCTTAATTGCTTTCCCTTCCTCTCGTCCTCCACTGTACCCCACTACTTCCTCCTCTGTTCTTTTGATTCAATTCCTTTTCGTCCTTCCTAATTCTCCTTCGGCAAAGGTGCATGTCCTAGTCCTTCCTTACTTCTTCACCCTTGGTGTCCTCCTCCTACCCTTGACTCCTAAAACTCATTGTAGAAAGTAGAGCATCTATTTATTATTGATGAGGGCAGCTCTGTGGTGAATGGAGGCAGGAAAATAAACTTTTGTGTTCCCTGCACTTTGCTGCTCTTTCAGTTTTACAGAAGATCTGGGACCAGTAGTGTCAAGGTTCAACTTTAGCTAATTAGATCTTAAATCTTGTCTCTTAAAAATCTATATTTGGTGCCCTGTGGCTACTTCTAAGAACACAGTGTCTTATGTTACACTAGCTTCTTAAGTTTCTTACAAGTGTGGTCATAATTTATAGCAAGACAAGGCATCGCAGCCACATGGTTTGAGATTTGAAATGATAATTTAATAATTATATAATAATAATAATAATTTAAATGTAATATTTAATATAGGACTACATGACAAAACTAAAGGATCAAAATATGCATTTTCACAAATAGTGACCCAAATTTGGTGAATGCCAATCATGACATGTTTATCCATTTGTGATTGTTGAACATGGTATTCCATGAGATGGCATGGAGGAGAAGTTCCTCTACATCAAACTGAGAAATTAATGTCCTTATGGGGCCTTTTGTGTACAGGTGTCATCCTGAAGCAGGAAAGTGTCTTCCCCAAACTACTGGAAACACACTATTTTCCAAAATATCACTGTATGTTTTCGTATTAAGAGTTTCCATCATTGGCACAAAGGCAAAAAACAGGAAAACACTAAACCAAAAGTACCCAAATGTATTTTTCTGCTAGACTGACTGCACCATGAGGTTCGTTACACAGAGCCATCTAAAAAGTCGTCCTTTTAAATAGATTGAAAAAGGGTAGGCACTCTCAAAAATACTTGCCAGGTGATATTTCTATCACTGTGAATCTTGGGCTAACTTCAGCAAACCATATAGAAGGAGAGCGCTACCTAAAACAAATCTTACCAAAGCCAGTCGGAAGAAAAGAGTAAAAATGTTTTATATCAAGAAAAGCCTTCAGTGTTGTTCTTTGCTCTCCTTCAATGAAGAAATACTCTCCAGTTGTGATATAGCTAACCTCTTAGGAGCCATAGTTGAACTAACAGTTACTTCTTGGTGCATTACACACCAGTATTTCCTCAGAGAACTACTATGAAGCTTGGCAGTATGGAAAGCAAATCCAACTGCCTTGTAAGGTTATATATCCGCATACTTTTAGCCAGATATTAAGTTTAAAGAATTAAATATTCTAGTCTGCAAAAAGAAGCACTGCTTGTTTACAGTTCACTCAAGAATAAAATTCTATACGTAGAGCTCAATGGATGAATACTAATTTATTTGATTACGTTAAGCTAAATGATTTCTTCATGTTTAGACATGATATTTTCTAAAATGTATCTAACATGCAGAGAAAAATATTAGGCTACATGAGCAACAAATGATCCCACAGTATGGTCCGATGATTGGCCAGGTGTGCTCAGGTGTGTCGATGGGCGGGGCTTCAACTGTTGCGCTCACTCTGGTCTTGTTTAGCGTGACTTAGCATGATAAGTAATGGAGGCAAATCTTCACTCAGACTTCTTTTTTGGACTATTAACCAAAAAGTCAACGTTTCCAGGACTGTTTGAAGCAAAGAATAATCAGTTAGTGAAGTCATAGAGTCACTGAGCTTCACGTGTTGTTTCTCCTCTGGACACGTCACAGGGACGCGGTTAACGTCATGAGGTAGGAAATTTACTGCCAAACTACCGTTGCAAAATACACTTGTTTTACAGCACATGGTATGTGTTTTCCATTTGTCATCACTACAGTCGGTCAATTAGCTCGTTAAGTCAATGACAGAAATAATCAATAATCAATTTATTAATATTGTGGGTCATTAATCGAGAAGAAATATTTGCTGTTTTTTACTAAAATGTACTACATTTAGGATGATTAATCAAAAAAATTACTTTAATAACTGATTCACCTAAAGTAATCAAAGCCATTGATTAAAAATGCAGCCTTAGTTAGGATTTATGTGAACGTTTTCTGTTTTGGTTGTAATTTCGTTGATCTTGCTCCCATATCAATGTGCTCATTGTTTGCAGTATATTGACAGTGCTTAACACATAACAGAGACCAACTGATTAGACTGACTGACGTGTTGGCAGAGAGATCTGGGAGGTTGACAGGACAGGACAGCTGTGATTGTGTAATCTTTGTTGTGCTTCATAAAGTTTTTTTGTGTGGATACAGAAGTGTGAAGTCCTCTCAGAGAGATATTCGGAGCAAAATCAGTTCTATGTCTTGGACTGACAGCTTGCAACGTGAGGCACTTTACACGTTATTCCAGTTTTATTGTTTTCTGCCTGCAACATCTCCAGTAATCACAAAAAGTACAAATATAAAGAAGTTATTCTGTACAGTGAGGATGTACTGTACATGACGTGAAAACATTACTTATCTTGTCATATGCACAGTGACAAACAAAGAGCTGATTAAGCAGATGATGCAACATGTTTACCTGCGTTGGAGTCCAACTCTGGATCATTTTCAGCATTTTTTTTTTTACTGAACATGTGACTCTGTAGCAAAAGCATCTAAGAATGTATTTTTAACATAAATAATCGGTATTGTCAGAAATTGTGTCATCCATTTTCTTTCTAGTAGTGCCCATCCCTCTATAAGACCACAAGAGGGAGATACAACCCCACAGAAACTGAAGGGTTCTCTTCTTTCAGGCACAGTAGTTGATAAATTGACAAACACCAAACTGATATTTATGCAGAGTATTGCCTCCACATGGATCTGCACCTGGTAAAGTGGTTCTTTAAATATATAGTATTTTCCAGTGTGTGACATTTATATTCTCATCTGCATAATAGTTTAACCAATGAGCATGAACAGTTAGATTAAAAGACTGATTACTGCTGCCTTCAAACTAACTACACTTTTACACCAGAAATGTGTGTGTGTGTGTGTGTGTGTGTGTGTGTGTGTGTGTGTGTGTGTGTGTGTGTGTGTGTGTGCGTGTGTGTGCGTGTGTATGTGCTGTGACTGATCACACGTTTGGCACACAGAGAAAAGGTTCCCACACTCTCTCTGCTCTCTGAACAGAACACTGTGGGAAGAGAAGGAAGTGTGTGCGTGTGTGTTTCCAGTCTCCATCTTTAGACATTGGGACAATTATCAGTCTTTTGGAAAAAAACACACACACACAGTAGTAAGACAAGGATTAAAAAGATGATAGAGTGAAGGTAGAGAAAGACAAATGCGATCGATCTGGTTCCTTCAAATTCCATACCCAGATAACAAACTGGGTTTCTTATCTAGGACCAGTTTGGACAAACCTTCTCATTCAGCTGTTTTTCTTTATTTTACTGTTACTTTCTACATAAACAAACCAACAACACTCTTAACATTCTCTCAGTCAGCTTCATGTGGTAGTCACCTGGAATGGTTTTCTAACAGTCCCCATATATGCTGAATACTTGTTGGCTGCTTTTCTTTCACTCTGTGGTCCAACCCATCCCAAACTATCTCACATGGGTTTAGGTTAGGTGATTTTGGAGGCCAGGTGATCTAATGCTGCACTCCAACACTTTCCTTCTTTGTCAAGTAACTCTTGCATAGCCTGGAGGTGTGTTTTAAGTCATTGTCCTGTTGGAAAACAAATGATTGTCCCACTAAGCTTAAATCAGATGGGATGGCACATCGCTGCAGAATGCTAGCCATGCTGGTTAAGCCTGCCTTGAATTTGTTAATGTTAATTGTGGCTGATTAAAAGTTTTCTTAGGTACTTTCAGTCTGTGTGTGTTGGACAAATGGTGTGTTTATGTGTGTTTTTGCACTGTGACCTTTCTTTCCTGTGGAGGGAGCGGGCAGTCCGTTACCCAGGGTCCTTGGCGGGGCCAGCTGTCAGGGCCTCTGTCCAGCGTTTTCCAGCTCAGACTGTGGGAAAGTGGGAACCCCGGTTTGTCCCACAAGGCTCGCTAATATCTAACAACCGCCCCCCTTTCTCATCCTGCTTCCTGGACCAAACGTCTAAATATAATAGACCCAGGGCAGTAGATTTCCCGCCCTGTTCCAAAATATAGAACCAAAATACTGCACTGACATCAAGCATGTTCTCAGAGATTTCTCTTGTTATCTTATTCTCTAATGTTGTATCAGTTCTGTAACATTGGTGGCATTTCAAAGTCATGCATGTCAGAAACTGCACCAAAGATTTGTCCATTTCTAGCAAACAGTTATATACCTAGATCCAACAAAAAAAGGCACTTGCTCTTTGAAGAAGCCCTTTGTAGTCTCTGTGCTACAAACTTTTTGATCCACATGTAAGTGAAAATAAGTGTGTATGAATGTGACAAATGAGTTGGTTGCAACAGTGAGCAACTGTTCATGCATCCATGTATTTTGCTAACCTAGGTCAAGGTTAGCAAAATACATGATTCGCTAAACTCTGATGGTAACAAAATCTGTTATCTCCTCTATTATTAGCAAAGAGCAGTGTACAAACGATTCAGCTAGCAGCTTCTCAGTTTTAGCTGAACCATCATTTTTGCCAGTTGAAATGACGCTAAGCAGTGTTAGCTCTGTGACTAACTTTATGTGAGGCCAAAATAAAACTTGGCTGTTGTGTGTCTGTACTCAGCCAAAGATTGTTTCTGAGGATGAAGAAGAATCACTCTGTAACATCACTGTAAAACCACAAATGGAGTGTTTATTTTGTACCATTTGGGAGTTTAGGAATTGTCTCCCCTTTAAACTGTAATTCCGTCCACATCATCAATTAATTAAGCTTATCAGCTATATAGTTAATATCACAGATTTTCAGGATAGATATATTCTGGGATGTCCTGAAAACCCTGCTTGGCTTGCTGCCACCATGACCTGGATCCTGGATGAAAAAAGTAACCGATTACTGGCTTAAATAAAGTAGAGGATGCACACAAATGCACCTCCCTATCAATACCACTTGATTTATTTCCCTAGATTAGTGATGTTTTACATAAATGAATTAAATGTTTTTTGTTTTGTTTTTTGTTTGTGCAGCTTCCTTAAAGTGTCCTGCGCAGTTTGATATTTCTCCCTCTGTAATTTCTCAGTTTTTATGCTTTGTGGCTGTAAATAAACTAAGGGCCAAACCCAACCCGGATGGATGGATGGATGAATGGCTGGTTGGTTGCACGGCTGGCTGAGTACACACAGCACTTAACCCCATCGCTGAATACCACACCACCATCAGCAGCAGCAGGCCATTACTGTTCAGGAAATATGCTGAATTATTCAATCACTTCCTCTCCGCATTCTCTACAGGATGCACAGAGTCTATTGAAAATCACAGAAAGGGTGTGTGTGTGTGTGTGTGTGTGTGTGTGTGTGTGTGTGTGTGTGTGAGAGTGAGTGTGTGTCTTTGTATTGATGACGTGTGCACATGAAGGGTCTGTGTGAGTGTGTCTTGTGGACATGTCATGACCTACATTAGGATGCTTTCTTGTACTTCTGAGATTTATAAGAAAATTTGAGTTAAAAATTCAATCTTCTAGTCTTCAAACTAAATAATAAAAATAAAATCATGTTTTGGTTTGGCAAAATCTTTTGCACGCACTGCTCTTATTTTTGACTGTAATGTCATTGCTGCATGGACATGCCCTTCAAGTGCAGGTTTGGTTGAAGTTTGTCACTGCATAACCACAGAACATGTAGTGTAAGCAGACAGTATTTGCTAAATGCAACTACTGTTAGTAGTAATGTACAGTCATCGTTGGAAGTAGGCTAAAACGGTAGCAATGGTCATTCAGACACATTAAATGGCATGAGCAAATAATAATATTTAATGGAGTAGACCTATATCAGTAATATCATGGTTGAGAGTGGTTACAGATGCAACAAAACACACCTCTGACCACATCCATCAGTGATGCAGTGAGTATGGCTTGAAACTTTCTGCTTTTCAGCCTGATGTTAAAGGTCCAGTGTGTCCATTTACAAAAAAATAAGAATCATTGTGTATTTGTTACCTGAGTCTTTTATATCTACGGACGCTCCACGAAGTCTGCCATGCTGAGCTGCCATGTTTCTACAGTAGCTCAGAACAGACAAACTAAACACTGGCTGTAGATAGGACCTGTTCATGTTTTTTTTTTGTTTTTTGTGAGTGTTGTGGCCACCGTAGTTTCTAGTTCACTCTAGGAAGAAGAGGGTGAGGCAAGGAGGTTGAAATCAGCAACTACATGTCTTGATGCCACTAAATCCTACACACTGGCCCTTAGCCATACTCTAGTTGTAATGCACAGATATTGTAGGAAGTGAGAATGATTGAAAAATGAAAGCATTGAACATAATCCAGGGTTCTACAGAATCACTGACTTTAGATATGGTTGTCTGCCGACAGGGTTGCAGAAAATATGATGTGATCATATGATATGATGTGATTCATTGGTTTAAGTCGAAGAGAGAAAGTAGACTTTGGTGAAAGATGTTTCACATCAGCATTGTGCCCATTAAATCTTGTTTTTTTTGGCATTGTTTCATTAGGATCCTCTTTCTTAACAAACCACACCATAGTTTGGTATTTCTCTCACTTGGCCAAATAACCAACTAAAGTAGTGGGTGGGAACATTTTTGAACCAAATGGTTTATCTTCATTGAATACAGCTGCATGTCTGACTGGATGCCAACTTCTCATTTTGACCACCAGGTCAGCAACAAATGCTGAATCAGCTAATAAACAGAAATCTACCAGCTAAAACTGGTTGTATTTGATGAAAAGACATAAATGCAGTCGGCCATATTGACATGAGCCAACTTTGATTTGTACAGATGAATTAAAAGTGTTAGTGGATTGATAAGGGCTCTCAAATCTCATTTACTGAGTTTTCATGAAACGAAAACATGACGAGCAGAAACAAAATCTTTTCTATCAAAACACTTTTCTGCAAGGTCGAGGGTATTAAAACACATTTCCTCTCAGCTCTTCAAATTCCACATCACATCATAATTTATATGAAAACATCTGAATGTGAACTTGTATTGTTGCTAGAGTGAGAAAAAAGATGAAGACAGGATGAAAGAATGAGAGTGGGAGGGAGGGATGGATGGATGTGAATTCCAGAGGGTAGGGAGAGGAGGTTTGTCATCCCAGCAGCAGAAACAGGAAGTGAGTTAAAACCTCTCTCCTAACCTTTTGACCCTTGCAGATAACATTCCCACCCTCCCCCATCCCTGCAGCTGTGTGAAGCCCTCCCTCGCTCCCTGGACCTTCTCCTACTTGTTTCCTGTACAAAAAGTCCAGCTCTATTAATCTCTGATGTGAAGTTTTTTGTTTTGTTTTTTTTTTGTTTTTGCCATGGTGTTAACAAGTTTTGAGACTGTTTCAACCATGCCACTGTTACACTACCAACGACAGCTAATTCTGTTGAACTAGTTTAGTGCAGGAAGTCAAACCCAACTGCTATCCTCGGAGCGACTTGCACTATAGTTGTAATTGTTGTGTTGCTCTTTATGTTGTTGGATATTTGAAGATGAGGTACACCCATGTGTAAACCTACTGTGACATCATCCATTGGTTTTTGGACAACAATTTTGAAGCCTCCAGTTTGGCATTATGGATGTTGTCCTCTCCGTTTGCTAAAGAAGTGACCACATTTGGACGAGAGCGTAGAACTGGTGGGTGACATACTGCGTTTGGTTTTGAATCGGGTTTCGAACAGGAAAAAAAGCGTCCTGCCTGGTCACAAACATTATGTTCGATAACATCTGAGGCATGAAATTGTCCATGAAATAACAGATTTGTATTGTGTCAGCACTTCCTAGTTTCACAGTTTGATCTGAGTTTTGTGAGCCTGTTGTGTTGTGCTGAGAATTACTTATCAGGGTAGCCATGCCCTAAAGCATACCCTGCTTTATTGTCTATTTTGCTCAAAGTAGGACCATAATCTACAAAATGAACATCATGCTGTATGGAATAAGACTTGGAACTAGTGATTGACACATAAAATCATGTGGAACCTGAGATAATAAAGTATTTTTACTCCATATAATAAGATAATCATTTTTGCCAATGGAGTTGCCTCCTGCTGGCCATGCATGGTTTAAGATATGCTCCAGTCTCTAATTATATAGCCTACTGTGGATATGTACACCTAGCTAAAACTAATGAGAGGCTGTAATAAACATCCATGAAGTTAATAATGTTTTAGAGGGGTATTGATTCAACTTCATGGTCATTTTGTAGGTTTTAGGGTGTAGAGTTGTTGAATTATATTGCATTATAATGGGAGGTATTTCTAAAACTTTGCCTGAACATGGTATCATTTCATATGTCCTCCTTGTCCTCATGCTTTCCTCTTCTTCACGCACACAAAACCCCAACTTCTTATCTGAGCTTATCTGCATACACATACAAAAAAGCCAGTACCAAAGCCATCTGAGTCCATTTTGTGTATTGGGTTATTGCATCGTAGACCTTTTCCAGTATCATAGAATTTTTCTTGACTTCTTGTTCTACTATCAAATGTAATGTAGACAGCTAAACCTGACCTGCCTTCTGTATTTTGTAATGTTTTAGACTCATAATTTACTGCCCTAGTTAGGCAGACAAATTACATTAACTCAATATTATAGAATGAATAATTGATTTTCAGGAGCTATATATAGTTTTCGATTGTGAAGTGTGATGTTTACCAACTCAAAATCATATTGACTTAACATCATATCACCAATTTTTACTGTATTTATCTATGTGAGGTTGCAAAGTGTCAGCAACCATTCACTGAAGTGTCATTGAGCAACCCCCCCACCACCACCACCACCACACACACCTCCCGGGCTGTTGCTCTGTAGCCAACACTGACCTGTGACCTTCTTTCATTTGTGTTACTCTGTTTTTCTGGCTATTGACAGCTATAAACCACCAATGAGTGTGTGTGTGTGTGTGTCTGTGTCTGTGTCTGTGTGTGTGAGACTGATCCAGCTTCACCCAGTGATGGTCCTTACCGACAGCAGAGCTCCAGTATCATCTGTGTAAAGAAGAATAGCCTTCAGAGTGATTGACAGCTGTATGGTTGTTTGACAGACAGGAGGTTTTGTCCGTGAGGGGCTTTGAGAATGACTTACAGGGCGCACCAGAACAGTGCTTGTTGTATAGAAACAACAAGGGCCACAGTGAAGATGCACAAGTTGGCGAGGGTAGGGGGTCGGGCAAGGGGGAGGGCGGCTCCTCACCTCTGGACGCCCACTGCTTTAAAAGCAGGGTTAGAGGTCACGGCTGGAAGTGGCATCACTCATCAGCTTGTCTCATCACTGGAGTGGAGGAAGAGAGAGATTCTTTGAGTAAATAAAAGTACACTTGTTTGTTCCCTCATATATATTGATAGATATACCAGTTGGCAAATGGATGTTCACAGCAATGCTGGTTGTATTTATCTAGGAGGACCATGGGACCTTTAGGAAGAGACAGCAGGTCAACAGTATATACCACACAGAAGTGGTACACGTCATCTGAAAGATGGGAACATAAAGATTAATTTGAGATGCAGCTCAGCACTGTGTCAGATCTTTCTAGTGTAATAAATCTGTAATGAACATTGTGTTTTTTATGTCTCATACGTGTTGCAGCAGTTTTTGGGTTCATACCATTTGTTATCTATCAGGGGGAAACTCATGGGTATCCATACCACACATTTTCATTTAGATATCTTGAGGTCAGAAGTCAAAGGACCTCTTTGAAAATGGCCGTGCCAGTTTTGCCCTGGCCAAAGTTTAGCCTAAATTTGGAGCGTTATTTCACCCCCTTCCCAACAAACTAAAATGACATGGTTGCTACCAATCGATGCCTTTGGTATTCTAGCTTTAAACTAAACTAGACTAAGCACGTGTCAGCCTCTGAAAGACCATAATGTCGACCAAGCATGTCGTGGCATCCCTGTGGAGCTGAAGAGGTTAAAATAGGCATTCATCTATATATTATTGACCAAATTATTACCAAAACTGTCCGTTGTAAATATACATCACAGTTTACAGATTCCCAGATTGTTCAATGATTTTAATGCAAGTTCTATTTGCTATGTGAATATTAGGAGTTGGTTCATTGAGATTAACAGTTGTGGCACTAATTCTCCAGTCTGTGCCATTAAAGCATTCCAGAGAAAGAAGGCGCAACAATATGATGTAATTAAAAGAGTACCAAAGGTCAAACCAACACTTCTAACAGATTTGATTTAATTCAGTTTCATTTATACAGCCCCAATTCATAACAAAAGTTATCTCATGACACTTTCCATATAGAGCAGGTCTAGACCGTACTCTTTATAATGTTATCTACAGAGACCCAACAATTCCACCATGAGCAAGGACTTGCCGATGGTGGCAAGGAAAAACTTCCTTTTAACAGGCAGAAACCTCGAGCAGAACCAAGCTCATTGGTGGACGGCCATCTGCGGTGACCGCCTGAGTTAAAGAGAGAGAGGGTTTGCCACAATTTTTCTTCTCTTCAATGGAAGCATCATTATTTAAGTCACATAATTTAATGATACGGTTTTGATTTTTTTCACCCCAGCAAAGTGTAAAAACTTTTGTGATACTTCGACTTTCTTAACTATCAGCTTGAAACATTAAGTTTCAAGCTGATAGAACAATATCAAGTATGTTTTTGAGCTGTTAAAGAAGATCTCAGACCTTCAGCGCTTCAAACACACCATTAAGGTTAAAGTAAATATTAAAATTTTAACGTTACACTGATCATGATGATGTTAATTAACTGTATTCGTCCAGGCACCCCAACATACCCATAATCACATAAAGACATGATGCGACAACACATTTGTACTGCCTGATAAGTGCCAAACCTACAGTACAATCCATTAAATGGCTCTTTAGATGCATACAGGGTCCATTTCACCAGATGTGTCAGAGGTCAGGAGAAGTGGATAGGGACAGCAGTTTTCCAGCAGCAGGTAAAGAAGCCCAAACAAATGCTGGACAGTGGACTTAAACCAGCAACTGCTTCAAATCTCAGGCTACCAGGTCAGCACTGGCATACATCAGACCAGAGGCTGGTGAATGGGTTTATTGGTAAAAGCTTGTGGAGGGAAACGTCCATGCATTATTTATTTTCTCTATCACACTTTTAAAACACGCACACACACACACAGTCTACTGAGTGTTTATGTGTCACAAATCACAGAGAGTGCGTTCATTTCCATGAATATGTGTGCACTTTTATCTGTGTGTTTGCTCGTGTATGTACACAGGAGTAGATACAATGTGTGTGTGTATGTGTGTGTGCCTCCAGAGGGAGGTGTGTAAGGGTGGAAGATGCTAAGAGCTCTGCTTTAATGCACTTTGATTTAAGATGATGAACAGAAAGGTTGTGCTTTTGGATTTTTTTTCTTCAAGGCTGCATGTGCACATAAACACGAACACATTCAAACACACACACACTCGTGTGTGTTGTTTCTCTAATAATCCCTCTCTCCTCATCTCTTTTTGTGTGTCTCTTGTGCACACACACACACACACACACACACACACACACACATCTGTATCCACTGCTCTGGGAAGCCATTAGTGTGACCCAGCCTTGATTACTTATTTATGGGCCCAACAGAGTAAAGTGAGGGGAGTGGAGTACCAGGGGGCCTCATTTATAAAACTGTTGTTTGACTTCACCCACATCTCACCACACTTCATTTTATAATTTCTAACAATGTCAGCAAATAAAAATAGATTATATAAATTGAGTTATATCCATAGCATTCAAAAATGGCTAATTACTCGGAGACAGTCTAGACATGTTTTGATTTGGTACCGGCTGATCAGATAGATGTGAGGTGGGAGGGATTATTTCAGGTGTGCTGGGTTCTAGAAGTAAAATTGGAGCACTTTAAAGGCCCGAATGGACATGAAACATCAGTAAGTCAGTACAAAAGATGACTGTGTTAGACAAAAGTCAAAGGTCAACTATGATTCCTAATGAGCAATTTAGCAAAAATACATTTACTGAGCTCAAAATTCAATGATTAATTGAGTTTTGATTGATTGATTTTATTTGGTAAATTGAAAATACATTACACAGATAGTTTACAGGACTAAAAATTCATCAGGTTTATTGAAGTCCTGAAGTCTACACTAGGCGGTAGACAGAAAAAATGGGTGACGTGTATATGTTACTATTTTTATACTAATACTAAAAATGACCGAAACTGCACAAGTTCAGACACGAGTCCTAAAAATGTGTAGAGAAATATTTCTCCCTACTTTGCTTTTAGATTGGGCTGGGGGTGGTTGTGTAACCTTTAGTTCAGATGAGACTAAACTAAAGATTACACTTAAGACAGGAACACACAAGGTAAAAGTGACAGAAAGCACTGTGATAGGTCAGTTCTTGCGCAAGCTGGGCTGTTTGCGTCAGGTGAGCTCAACATCCATCCTGCTCTTTTGCTCTTTTCGAATCACACACAGGGCTGGTCTTCATAATAACCTCTTGTCACGAATTCATAAACGAGACGTTGCATCTTCTGCAACAGTGAAGTTGAAAAGGGTCTCCTCTCCTGCCAAGTACATCATTTAAAAGACAGAATCACAAACATCAGTGAAACCACTTCTCATAAATACAAGTGGATTCTGATATTTCATCATGGTGGAGAAGCACAAGGAAGGGCAGGAAAATCAAGAGTTGGCGAGCATGAGATGAATATTTAATCATTTATCAGAATCATATCATTTCTATCATATACAATATACCATTTATATAATTTATAATACATCATCAGTGTATTTGCTTGCCAGATTCACCCAGACGTGCAAAAAATAGAGCAGGTCGCAATTCTAATACTTGTTTAACATGGTTACAGATAGGCGCTTTGGGGCACTCCTGTGTGTTCCTGGCATTATACTTTACAAAGATGTACATGTTGCTTCTTCTTTGCTGGCTTGTGTGTGATCTCCATATTTTCACTGTGATGAATGGAAGTGTGTGTTGTGCAGTCACCAGGGCTAAACTAGCTGAGGATGGTCAGTAAATATCTCTAAACTCTATGCTAGCCGCCTGTTTTTACATGTTAAAAAACAGAAGCTATGAGGTGAGTGTTAAAGCTTTGGAGTTGTTTATAGATTAGAGTAATGAAAAGTAATGTAAATAATCAGCAGAGCCTATTTTTGATTTATATTTTATGTCCAAACAACATAGAAGATGACCTCATCAGTTATATCAAATGAATATTGTGTCACTTTTGTGATAAGATCAGTTGCGTGTTAAATCATTCATCATCAATCAAGTCATGAAATGCACATTTGTTCTGTTTGGAAACTCCTTTTTATTGGTTCATCTTTAGCCAGGAGGGTAGCAGCAGCTACACCACACCGAGAGGAACAAAGAAACAAAATCAAAAGACAAACAACAACAACATTGGTGCTCTTCATCTCCCCTGACCACTGTAAAATAAATACTTCATTCATCAACACCATCCTCATGATTATTGTTAACCGCCATTGTTGCAACCATTTAAATAAAAATCCATGAAGCAATATCAGCAGTGAAACAGAAAGTGTGAAATGCATATTGTTCCATATATAATATATTCATTTTAGATAGATTTCTATATATATTTGTTCCATATACTCTCCTTAAATTCTTTTACAACATACAAGATGCCAATTTGTACCAAAAGCGATGCTTGCTAAGACACAAGAGGAGAAGTTTACTGGTTATAATGGCAGCCTGCGTACGTACAGCATCAGACAGGTTCCTGACATGAGCTCCGGTCATGAGGGAGGAATGTCGTAAACGTTTGGAAATGTTTGGAAATCTTGGGATTAAAAGATTTATATATCGGAAGGCTTTATTTGTACACATAGATACACACAGCGTAGACAGTGCAAGTGAGGTGTGGAAGTTGTACACCAGTATTCAGTGTAGTTTCTGACAATAACATGAGCTAAATCCCCCAAAACAACCCAAAAATGCCTTTGTGTAAAACTCAGTTTTCTGTTGTAAGAGGTGTCCTTTTAATCTTGTTAAGATGCGTGTCATTTTCCTTTCATTTATTGAGTAGCAGAAACGGTCGAATGTTCATAAATTATAAGATAATAATCACCTTTTGAAAAATAACTAATTTAAGATGCAAATCAAGTCGATTCACCGACAATGCACTCCCTGTACCACTGTGTGTATATGAGGTACATATAAAACATTGCATACTAAAGAGGTTACGATTGGACAACTGTCACTGTAGATATTTTAAAGCTACTTTGAACACAGATGAAACATAAGTAGTTAAAAAATATGCAGTTTCCTCTGTAACATCATCCAGCTCAGACAGAAAACAATCCGGGTACAAATGTTCCTCAAGTCATCTCCCCAAGCACCAAGATCTGACTGAAATCATCCAGCCAATGAAGAGGAGACTGTGTGTTTGTGTGCATGTCTATGTGTGTGTGTGTGTGTGTGTGTGTGTGTCTGTGTAAAACCCATCTGAGACCATGACCACAGTAATGCCGATAAATTTGAAAGGTTTACGTTCGCATTATTTTTTTCAAACACCACAACAATAGAAAAGTGTTTTTGTTTCTTCTATCAGGCAAACCAGTCGACCCAACAGCATCTGCACATGGCTGCCAAGTGGTTTTTCTGCTGCTTTTTAAGCGTTGTTTATCATTCACAGAGCATGCATGCAGGATAGAATGTGCCAGCGAATTATCAAAAATGGCTCCTATGACAAGCATACATCAGCGTTTTCCTTTTGTCTACACTGTAACGTGGAACTTTCCAGTGTATCCACTTGTTCTTGTGTTGGGCGGTTGAAATCATTTGCTCACACTTAGGGAAAATTTTCAGATTCATCAGCATTAATGTGGACATGTTCTCAACCTAGGTGATTTGCATTAATAATCAATCATTTGTATAGATTATGATTTTTGGTTGCCAATACTTCTAATAATGGTAATTATCATAGGTAACATTAAAAGTGGAGAAAGTTGCAACATTAAAAGGGGGAGCCATATTAAAATTGAGCATGTCCTCCACAGTTGCCAACCCGTCTATCAAAGTGAAAGTGAAAGTAGTGATGAGCACAGAAACATTTGGGACAACATTCATACAGAACATTAAAATTATTCAAATAAACCATACTTTGTGAGTTGAACAGATATTTAGGTTGCTATATTGGGAGTTGCTACATTTGTTGGGAAATATCCTGCATAAAAATGTGCAACGTTTTTACTGAAATGTTGCTGTTTTTTTTTTTTTTTTGAGTAGTTCTGTCCACTTACAAACCCTTTCTTAGCCTTAAGGCCTTAGTATGCTTCAAAAGTACAAGCTGGTACAACGCATCTACAGGCAAGTGTTTACACCATGTGGATCGATGTGAATGGCAATGAATCTTAAAAATCAAAGGCATTCATAGGTTTTTATATATGAGGAAATGAAAAAAATATGAAAAAAGACCTTCAGAGAGAAGTTCATACCCTGCCTACTTAGAAAAATGATCTGATACAGGCATAAGACGCTGTTAGAAACTAACAAACTGACTGAAACTGTCTGAAAACTATCAAACTGACAAGCATTTTCTTAGAAGTAGGGTTGTTCCGATACCGATGCCAGTATTGAAAATGCATCCAGTACTGCCTAAAATGTGCCATCGGGTATTTGGCGAGTATGCGTGTCCATGCAACAACCGACACCACATAGCTTATTAATCCCTAAACAGGACAGTGTCCTATTTTTCCCCCAGGATGGCAAAGTAATGACTCGCCCTACTCTGACTCTGATTGGCTTACCCTGATATTCTCACCCTAACCCCTATTAGTATCAGGAAGAAATGAACAGTATTGGAACATCTCTACGTTGAAGCATACTGAGGCCTTAATTTTAAAGCGTATCAAACTATTACATGCAGAAAAATGCTACAGCAACTCTCTACTGCATGCAAGAGTGATCACAGCTGCACCGATGTTGCACACCTAAGAAGGATTGTTAGACAAATCCAAATTTTTATTGCTTTTGGACCATCAGAAAGAACAGGGAAGCTTAGCTTCAATGTTAGAGATGTAAACCAAGCCATAATACTGAGAAAAACTACGGGATGTGGTAATAAATTGCTGTTACAACATTTGTCTTGTTCAGTGTGTGACATCAGAGTTGCCCCAAAAGTTTCTGATTTGATCACAACTGGACTGTAAATAAGTAAATATTTGCTATAATGGAAAACAGCCGCAATAATATCAATCTCATAGAAACAAAATAAACCAGAATAAAAATAGTTATACCGTTAATAGCCCCATATTTACATATAAAAATATAGCAAAGTAACATTTAACAAATCAGGTCAGTTTGTGTGTGTCTGTGCTTAGGTGACACACCCAGACACAGACACAGAAAAGCCCATATGCATCCAAACATGAACACATACACACACACACACACACACACACACACACACACACACACACACACACGCACACGTTTAAAAACATGGTCATGCACACACCTGATGCTGTGTGTGTGTTGTTTATATCAGCTTTGAATCCATCCTTCTTTCAAGGAGCCATGCACTGTTGATTCGATTTTGAACTGTGTACCGGAATGTTGAGTAAGTTTAATAAAAGTCATTTTCAGCCAAAAAAAACGTGATCTTCATCTGACTTAATGGCGACATCAACATCCTCTCTTTCCTTCCCTCCATCCAACCTCTCTCCTTTCTCTTTCCTCCCAGCATCCATCTCTCTCCCCATCAGCTGTCCATCTGCCAAACACCACAACTACACTCATCCTGTCCCCTCAATTCCCTCCCTCCTACGCTCCATTCTTCTTCGGCCCATTAAGAGCTATCATGAAGCTAATTGCCTGTTTGATCAACTCTCTGTGGACCAGGAACTGGAGGCTTTTAGCCCTCTGAGCGTAAGAGGAGAGACGGATGAGGCAGGAGGGATATATGGGTGTGTGGGAAAAATACGCCTCTTGTCAGCTGGCTTTCGTTGGTCGGGTTAGGTTGTAATTGTTTTTCTTTTTGTACTGTGGTTATTTAAAAAGACAGAATAAGAATCGTGTGTCACTTGCTGGAAGATATTCATTTACACATTATATAGAGCTGGGACAACCAGCATGGAGGACTTCTGACATAGATATATCTGAGCCTCAAAGGCTTGGGCCATATTCACAAAATATCATCCACGTTTGAGCTTCTGAGAAGAGGTGGGCTTAACCCTGAAAGATTGTCGGGATATCCAAAGGTCATCAAAGCTGCAGAACTCAATTTTTTCCAATGGCTGAGTAGCAGATTGTTGTGCAAACCTTGATCTCCAGGGTAATTGCATTGTTTCGATGTGTTGATAAGGCAATTGCATAACTCAAACACCATCAAAATACCCTGGCAAATGCGCCAATATCTTTTTGAAACCTCCAGTTTATGTTTTTTCTTTCCCAAAGTCTACACATTACCAGCAGCCAACTGATTTTGATTAAGTCTTAGGGGTAGTCCAGAGGACTTTTAAGCCACCAACACTTGAGACTTAGGAGCTGTTTTTGAATGATTGGCATGTCCGTTATCTTTTTATGCTAACTCAATCTTCAATTTAGCTTCAAAATGTTTTGTGAATATGACCCCTGGATCAAAATCTCATTAACATCATGGGTTAGCAAGAACTCTGGAAATCCTGAGACTGTGACTGGGTCAGTTAAGAATGGAAAAATGTCCTGAAACTGAACCTAGTATAATTTTATTGAAGCAAAATAACTTGTTCAGTTATTGTAGGTCTGTTCAACCAGGTTGATCATTTATACTTTTCAATTTCTTCACTGTACTTCAGATTGGATTAGTCGGATTGGTGTCGATGTCGGATAGTTATGAATCAAGGAACTGCGGCTACTGTTTTTCCAAGTCATTCAGGATCAAGGTAGTAACTGACCAAGACACAGAGATTGTTCAGAGAAAAGAGCCATTGAATTGTGGATGGGAGGAGAGTAGATTAAGTGTGGTAGAGGAGGGGGAGAGAATGATGGAGGTGGCGGCAGTGAAGGAGGTCGGTCAGAGGAGGGAGGTTGGCGACAGACTGACTTCGGGAAGAAACCTGACCAGACCCTCAGAGCTCCACTGAAGCTGCACTGCTAAAAATAAGACAAGGGAGGCTTCTTCTGCTGACAAAACAACATACACACAGGCTCTACATACACAGGTTGTTGTACAGTAGGAGGACACACACACACAGACACACACACACGCTGCCTAGTCACAATGGATGCCCCCTCCCTCTGGTTAAATAATCCCCCATTCAGCTCTAGGCTGCTGGGGAAAACATTGTCCATCTACCTCACAGTGCTTTTCCTTTACAAATGAGCTTAATAGCATTGAAATTCGTACAGTGCATGGTCCCTTTTTGGTGTCAAACTGTTGTTACAGGTGTGTTACAAGTGTCTTTGTTCTCACTCTATGCCTCCGTGCTTTGCCGAGTGTCCCAGTCTGATATTCACTACGGCACAACATTGGTTTCTTCTTTCTTCCATCTTCAACCTTTTCTGGAGTTTTCTTAATGTCTTTGTGTTGGAAGTCCTCAATCTTCCGTGCTTCTTTTGATTCTCTCTTTCTGGAGAACAGAAACTCTGTTGGCATAGACCATACATTCCACCACAGGCATCTTTCCTTCCTGAATTGGTCCATCGCTCATCTTTGCTCGGTGCATTCTCTTTTCAAAGGGTGAGGAGGAAAGAGGTTCAGCAATAAATAAATAGATTTTAACACATCCAAACCACAGAATGCGGAGAGAGGTGATTTCTGTCTGGAAGTCTTGGTTAAGGTTGAAGGGCAGTCCAGCATAGCACAACAGCTTCTTCTTCTTCTTCTTCCTCCTCTTCTTCTTCAGAACGAGTTTTTGTTTTTAGGCATGAAGTCTCCAACATGAACAGGCACAGTAAAGCTTTGGTCCCTCCTGAGCTGGAGAAGAAGTAAATTCAAGGTACATTAGGTGAACAACACTTCACGGTGGGTTGATTGGTTGGTTGGCTTTGTTGTACGTAGGTAGGTGGGTCACAATGGCATTGTCGTCACAATGTCAGCTGTGGCACTGTTGGCGACAGCGTTGCTTTGGCGACGGCTAAGGGGAAATGGATTTACCTGGCCCCCATCCAGGCCTGTCATAACGGCTTCTCCAGGGCCTTGCTACGGAGCGAGGGATGAGGGTTAGGGTTGGAGGTGGAAATCTTGCGGCACACAGTGTTGGTGTTGTTGCACCTGCAGCCGGGTCGTGTGGCACGGTCATGAGCACACTGGCACAGGGCAAGGCACAGCCTGGCAGGGGGGTAGCAGCAGAGGCAGGGCAGGCAGAGTGCCAGAAGCCCCATGGTGCCCCAGCGGGCACAGGCGTGGGCTGGAGCACAGGAGCATGGCCGGTCAGCACAGTTATCCTCATCATCCTGGGCGGAGCAGTGGTAGAACAGGCCTTTAACACAGCACAAGCAGGTGCCATACTCCACAGCGCTTTCCACGGAGCACAGACACCGCTGTCCGCAGGCCCAACAGGAAGGCAGGCGGCGGGGGGCACAGCACTCTTGGCACTTACAGCGACCACACCGCTCACAGATGAACGAATGAGGGCCGAGCTCAGCCTCGTCCTCTGTCAGGATTTTACCAAAAGAAGCATCAGGCTTTAGTTCTCCTTTAGGCTGAGAACGGTTCACTGGATCTAGGCCAGAGTGAGATGGTGTCAAACCTGCCAGTAGCCGCTGGTCTGAAGTTGCACTGGTCCGAGACACGGAAGAGCTTAAGGTACTGGAACGGCTCAGGCGGGACAGGTGAGCATGCTGCTGTTGACTTTGGCTGCGAGGAAGGGGATGGCCAGGGTATACTCCATGAGGGTAATGGTCATCATGGGCATAGAAAAATCCGGACTGGGATGCCGGTTCCAGCGCCACGGGCCTTTCCACATAGTCATTGCTGGCCCGGATGGCACGTATCTGTTCGAGCGACAGCACTGGAACCTGGTGGAGGTCCAGCTCGTTCATCTCCACCCTGAAGGAATGAGCAGGGTCCATCCTGGTGAGCCAGGCTGGGTGGCACCAGGGCTGCAGGCCGGGCCTGGGGCAAGGTGCTCCCAACTCTCACGGCACATCAGATAAACCTGCAAACACAGAGAAAGTAAATGATAGTGGTTAGTGACATTGACCGGCTAAATTTAAATGTATTAATATTTAGCATCTTATTAGACAAGCCTGTTTTATTCAGCTTATTGCAACAATTATTGTTTGAAACCTTGCAGTCGCATGGCTTTTCATGTAATTTTAGGGTTACAGTGCAGTGCAGAAAAACACAAATTCCCTCAGATAGATTCCAGACCCAGCACTCTTAAGTCATATCTGTAACCATCTTTGCTGCAAATATAGTTTTGATGAACATAACTATTAGAATTTTTGATAAACAGTCCACAGCACAAATATATTCAATTAACAACAATATGAAACACAGGAAATCGGTTGTATCAAGTAAAAGTTTGGCATTTTAGATTTTTTTAGTGATTAATCAACTATCAAACAGATTAATTTTCTGTCAGTCAACTAATTTTTCAATACTGACTTAATGATCCATCTAACAAACAGAAAGTAGCTTTGATTTCATGTATTTTAAAGTTATAAACGGGAACATTTACATATAACATAGTGTTCCTTCATGTATCTATTCTTAATATCTTAAAACAACAATTCAGGGTATATTCTATGTTCAATGACTTTTCAATAATTTTCCTGTCACATTGGTCTAAACACATAATCTGGTACACAGAAACTGATGTGTTTTTATTTGTAGTCTGTTTAAAATGGACAGAAGAGATTTGCCTTAGCATGTGAACCAAAGCCACAATGGCAAGACACCAAGAAGTACCCCCTACAGAAAGTTAAACTGCATTAGCATAAAAACTCAGAGAAGAAATCATTTCCGATCCAAGTCCCACCAAGTGTTTGATTGACGAATGATCTGACTAACACTGAACGCAAAGAGGTTTACCACTGAAAACTTTACTTTCCTTCAAGCAAGTGGAAAAACAAAGCTCAAAATTGGAGCTTCGGACCAAATAACTCTTTTTTTTTATGGCATCGTAATAATGGCTATTATGTGTTACTGAGCAAGAAAACCCTTCAGCTTCCAGAAAAGAACCAAATTAAGTGACTAAAGAGTAATAAAAACATATTACATTACATACAGCAAACGTTACCCTACATTACTTCCCAAATATCTAAGGAGCACTTGATCAAAGATAGATTTTGGCAGCACAGCCTCCACACAACCGTCATCCATGTCATCATGACCGCTGAGGTTCTCCATTGCTCAGGCTAACGCTATTATTAGTCTGCCAGAGCCAGAGAGATACGACCATGAGGTCCACACTGTAATTTAGCATCTGTTGAACACAGCTGCTGCTGCCACGGAGGAAACCCACCTGCAGACAGAGAGGCTGACAGCATTGCCTAGCAGTTAGAGCTATAGGAGAAGTCAGATTTAATTCTCAAACAAATTTAGTTCAAGTTGCAAATTTAGTAATCAACACATTTCCGGTTGCAGGGTTTAGGCTTTATAAGACTGCTCAGGTATGTGGTTTCAGCAAAATCTCATTGAAAACATGGCTTATTTTAGGAAAACCACATTTAGTTTAGGTCTGTGGTTCCACGAAAACAGCAACCACTGCTACATGCTGAACAGGGCTGCTTTAAGACATGGTTTCTTTAATGGATACTAATATCTACGTAGTAAAAAAAAACTAAAACTTGGACCATGTCGCTGGGAAATTTTGACATTGGGAAGTGTGTGAATCTACTGGAGAAACCAGGACAGGTTCTGGTAAGATGAGTTGTTTGGTTTTTTGAGATCTCAGAGATGGATATCTCAAAATCAAAAGCATCTGTTGATAACGCTAAAGCTAATGAGCTAATGAGAAAATACATCTTTGGTGAACTGACCCTTGTTAAGATAGATTTCAGTCTCTGTGATGGATTTCAGATGCTTTTTGACCAAATTTGGGCTTTCTTACAAAAACATGATTTTATATGATATAACATTTAAGTAGGTTGTAAGTGATGAAGATGAGTAGTAAGAGTCATTATGCCAGCTTTAGGGGGCTTTATTTGCAGAATGTGGCAGAAATGGAATATAATATGCATTCATTTTTCGTTAGTGTACAATCATGTCATCTTAGAATGAGCCTTTTGGCAACCATAGTTTCTTCATAGTTTTCTTCACACTAGGAAGGCGAGGCTGAAGTGAGGGGGTTGCAGCTAAATCCTACATGATACTTCAAGAAATTCTTTGAAAACAGAGACCACGTATCTATCCCTAGTGCTTTTGTTGCATGCTAATTCCATCAAATGGTTCGCTTTCTGACACAAGGTGACATTTAGTGTGTTGTGTACATTAATGCTGGGTAAAACTGCAGCTAAATGCTTAAAAGATACATATAAATGTGCTTACAAGTGCAGTAAATGCACAAGCAGAAAAGACTAAATTAAATAAAAGCTCCCAGTCTAGTTGAATATACAGCTGATTTGATTTCTTGTAGCTCAACATCAGATGAGCCCTGAATGAAAAGAAAATGAGTGTTTCTTTGTTTTTGTGTTTATGATAAGAGTAGTAGAAACCCTCCCTGACCGACATGCACAAATACTGTACACTCACACACATGTACACTCAGCCATACATACAGTACACCAAGAAACTGCAGTCTTGCCAAGTGGCCAAGGGGGGAGAGATAGCTGTCTCGTTCCTCACATGGTGCCAGTCCTCTCAGAGAGTAATGAGGCCAAATGGAAATGCATTTAAAGCAGCCCAGATCATGAGATCAGATGGAGGAGGGAGGTAAGAGGGAGCAGCAGCAAATAACCATCTCAGACCACGTTTACATGAATACAGATGCACTCTTAATACACTGTTAATGTATCAAGGATTATCTGTCTAGTTTAACATTATTCAGATCGCTTTCTTATGGTCTACATTTACCTGCCAGAACAAAAGAGACAAAACAAAAGACAGTTGAATATCTCCTCCTTGCTTGTTTTTTAGTTTAACAAACCAACGGCTTTCCCCGACCCTCTGTTGAGGATTGTTGAATGGATAGACTATCATGATTGTTAAGTGTCAGTATGCTTCAAACGTTCATGTTAGATGGTATGGATAGTATGGCAGCATCTGAAATCCCCTCGCTGTACACCTTTCCTACAGTAGGAAATTCCTAACACAATTCAACATTGACAGCCACCTCGGGCAGCGATTGGCCAAAATGTGTGGACACAAGAAAGCCTTTTAAACTTTACTCTCAAGCATCTTTCATAGTTCAATCAACTACTTCTGTCCGTTTTCATGAGTACAAACTAGTACATCATTATGAATGCTTTCAAGAAAAGATGTCTGAAAGTGTGGGACATTATCCCCATTTATCTACCCCACACTACAGAGTTTTGGGGACTTTTGCCTTCATATGTGGTTGGATGACAAATCAGACAAACTAGTTTCTTTCAACCATAATGTCATGTTCAGACTGTTGAGTTTCTTTGCTTGATCTTAGCAAGTTCAAGTTTTATATGTGTCTGCAGATCTAAGCAGAGGTTGATTTTGTGCATAAATCAAACTGATCAGTTGATCAACTTTCTGTTGAAATCGGTTTTAAATAGAAAATAACCTAAGCCTACAGGCCCTTAATCATTGCTGTTCATTAACGGTAACTGGTTCACCCTTTCAGGAAAAAAAACTCCTCCACCATACAGGAAGTTATACATATTACGATGACAATGTTTTGTTTTGGAATGAACATAAGAAGGAACTGGGTAGTTCAACAGTTTCCACCCAGCATTAATAAAGTTCTATCTTATCTTAGTTTGTGCTGCAGAGACGGAAACAAAAACTGGATCAAACGGAAATCCACAGTCCTAACCAGTCCCAGAAGCAAAGATTATTTACTATTTTTTTTCAATATATACAGATATGTCATGATATGGCAAATGTATGCAAAATCTTTATTGTAATGAACAAGGGACTATAATAGTTATTTTCATGATGTACATTATGTAACTACTTTTCTCCGTTCTAGTCACAAAGTTTCAGTTACTTCCTTTATCCAACTAATCATCCCAAAACCCAAATATATTCAATTTGCTTTAGAAAACAAAAAAGGCAGCAAACATTCACATCTCTGAGGTGAGCGGAAAATTGCTTAGAAAAAGGTTAATCAACTTTCAAAATGGCTGCATTTTCTTTGTCATCATTTAATTTGTTTCGAATCACTACTTTTGACCACAAAATTGTATAAAATGTATCATATTGTTAACAATTCATTGATTGTATTATAGCCCTGTTATGTACAGCTAAACATTTGAATACAGAGAGCTAGAAAAAAAAGATGAGTGGCTTCGGGAAAATGCAGTGCAAAGGTAATAAGAGAGGAGATGCAGGACGTGGATGAAACCTAAGAATGGCCATCAATCACTGGTAGGGAAGGAGAGGTGATTAGCAAGCCAGGCTGTAAAAACAAAAAGAAAACAAACAAAAAAAAAAAACCTCTTCCTGTCCTCCAGGCTTTCCAAGGAATCTTGTGAACAAATTGTGGCAGCCTGAACATAAAGGTGCTCTCCCCTCCAGCGTCTCTCTCTGTATCTACCACTCAGTCCTTTCCTTCCAGAGGTCCAGCCATAAAGTAGCAGATAAGGCCCAGGTTGGTTAGATGAGGATGCATTTTCAAATTAGTCAGAGGAGAGAGGAGAAGTCCTGGTGACTAATCTCATCAGGCTGAGCGGTGGCCGCGGCTCGCTCATACTCTGTCTGCCTATCAGACCATCTAATTGTTAAAAAGAAGAGGCCTGCCGTCCATTTCCATGACCTCATATTCACTGACTGGTTGAGGCAACCACTGCCAACAAATACTGCAAGTCATGTCAAAAACTTGGATGGACACATTCAAATTAGTCAATTTAAAAAAAAGTCGTTCATCAGAAAATTAAACAAGAAGTATTTTGACAATTTTTAATCGTATAGTTTCACTTTTTTAAATGTAATAATTAGCTTATTTCTCTGTTGTATATCACAGTAAATCCAATAACTTTAGGTTTTTAAGTGTTGTTTAAAAAATAAGACATATTAAGACATCACCTTGGCCTGTGGAACATTTTTACAGCCATAAAACATTTTTATCTTATTTCACCCTGTGACAACTATGAATCATGGGAGTGAGTCACTGTGACCTAAATAATCAGCACAACCTTTTCCACAATTTGGCCAAAGTACTTTCTCTTTACATTTATTATTATTAAAAAAATATATTATTATAACATACACTGGGGAGGCAGTCTCAATGGCCTTGGTATAAGCATGAGCATATGACCTGAATAGGCTCCACTGATTGGCTCCACCGAAGGCTACAGTTGTTTTGGGTGGTGATGCTCAGTCTAGCTCTGCTGGGGAGTGTCTGTTATCAAGCCTCTGGCAACAACAGCTGGGATGAGAGCTGTGTGAGAGGATGGTGGAGGGCGGGGCAGGCACCACCCTCCCCACTCACATTACAAATTAAGCTGAAGACAGTGTGTGTTGTTTAAGTCGCGTGTGTTAAAGGTTCCTGTGGAGACCCTTTTGTAGTGCCATGGAGCTTTTTTTTTTACAAGTAGGTCCTCGTTTTGTTAATGTCATGTGCATGAGGACACACATGTATAGGCAAGTAAAATGATATGAAGGCCTACCAATGGTCTAACACTATTCCACTGATCAACAGGTGGAGGTAACACATCAAGATGTGCTGCAATGCACCAATACAAGGAAAAAGTTTGACTTCCCAAACATGGATTTCATGGACGCATCAAATACCGAATTTTCTTTTCAGTACCATGTTTTAGTGTTTTCTTAAAAGACCGGTGTGTAAGAATTAGTGCCATCTACAGTTGCTGGTTGTCAGTGTGGAGGAGAAACTACCATGGCCGTGAAATGTGTGAAACTGCAAAAAACCCTATCCAGAGCCTGTGTTTAGTTTGTCCTTTCTGCGCTACTGTGGAAACATGGTGATTTAACATGGGGGACTCTATGGAAGAGGACCCATGGTGTCAACAGATAGAAAAGTTTCATTCTAAGGTTAGAGAAACATAACGATTCTTCTTTTCAGCTTATTACAAACGAATGAAAATATATTCTGAATGTCATATTCCATTTCTGCTATATTCTGTGAATAGAGCCCGCTGAATTTCAAATACTGGACCTTTTAGCGCAGATTAGCTGTGCTTAAATAAAATGCAAACTAAATTTAAAAAAGAGGGTTACATCTGCCATCAGCTACATTAGATGAGGGAATATCTGATCGAATGGTCAGCCATTTATTTAAAAAAGACCTTGAAGAAATAACATAGCATGTAGGCATCAGCCAGATAATAAGAATCTAAACTTATATTTACATGCATCACTCATCACTGAACTTCCCACAAACACAAAGATGGTCCAGAGAAAAAGGGGGGGCAGGTTTATAGCTAAAACTGAACCAACAAGGCCAGCAGCACAATGACTGTTTTATTTAGTAGACAATCCATCTGGCTCAGAAGAGAGAGGATGGGACAGGCATTCATCCTCTCGGTGTCTCTGGTGCTCAACAGCATCCTAACACTTTGTCACAGTGTCTTTTTATGCAGAAACAGCAGAGACAATAAGATGCTAATTACTCTTCTGCTAAAATGTGGTTTCTCTTAAGCTACCATATACCATATACTTTACAAAGAATATGGCATATTAGTGACAGAGTCAGAGGGTTTGAGATTTACATATATGTGTCTCTTTTCTGATGTTCCCAAACATTGCATGTGTAAAATGTAAAAAAAATTAATGTCAATGAAGCAAAACAAACTGAGAGAGAGAGCGAGTGCGAGAGAGAGTTGGTGTTTCAAGAGGCTGTCGGTGGTAACCTGAGGATGGACCTCTGTGCTGGGGGAGTATCAGTAATGACTGAGCCTCTGCCCTGGGACACACACAGAGAAAGACACACACTTCTGCTCCATCACAAAAACACACACACTGTTCACTCTGTGCTGCCCGATCACCATTTACTCTGCAAGGTTTTAACTGATGCGGTGTAACTGTTAGCATTCATGCTACATAAAATAACTGAATTCCTCAAAAAGTCATTTACAAAACTAAAATATTTTCTCTTGCCTGGTGTAGGCATTAATGTCATAAAATCTTCTATAATTTATTGGCTGTCCAAAATTGTGGCAATGTAGCAGAGGATTGTGCTGGAAGAGACATGACTGCTGTGAGCTCATCTTCTCATAATGGGAATGTCGGCTATAGCAATAAAACATAAATTAACTTAATCCATCTGTCTGGGTCCAGGTCGTATTAATTTGATTAAATATTAAGAATTATTGTTCTATACTGCAGGAATAAATGTGATGTAACAATCAATACTTCCAGTCCACATAGTTCATACAGGTTTTCCATCGTATTTTCATACTTTAACCAGTGTGGCTGTGAAAGTAGTATAAATTGTCTTAAAAAGTTTAAAATTGAACTATACCCAGTTGTTCTTCTACATTTACAAGTCAAACAAAAGCATAAGCAATGTAAGCTCCATCAGATTGTTTAACAATGTTGTGGATTAATAATAAAATATGAGCTAAAACTTGCTAATAAAAAAAAGGAAACAGACACCCACAAGGGTGTTTTGTTAACTGCCATGAAACTCAGTTATCAGCAGTGTTTTGTGATATCTTTTAGTTTATTGTTGGTCTGGCTCAATAGTTGACTAAAAAGACGTGCAAAAATCAGTTTGAGGTGAAAAAACTCACTGATTTGAAATATCAAAAGTGAACAGAAACCTATAAACTATGCCGATCCCTCAACCGTCCGCTGACATTCTAACTTGGGTCGAGTCTGAACTCGACCTGCTGATGGTCGATTGAGTTTAACGGACAGAGCATCGCTGCATCTCTCACCGATGACATCATGGTTTCAGGCTATTTTAAAACCGACTGCAGTGACCCTTCGCCTTGGAATGAGGAGGGGTTGCCCTCTCCTCTCCTCTTCTCTTCCTGTCTTCTTCTCCTCTCTCCTCCCTTTCTCTCATTTCTCTCCCTATCCTCCACATCCTCTCTTCCCCTCACATCACCTTCACCGCCTCCCTTCACTCTCCCCTTTCATCCCTTCTCTGCTGTCCTGTCCTTTCACTTCCGTTTACTTTTCTTGTTCTTCTCTGTTTTTTGGCCTGTCCTTTTCCTGTTTGTGTCTCCTCTTGCTAGAAAGTGTTGAACATGTTCTTTGAGGAGAACATTAGTCCTTTACAAGAAATAATATTTGAGAAGAGCAGCTCAGCAGGGACCATCAGAGTAAACGCATAACCCAACAAGTAGTTTGAAGCAACACATCCGCTTTTTTTCAGCTGAGAAAATCAATGTTAATTGAATCTCTGTGCATTCAGTGAGCCTAATAATTTAAGAAAAGCCAGCTGTCCAGCATCTCTGGACTGTAACAGGGCTGTAGCCAGGATTTTAAAAATACTGAAATCATGAGTCCCTGAGCGCAACCCCACTCCTCCTTAGAAATACTTGACAAAAGGCCAAAACCTCTGTATTTTTTTTTGATAGTATACTCAATTAATAATTATTTTATATTGTCTGTACATTTTTATCTCCTTTACATTATGTTAAAGTGCAATGCAAAGCCTGCCCCTTCATGCCAGGATACTCTTTTTATTACAAATTAAGAGTTTTTTGTTTTTCTGTCTAAAACAGGCACATAAAGATATTGTCTCATATAAAAGGGATGACATGAAACCTAAACTATGATTGGCTATCTGTCTTTTTTGTATTTTCAAACACAAGAACAGATGAATTAAACTGAAATGTCCAGGATGGATGAAATGCATCTTGAGCTGCAATAGGCAGATTCAAAGTCAACTCTGCATCTTGCATTCATTGAATTCATTTCATTCATTTAAGAAACTTAAAGACAAGATATGCAATGCTCTGACTGATTAAAATTTGTTTTATTTTTGTATTGTTATATAACATTTTTGTTACTATACGATCACTCTGAATTTGATGCTTTGTTTGTAATTTACATTTTACGTAACATCCCAACTCTTTTGGAATTATGGTTGTAGCTTTTTGTTGACATTTCACTGTCGGAGGGTTTTAGTGTAGACTTTAGAAGTTTTGCACAATTTGTTAATACAATATTTTCCCACATAGTCTTAATTATTTTGATTTTGTTGGTAGTTTATAATGTGACTATATTGTTAAATGTGCATTATTTTATTTTGTTATGTTTACACTTTACACTGGTGAGAGGGTTGGAGTAAACATACAGTAGAAAGTTAACGAAAATATTTCCGAATGTCCTGTACTTGAGGTCTTTATGGGCCTAAACTTTTTTTCTTTTACTTGCTCTGAAACAGATCAGTGGGAATGCATAAAAAATACAGACCCAATCTAAATAACCACAGATTGGACTGAATATAATTTGGACCCAGTCATACACAGATATCTGTGTAGGAAACAAAGTTGCATATGTTTGTTGTCTAACGCATCAATTTCGCAGGAGTAATATACTGTAGCTGCAAACTCTGATCAGGGTGTCACTATCGTGCAAAGTCATCAGACAAAAGTTGTGACACATGAAATCGATAAAATCAAGTTTAAAAAAAAAAAAAGAATAAAGTCAAGACTTATATATAAGCTTATGTAAACCAGAAGATTCATAAGGTCTAAACATTTAATTACAGTTGCTGCCAGCTTCTTTGGGTGTGCATGTGTGTGAGGTCCATCAGGCACTAAGACCCAGGGGCCTTCCTCCTGATGCCCTCTGGGAGCACAGCAGGATTGAATGACAATAAACTGGATGAGATACCGGATGTGCCGAATCTGACCCCAACGGAAAGACTGAAATAGACACTGCAGACCAGCAAGTCCAGGCAGGGGGGAGAGGAGGGGAGAGAACAAGAGAGGAGGGAGGGAAAGAGGAAGGAAAGAGGCAGTGAATGAGTGAGGGATGGTGATACTAATAATGATAAAAATGAAAGTGGTGGAGTCAGATGTAGAGTGAGCGATAAGAAAGATTTAAAAGAAAGTCAAAACAAAAGAAGGAGAGGGGGAGGAAGTAGGAGTCGTTTTTGGATATTATTTGACAAGATTCCCCCAAATTGAATAAAACCAGATTGTCACATAACAATCTACTCAGCCCATTAGGCTAACTCAAAGCAGTCATGACCATAGATTGATCATACGTATTGTAAGAGGTGAAGCAGGCTTGAAACTTTAAAGCATAGAGGGAAGAGAGGCAGTGCTTTCAAACAGGCGTTGTGTTAAGAAAACCAACATTACTTCCTGCAGAGACACTGAATGTTGATACTGGGAGTAACCTTGTTTTGCAGAATAATCCAATGAATTTGAGAGTAAATATTTACGGCAAAACACTGACCAGAAAATCACACAATACCTACAGTAAACTTGTCACAAGCAGGTTGGTTCTTGGACAGAGTTCTGGTAACTGATCACCTGTAGGACTGCACCAGATGGTTATACAGAACCATGTAATAAGTCATGTTGGAAGCTGTTTGGAAGAGGGGATCTGCCTATCACCATCTATCATAGGCAAAGTTTGACAGTTCAGTTTAATCATGAACCATATGATGTAGCAAACTCTTACCAAAGCCAATTGGAAGAAGAGTGAAAACATCTTTTCTATCAAGAAAAGCCTTCAGTGCCGTTCTTTGCTTTACTTTCAGTAAAGAAATACTCTCCAGTTCTGATCATCTCAATATCTGTGTATGAATGCAGAATCTGTAGGCGAGAGACCAAGACTTTGTCATCGGAAGTGTTCTGGTTTCATTTTATAGTCCGAGTAGTCTTGACCAGTCACGTTTGAGTGGGCTTTGGGTGCAACACTCCATGCGGAGAGCAAAAGAGATGGAAAGCGTTGGCCAATATGCAATCTCAGAACCCGACGTTTTAAAGTTATCCGCTGGCTATAACTGAAGCCCAGAGAGATTGCAGTTCTGATATAACTGATGCTAGCAACATCTATGCTAACCTCTCAATCAGCCACTATTGTTGTTTTTCATGCAAACAGTGAACAGTAAAACAGTGCAATGTGCTGACAACACTGTGCTGCCACAGCACTTTGGTTGTAACAGGTGGAGTTTTTAAAGTTGACTTGCTCCCTGAAGCACCTAATAAGCACAGGAGATCCAGTTACTGTTACTAGTTGTCAACATCCTTTCATGCTCATTAACTGTATTTCAGGAGCTTTTGGAAGACCAGGCTTCATTCTGCAAGGTCAGAGTTTGGCAGTAGGAGTGTGATGCAAGTACTTGAAACTTCAGATGAACATGATTTCATAGTGTCATTTGACCTAGGTTCATTTTGTTCATTTTGCTTTCCATGAATGAGTAACTTCTGGCAAGAGAACTGTCTCTTTACAGCCATAATCTCTTGAATATTATGGCTTCATGTACAGTAGTTTGTTCTTTATTGTTTTAAATGCCACTGCAGAAATTTCTATTTCCATGTGTCGCGTAATCCAACTTAATCTAAATCTTTCACATACAAAAAATACAAACTATTGCAGCCATTACTGTTGGCCGTCAGGGATTTATTCTAAGTGTTCATTCAGGGCCGTACCATCCACCAGGGGCCTAAATTGCAAATGCTCCCATAAGAATTCACAGCTGCCACTTGTTTTTTGCTACTGCATGAAGTTGTGGTATCGCAAGTTCACAAGGTTTGCATCTTGGCAGCATCTAAGGTCTGTGAAGCCATATTTTAAAGCTCAGAGTTTGGGATTATATGACAGAAAGCCAAACATAAGGGGAGAAGGTTTAGTTTAGTTAGGGCAAGCAAGCAGCAATCATCAATACTGTAGCCTTAACAATCTGTCAATCAAACACTTCACTAATATATTATTATTCTTTAGACATTTTCATCAGAAAGTCCTGGATTAGGGCTTGCCTCCCTACAGGTTTGAGCATGCAAGTTACACTGTGAAATCTTCATTCAGTCTTTTTATGTTCTTACAAAAGCAAGTTTTCTTATATCATAACTAAGAAATGCTTTGAAGGAGTTGGCTGTTAATAATTTGTCAATTAATCGATTATTCAATCAAATGTCTGAAAATATGTTTAAAAAAATTTCAGTCACAATCTCATGTACAGGCCAGAGTGACATCAGCAGTCCAAAACCTGTTCAATGTTCAATTTACAGTCATCTAAAACAAAGAACAGCAGGAATTCATCACATTTGAGAAGCTCAAATATTCGATTCTAAAAAAGTAAAATGAAATATAGTGTATATGAAACAGTTGCGAATTAAGCAAATGAGCACTAGTTCTGACGTGGGTAAACAGTGAATTTACTTTGGTAAGTCAGTAAGTTTTGCGATTCACTTCGATACAGTTGATTTTTTGTTGTGACATCTAGTGGCCTTTGGAGGAACTACACTGTAAAATGTTAGCAACTGTGGTGCCTTGATGGTTGCTTCTCTTGCTATGTACTTTCTTGTTTCAGAGTTTTTTTAAGATTTAAAATTTTCAGTGTCTGTTGGTGTCTTTGTCTCTTTAGCCACATGTATTTCCCGCCGATTTTTTCAGCACTGATTTTTTTTTTTTTTTTTGCCTTTATTAATTACAGACATTTGGAAATGAAAAGTATTTGCAAAGGCTGACTTCTGACTTCTCTAAGAACAGAGCTCTTAAAGAGGCAAATGCCAAAGCTTTTATGAACTGTGATTACGGTTTTATTTAAGCAAAACTGACCTATATAAAGCATATGATTTACTGTATTTCTGAAAAATGTCAAGTCTAGACTGGTTGTTTTTTTACAAAGTGTTTTTGTTGTGAATCTTTTCTCCCTCTTTCCACAAGTTTGTGGTCCTATAGTGCATTGGTCAGTGCATTAGCTCCACTGCTGTGGCATTTAAAAAAAAAAAAAAAGAACATCCATTCCATCTCCATTCATCCCCTCCCTCTCCATCCCTCACTCCGTCTATCCATTTCATCATTCATTCATCTATTCACCATATTCCTCCACTCCACATATACTGTCCCCTCCCTTCCGTCCATCCATCTCTGGTCAATTCCTCCGCCCACCGCTCCTCTCATCCCATTCACTCCCCACCGCCCCACCCCACCCCATCAGTTCGTCCCATCATTTGCTCATCCGCCCCCCTCCAGTCCCACCCCAGCGGAGATGGGTATTGACATTCTGCATCCGACCTTGAGGACAATCAATCCCAACCCCACATGTCCCCATCACAGATCTCACACACACACACACACACACACACACACACACACACACACACACACAATCTGCTAAAACACAGAGTAAGATTAACATGCAGCCCAACAATCGGTTAATATTCGCTTCAGAAAAGTGCTCACTCACGCCTACCAATGATTGCGAAGAGTGTGCTTAAAGTGGCCAAAAGTCAGTAAAAAGACAAATGGCAGGTTACTGTCAACATGACTAATTCACCTTCACTACTAATAAAACTTAAACCCATCTGTCCACCAGGGGCAAAGAAGGTTACAGTTTACATGCCCGCAGACAGGAACCATTCACAGACAAAACATATATTGCGATATTTGATTGTTGTAAATACAAAAAAGATAAGAGGTAATTTGTATTCATAAAGCACAGATATCGATGACATTTGAAAATGATTAAACAAGACACCCCTTCCTTTACTCTTTCTCCACCAATAGCCAACATGGAGAGATGGAAAAGCAGGGACAGAATATATCCAAGTAAGATTTAAACAAATATTCAGCCACTTAAATGAAGACTAATTAAGTGGTGACAAGATATTTAGGAGGCAGCTTCCTGCTGCTGAACTAGTTGTGTCAAAGCTTAAAACACAGACCAAGCAGGTAAAACCAAGTGAAAATGTTACACCGGATAATGTGCATTTAGATGTTAAAGTCCATCCTGGCCTGATTTCACAAGACATCTTTGCTAATTTGTAAGATGGTTAGCAGCATATTTGTCTTTCTTATATGTCTGAAGAGGAGAAAGTGAAAGTGACCATCAAAGAAAACCAAAAAAACTAAACTAAAAAAAAAAAATCCTGTCTGTCTGCATCAGGTTTGAGTTTTCAAGGTCCTTTTTAAAAACTTTAAGAGCCATAGTTTATGTCCTACATCACTGCTAACATGTCTGCAGTTCTAAGTTCTGCAGGGAAATCTGTCGACCTTCTAAATCAGCTGCCTAAGTAGTGAAAATCTAAAATCCACGATGCAGAGGGTGTTGGCAAACCCCTTTGAAAAAATATTTCTTTTATCAATGGAACTTTTGCATTCCAAGGTCATGCAAATCATCAATAGTTCATCAGCGGATCGAATGGCGACAGGATGAATTTATGCTTACCTCTGATAGGAGGGAGATCCATTCTGCGGCGGCGTGCTGGGTGTCCTGGGTGTCCGTGCGTGCGTGTGCCGTCTGACAAATTAACTCTCTGATACTCTTATAATATCCCTACAATTTCCTTTTATTGACCTGTAGTATGACTGTGGAACCCAGTGATGGATTTATCTGTACTTTTGTGATTTAAAAAAAAAACATTTAAACTTACTTTCTGGTTACTTTCTGCAGAGATTTGCTAAAATACGTTTATGATATTTTTCTATACTAATTCTTTTGGATCTCTGTTGTGTTAAGGGTGTGTGTTTGTAGGGAGGAAGCGAGGCTGGGGAGGATGCTCTCTCTCAGCGTGACGCGCCCTCCTCCTCCTCTTCCCGGAGCTCTTCCAGAAGCGCTCTGCTCCTGGCGCGTCTTACTGAAGAGTCACCTCCTCCTACACCTCCCTAAAAAAACCAAAAAAAAAAAGTCCTTTTACACACGCTGCATCGAAGGGCTCCACTATCTGTCTTTGTCCAAGTTTTAAAAACATTCAAGTTGAGAGAGATGCTCATCAAAACATTTTTTGATTCTTATATTTGCAGTTTTCAGAGAGAAAAGTGTCCTCATTTGCAGGAGGAGGAGAAGAAGAAGTGGACGTATCTCCACCCAGAGTAAAAAGAGCCGATGTGAAATACTTGCAGCAGTGCAGTATTGCAGAGGTGTTGATGATGATGCAGCCGGAGGAAGCTTCTGAAGTCAGAGATTGAAAGCAGAACTTTTAAAAAAGATTTTTTTACACAACAGTTTCTTTTCCCGTCCTGCTGTTTCCTCTCCTCTTCCCGAGAGATGAATGACTGAGGGCTGGATGCACTTTCTCTCTCGCTCGCTCTCTCTCTGTCTCTCTCTCTCTCTCCCTCTCTCACTCACACACACACACACACACACACACACACACACTTGCACACACTCTCACCCCTCCTCCTCCCCTCCTTTCTCTCCCTCACTCCTCTATCTCTCTCTACCCCCCTCCTTCTCCCATCACTGAATTCAATTCACTTCTGCTTTGCGAACATGACGGGGCAGAAGCCAAATGTTGATCCTTCCAGGAGACATTGTAGTAACGGATAAATTAAATGTGATAGTGTGAATTTTATTTTCTCTGATTTTATTTTAAGCTCATTTTCAGTTTGTTTAACTTGAAACTTGACCAGTTTCCACCAGTACTGGTACAACATAATGGGACCTTTTTATAAACATATCATACTGAAGTTAACTTAGAAATTAGATTTGGAATAGTTTTGTCATTTCACATTAGAAAAGTTTGGAAATTGGAGCACATTTGGAACATGTTCACATTGAGGTGGTTTTTGCCTTTTTGAAAAAGCATGGATTAAAGTTGTCCGTCGCAACGACGGATTTCCGTCAATTGGATGCTTGACCGGCCTGATCACGTGGTTGGCAGCCGCAGCGTGACATCTGGCTGCGGTGTTTGGATCCAGTTACACATGGCCACATGTAGCGACGCTGTTTCGTGGACAATGTTTTTAGAGCGATTATTGCGCTGCTAAATGGAGACATGACAGTCAAGTCATGATCAGTCAAGATTTTTTTTTTTTTTTTACTTTAATCCATGAAAAAGAGTTGCTCTACATTGGCGATGGAAACATTTTTTTCAGAATAAGTTGTGACATAGCGAACATTGAAGTCACATGACTGATCAGTTGTTTCCTCATGGCTTTCATGGCTCTATAACCTTCCTCACATTAATACATGAAACAAACACAAATGTCATACTAACATCCTGTTTTCTGCTTGTTGAGGTTCGACTGGCACTCTTTTATTCACGTCATCTTGTTGCGCCCCCTCCTTCTGGTTTCCTGAGTCAAGAATTGATGCCACCTACAGCTTATCTTGTGAAACAACTCGTGAATGAATATTTGCGTAACGGTAATGGATGTTTTCATTCACATTTTCTTTTGTTGGTTTGAAAATCACTCCATATTTTATACTATTCTATTACCCCTCCTCATTAGTGAACAAATGGCCAGTCTCTGAGGTCTCATTCGCTGACCTAGTGTTCACAGTTGCTACGCTATGTAAAAATGCATTGGCTGACCTGCTCTTTGCCAAACATATTTTTGGAAGGGACTTGTAAATAGCCATATGTGGCCCCAAACATTAATATAGCAAGCCTTCATGAGCAGATAAACATTAATAAGAATTTGGCTGTATTTAATCTTCAAAATTTCCCTTTTCTTGTAATGACCATGCACACAAGTCTCTTATGGTCTAGTGGGCATCACATGACTTGCAATTCTGGTTGTGGCCGCAATGAGAAAATCGCCTCACAACAAGCTTTTGGGGTTTCCATACGATACCTTTTTATGACAATTCAGTGTTAATAAGTTTATGAAATTTGTTATGCTGCTCAGTTAAGTCAGCTGCTAAGTTAAATTTGAGTTTTTATTATGTAGGCAACAGTGAACATGAGTGAACAAGGGAGTGAGTTCAAACATACCACCAGTTTGTTCAGGAGATGTATCTGTACGTGTGTCTTTCTTTGCATTCTGAATTATTCTCTTTAGATTTTAAACCTTGTGCGTTACATTACAGTACAACTGTACTTAAGTATTGTCGTATCATAAAAGAAGAGAGAGCGAAGAGATCTTCATTCATTCATTCATTCATTCATTCACTCATTCCATAAGGACAAGTGACATCACTGACAATATGCTGCATGACTGTAATATGAACCTCTTCCTTTGTGTATTTATGTGCGTGAGTGGATGCTCATGCATGTGCGTGTTTGTGTGTATGTGCTTTTGATTCTTCTAGTCTGTGCCCTTACTCAGCAACTTGCAACCATCCGGACTATAGCAAGACACACCAGTGTAGGCATACAAATGTGCATGCACACACACACTCACACACTCACACACACATTAAAGTAACCGGACACTGGTCCCTAATGGGGGTGGGTGGGGGCTCTGTTTCCTGTTGAGGAAAATATCTGAGATGAAACAAACTGCTGATAGAGACACGCTGAGGGGGAATAAAGACAAAGGAAATGTGATTATCCAAAAGAAATCAAAACTAATTTCTTGCAAGGGCTAAAGTGTGCTCTTGAATGGGAATTTTACATGAAAAACATATAACAGAAATAGGCTACAAAAGGTATAAAAAGTTAAATACTATAGCGTTCACCTGACTCTATTTACTTTTTTTGATTTTGAAGAAAAAAAAAGCTGCCTTCACAGGATAAGAGATTTGTTTTGGCTCTGCTGAGAGAACGTGCAGTGTCGTCAGCAAAAAAACGTCGCCAAAAACAAATCAGAATTTCTATGTAACAAAATGATATGACTTTGCCAAGGTAATATTTTCTGGTCACCAGTATAGCCAATATACATATACAGCTAAACCAACTTTAGCATTTGATATAAAAAGCTATGTTCCCATTCACAAAGCTGGTAGTTTCTCCATCTGACCGTCACCGGTGAGATTGTGGTTTGTTTTTAATGTTGTGTTATAACATTGGGATGAGTTATATCTCATCTCTACTTCCCCTGCTTTCACATGTCATTGCTACACTACGCTACAGCTCTCGTCTTATTGGTTGTGCTTTGAATGGTCAGCAGCACTCAGCGTTAAAGTTTAAATAATCTGAACTTTATCTGCAGTGCTAGTTGGCAATTTCAAGCAGTATCAAGCAGTAGTTTGCCATTACAGCTCTCCTCTTAGGAAAATAGTAGCACAGCCAGCGCAGAGCAGTTTTACACTGATCATGTGGGGGGCCTAAATGATTGTGATGTTTGCAAGTTGTCCATCAAGCATGGAAGTCAGCTTTTGCCACAATTTATGACTTAATGTCCAGTTGTATGAGTACAGCTTCTATAATGTAGATCTGCTGATGCATTAGCAGCCACAGAAAACACCTTGGCTAGTCATGCCCAACCCCAAAAAAAATCCAGCAAATTCCTTTTCTGAACAAGGAATCAATAATGATAATATTTTATCAAATAATTTTATATATAATATTTAAGACTATATCCTGATACTATCAATCTTTGTTTAAATCATACTACCTACTGTAAGTAGATACATACTCTGTATTGTTTGTTTCAGTTGAGTGTTTTAGGAGCTTAAAGCTAAAAAAAAGATGTGATCCAGCATGAGTGTGATAGAGTTTGTACAGTAATCTCGTGTGTGTGTGTGTGCGTGCGTGTGTGTGAGAGAGAGAGAGAGATGAAGAGATGTTCTGGGTCAGGCAGGGATCAATGTCAAATGGCCTGGTTAACAGCATACAGCTGACAAAGTCATTCATTTCTGCCGGCGCTCGACTCTGGACGCACTCTTCCTGTGTGTGTGTGTGTGTGTGTGTGTGTGTGTGTGTGTGTGTGTGTGTGTGTGTGTGTGTGTGTGTGTGTGTGTGTGTGTGTGTGTGTGTGTGTGTGTGTCTGTCTGTGTCTAATCTGGTTGTGTGTCATTGTGCTGCAGTAACAAACGCCTGCTGGATTGGGAGGCGTCCCACCCATGAAGCACATGGGTGTCAACTTACACAACACATTACAGTGTCTCTCACATGAGCAACACTGAACACATTTTTGCATGCACACATACACACACACACACACACACATGCACACACACACACACACAGTTGCCTTTCATTGGATGCTTTTATCTGAAGTGCTGGCTGAACGGTCAGACATGAAGTGAGGGTAAATTTCTCCTCACTTTATTTGCCCTGAGGTTAGACTTAAAACTGTGCTGACACGTTTGAATCGATGTGACATGACCGACAGCTGCAGAGCAGTTTTAGTGGTTTTGGTTGACGTCCTTTTTTTTAGTTAAAGTAAGGAAGCGTAGAATGATGAAAGTTTGTAGACTAGTTGACCTATACTTAAGAAATATGTTTCCATAATGTCACTCATATGGTTTCTGAAGCCTGATGTTAGGGTTTACTTCTCAGTGTATGTCTGTAAATTCTTGAAGCCAGAAAATCTGAATTTGGGCTAAACAGGAGGAAGCTGGCTGGAGCTGAGGTGGGACTAGGAAGCAACACCATGAAAATCATTACTTAAAGTTTCATTACAAAAGTTATGTGAGAAATAATGCATGATAAAATGTAATATGGAAGATAATGGATATCCAGGAAGAGAGGAATGGCATAGTTAGAAGCAATGTTTCCGTTCTCCTTTAGCTCCATTATTTTATGTGTCCAGATACCTTATGCCTTGATTCCTCCTGGCACAGCTGCAGTGCGCTTCAGCTGCAACGTGGCTGCCAGAGCTGATTGTGGCCGTTCTTAACAATGTTTGTGTTTCTACAGAAGCGCTGTTGTGCATTTCAGAAGCAGCTCTCACGGCTGGTCTACTTTTTAACGTAAGCTGCGACAAGCAAAAGGCAATTTGAGCTGGCCAGAGGATAAAAACAGAAACAGCATAGAGAATCTGGTCAGTTTTCAAAATAACACACGCTGTGCGGACTCCCAATCATATTCTTTCCCATAGTTAGAAGCACATAAATCTAGGAAAAAATGACCAAATCTGAGCTAATCTGAAGCTGTGTAGAGGACGAGGAAGAGGAGGCAATCAAGGCGTTATCACACTATCACACCGTTGAGAGACAACTAGAGAAAAACTCTCACGATTATGATCTTCATAATTTTAAGCCATGCTAGCTGTCAGTCGGTAAGTTGATCAGTCCACTGCTTTGTTTCAGACAGAAATATCTCATCAGTTCTAGCTGGATTGATGGATGAAGCCTAATGACTTGACTTTTCCTTTAACAGTTTTCATTTTTTAGTGAAATATCTTGACAACTAGTGAATGTATTGACATGGAATTTGGTACAGATATCCAAAGTGTCCATAGGATAAATTTTACTGGTCACTCAAAATTTTCACTGATCCTGCAATATCTGTATTTGCTATCTTTTTCCAATTATCGCGATTAAATGCTAATTTGCTAAGGCACAATCCTTTTAAGTACAAATAAGACATTGGTTTCAGGAAGGAAAGACTGGTATCTGGACATTGCTGATGAATATTGTTCTTTGTCGATGTGTCACAGAAAAAAACAGTAATTTCTTAGTTTTTTTTCATTTGCTCCCACCCTGGTCATTGCCCCTCCCCCCCCACACACACACACACCTTCTAATTGCTGCTGATATTTGGGTGTAGAGAAGAGGTAGAGCCACTGATCCATTAACTGACCAGGCCCAGCTTGATTGGCTCCGGACGAACCCCTGAAATAGCAGGATTGGCTGTCGGCCAAGCGCCCATTTCCTGTGTGTCTGAGAAGAGCTCCAGCCACTGAGGCTCAAATGCATTTCCTGACTGTGTATAAAACTTTTATTAATGACCAGGAGTGCATCAGCGGCTATGCCCGCTCGCCCACACTCACTCGCTCACCCACTCATTCACTCTCTCATCAAGGGAGAGATAGAGAGAAAGAAAGGAAAGGGTGATGGGAGTGAAAATGAGTTGCAAAAAGGCACAATGTGAGACAAGCAGAGGACGAGAAAGCAGGTGTGTGTGTGTCTGTGTGTGTGTGAGGGAGAGAGAGAGAGGGAGGGAGAGGGAGAGAGTGTGTGATAGCCAAAGAGAGACACTGATGGATGGATCAGGAGATTGGGAGATAGAATTAAGTGAAACAAACCAGAGCCCAGACATTAAAAGAGAAAGAGAGATAGGGAGAAGGTTTCCTATAGGCTCGCAACCTACAGTATCTCTTACAGTGTAACTCTATTACGCACCAATACACTGCAGGTCACTCAATGCACCTTTCCTTCCACTTAAGATTAACACAAAAATACATAATGTTGATTTAAATATGTAGGAAGTGTCCTGAAAAATCAGCCAACTTCTAAGTGCTCTTCGGAACAAATGTCTAGAGTAACACCACCGGACATTAGAGGTTGCAGAGTTTGTTTGTTTTTAATGCTTACCAGTAAAAACAGATGCCATTGGTCCTCCATTCAGTCCACCATGTTGGACTCCATGTTTCTACAGTAGCCCAGAACAGACAAACTGAATACTGGATCTGGACAAGGCTTTTTTCATGGCCACTGTAGTCTTTCTTTCATGTGTGGAAGGAGAGGGTGAAGCGAGGGGGTTGCATCAGCAAATACACCACTAGATGCCACTAAATCCTACACACTGGTCTTTAAAGATGCGATCTGTAAACCCCTCACATTAACAAATAATCTGGGCTGAACATCATTACCAACCAAGGTCCCTGACTAGATTTCCCTTAGATTGTCAATACAGGTGGTAATCAGTATAAAAGTGATAAATCAGCTTAAAACCCCTGAAGTCTGAGCCCAGGTCGGTCACTGTTTCCATTTCTCTTCTTGGCTTTCTCAGTCAATGTCCCCTTCAGCCTTTTTACCTCTGCCATTACGTCTCAGAGGCTGCTGAGCTTGGTTACATTGCCCACTTGCCCAGCTCAGGTTCTGGCACAACACAGCTCGGACTCCCATCAGCATTCTGACTGTCCTGTTACTTACCTACTCTGACTGTACCTGTTATTTTTAGGGTAAAAAATTGCACAGAGTTGCTTTAGCAAATGGTGGTTTCCATGTGTCTCACATTTTGTTCGTGTCTTTGCTCCTCCCAGACGGAATATGATGTTAGTGTAATGAAAGTCCTCTTCATTACTAGTATTTTGCAATACTAATATTTGGTAGCACAATGTGTAGACAATACTGTTCAAAGAAATGAGGCACAAACCAAAGGGATGGATGTTTTATTGAGCTTATTGCATGTATTAACAATGTGTGTTTGTAGATCTTGGGCTGCTGGTGTCGTGCCAGAACCATAGCTGTGCAAGTGGGCAATGCAATCACACTCAGCAGCCTCTGTGGACATTATGGCAAGTTGTTGACTTGCAAGTTTTTGATCATAAGTAATATAATCGTAATAAACACACATGTACAACTGTCCGTATTTATGACAGTACTACTGTGAAACTAGGGCAGCAAAATTTTTATGCAATTTTGCTTGAAGATTTAGTATCTTGGTGCAGCGTTTTGAGGGTGGCATATACTTTTGGTATATGTGATATGTGTGGCCAAGTGTACTGTGTGGTCTTGCTGTTAAATAGGAAAGGTTGGGGAATCTCTTATCAGACATAGTAACTTACATACATACCTAGTAATAGACCGAATTATTGGTCAATAATGCTAAACCTTAATTACAAAAAAATGACAATCTTCATACAACTTTAGGTCGCTTAAAAAATTCAACCTGTTACTTTGAGCTTGGGGCAAAAGCCATGACTAGGTATGCATTTAGTCATTTAGCTGATGCTTTTATCCAAAGCGACTTACAGAGAAGGGAACAATCAAGGTATAGTGCGATAAGAAGCGTTTTACGTATGCATGAGAAAACAAGGCTTAATACTCACTTTGAGAGGGATGATCTGTTCCGAACCATCCTGTACCTGAGGGTAAATTTGAGCAGGAGAAGCTGAGTGTTGCAAGAGAAACAACACTATGTGGCCTTTCATCACACCATAAAATGTGAATGGGGAGTTTCAAATGTGTATAGAGGAGCATAATTGCATCAAATGGATGAAAGATGAGAGCTGTCAACGCTTTCCTGGCAGGGTGGAGAGACAGAGGAAGAGAGATGGGGGAAGAGAAGATCGTGAGGCAGAGAGAGTGATGACTGTCGTGACAGGTGGAAAACTGAAAATATCCAGACTGATTAGATGCAACCTGGACAGTCATCCAGACTCGGCAACCTAAGGAGGGTTCAGCTGGTATATCTGTAGCAACAGAAGTAGTGGCATTGTTCCTACTGTGAAAAACATACATTATACAGTATAATTATTTGTACCTCAATTTGTAAGTGATGCTTTCCCTTTTGAAAAACTCAATGATGTCAGTGAAATGTAAGTTTGTACGGAAGTCAATATTAAAGGACCAGTGAGTGAAACTTCATTTACATAATATGGTAAAATATGGAATATGACATCAATGATTATGTTTTCATTAGTGTATAATCACCTGAAAATAAGACAGTTATGTTTTTCTTACCTTAGAATGAGGCCTTTATATCTATAAATGCTACAGGTCTTGTTCCACGGCGTCCGCCATAATTGTATCACAGAATGGACAAATGAAACACTGTCTCTAGTTGGGGCCTTTCGTGTGTTTATGCCAGGAAATAGAGGGTGAGGCGAGGGTGCTGCAATGAGCAACAAGATTATTAAATACCACTAAATCCTATATACTGCTCCTTGAAATAAATAAATAAATACACATGCTTACAAAATAAATATATATGGAATAGAAATCTAAAATATATCCTGAAATAAATAAATGAGCCACTACATATATAAATGAATGTACATATCAAAATAATTTATCGAACTGTGTGGACTTTTTATATATGAATTTATTTTTTACATCCATTGCCTTGTTTATTTGTTTCAGGGTTTATCTCATGTTTATATTCCACATGTATTTATTTATTACTGACTTCAATGGCATTCCATACGTTTGGAGCAGTTTTAAGGTTACACTAAGTTCACTATGGTCTCCATTAAGATTTAAAGTCTTCTGGTCTCAGTGTCTCACTAATATATATTATATATAATATAACTATATATGGATGGGCTGTTCATCTTTCACTGATATTACGTTAGGATGAGTCGTGAGCCTATATTATTAGGGTCACATTATCCATTTCCTTCTTTGTTGTGGCTGACTAGCGGTGGGTGAAGTTACCAATTAGACACCCAGGTGTATTAAGTGCTCAGAGAGTGCAGAGCCACAATGTGTCGACCCGGCTGACCTATGGTTTGTCTTCTTGTGCTTTTGTGTTAAGATCTGTAAACGGGAGAACAGAAATGTGAACAAAGCCATGTTCAGAACTGTTTGTTTCATTTTTTACTTTAATTAGAGTAGAAGGTTTTTACACAAGGAGTTGTGGATCTCTTTTTATCAGATTATACCGTCAACAGCAAAAAAAAAAAAAAAATCATTTTATGCCATGGTTTAGGAATAAAATGTTAGATAAATCAAGCTATAAATGATATATGAACAACCCTCTCTGTTTCACCATCACCATGAAAATGGACTTGGGGATTTTCATCACTGTAATATTTTGAGAAAATACAACTTTCTCCATTTTGATAACTTTTGTCTAATGTGCCTGATGTCTAAAATAATTGATAATCTCACACCCTCTCCTCTTAGAGCATGCTCGGCCAATTCCAGCAGTGTCAGTGCTGGTAGGACTACGGAGTGTTTACTAGAGGTTACTTGGCACCACAGTTTAGGAAGATGGCCTTTGGTCAGTCTGCTTTCTTTCTTCCATTCAAGTAGTGAGCAAGTGGAATGTCATACCTACACACATTTGAGGCTCAGGAAGATTTACGTAGTGTTTAAAACCAGCCTCAAACCTGTATTTATCAGACTCATTCTATTTATTATCTCACACTGATAGGCTTTTATGTATGGTGCTGTTTTATGTGGACTATGTATTGTGCTGTAGTTGTTCTTTGTCTACCTGCCCAGGGACAACTGATGCAAATTAGCTGTTAACCAACTCTGGTGCAATTACTTTTAATTGTACTATGTCCCTGCAAAAATAAACAAATGAAATAAAAAATAAAGTGTGAGCAGCAGCTTTTTCAGCTCCAAAAATGCCTGACTGTGCCCCAGTGGAGGTGGGGGTGCCCACATACCCACAATCACGCACACTAACACTTCCCGACCCCACAGCCAGGCAGGGGGCTTCAGTGGGTCGCTGACCCCAGGCATGGGGCCTGGTTACTGGGAGAAAGGGGTCGATAGGCCTGGGTGTGTGGGGGAGAGAGGGTCAATAAGGGTAAAAGAGAAAAAAATGTGATTTTAATTTGCCTTATTGCTGTGTTTTATCTATTCTAGTACATTGAATAGTTCCTACTTTTTCACAGTTTAATACATAGTTTGTGTGTAGTCATATTTTTGTTTATATTGTTCATGTTGTCAGTTTGTCATTGAGTTTTTTGCAACTATAGCTACCATCCATTCATGCAAATTAAGCATAACTAAATTGAGTGTATAGAAAAAAAACGTGTCCACATGCAGCAGAGCAGTATGGTCATATTTCTCCCCTTTACCTGGCCTTATTTTGGAACCATGGTTTACATATATAACCTGGGTATATCTGTGCGCATGCTCTTGAGTCCCACTGTTTTTCTTGGTAAGACATGCACTGTGTAGCATTCAAGACAGGCGTCTATGCCTGCATGAGTGGGAGAAGTTTGCCTACATTGTCAAATACATGGTTAACGTTGTGAAAGGATCTATTTTAACCCCAAACCATGATCTTTCCCTAAACCAAACTGAGTAGTTTTGGTGCCTCAACCTGACCAAACTGCGACTGAAAGTCTAAGAATTGTGTCACAGCAGAATCAAACCCCACTCTCCTGGTTGAATAGGTCTTTCTGTATGTCACCGGACAAGCATGGATGTCTGGCCATTCGTAGCACTTGAATGTTATGCTGGGCATGTCTTGCCAAGTAAAGCAGTAGGATTGGTAATAATATGTTCCTCACAGGGTAAATGTGTCTAAATTTACCAAAAGTTTCTTGGCTCATTTCTGTCTCCACCAGACAATCAGCAGAATAACACAAAACCATAAGACTATAAATTAAAATCGACGTAGTATGGTGAAGCCATGGAAGGTGAGTGTGGTCGCTCTGGCCATCTCCATTTTGGCAGTTCTGCCTTCACCAGTTCCCAGATTATCCAAAAATGGGCAACGATACTCAAACAAGTCGCCAGTGATGGGCCCACCTGTCAGTGAAAGTGGCCACACTCTTAATTCTGCATAACTTTATGCCTTAATATAATATGAACAGATAAGCTATATAAAAAATCATTCTCAGTACAGTTGTCATGAACAGGGAAATTAGTTACAGAGACAAAAAATGTTTTTTGTACCAGGCTGTAAACATGTTTATTTCTGCTGTGAAGTTGGACATTTTAACATGGGGGCTTATGGAGATTGACTTGTTTTGTAGCCAGGCTCTAGTGGCCATTTGAGGAACTGCAGCCTTCGCATTGGCTTCATTTCACAGCCATGGGGCTTGCCACATGAGTAAACCTGTGAACCATGCTGTTCACGAGGATGTGCATCCTTGTGTGTGTTCTGCCCTTTTTCTAGATTCTGTTTCCGTTTCAACTTCCAAAAAGTCTCATTTATTATTTCTCATGCCTTAAAAAGACATTTTGAGAGGCTGTTCAGACTTTATAGCTCCCATATCAAAGCATCAACCAGTGTTTTTCTGTGCCATGCCACCTTTTGTTGATGAATCCCCCTCTCCACCTTTTTTTCCTCCAATATTAATATCATACTTCCATTCATGCCAATAAAGAATATTGATCTGATTATAGAGAGAGGGGGCAGAGGCAGAGGTAGACTGGAGTACGTAATGGGGAAGCATTGATTATGGCTGTTAACTCTGGCTCTTTGATGTGGATAATGCAGTCTCTCTCTTCCTGCCTCTGCACTGCCTTTACACTGTAAAACCCCCGGGCCTTAGAGGATATTGGTTTTTTACAGAGAGGGGAGAGAGAGTATACATCAGACATTGTGCATAAGCTTGAATGTGACAGAAAGAAGTTGTATATGGTGGAGAGACAGAGCGAGAGGTCCCGTGTGTGAGTTCATATGTTGATGTGAAAAAGACATAAACGTGCAGCTACGGCAGGAAGAAAATGTGCATTTGCAAAATTAAGTTTGTGTGCGAAAGACAAAAATGAATGTGTGGGAGACAAAGTCATAGATTATTCTCCCAAGAAAAACAGCATCAGTCGTCAGCAAATTCCCAAAAATGACACGTTTACACTCAAGTGGCGATCTAGTGGTCACAGGAATTCGGATACTTGTCCTTCGGGAGCAAAAGAGGAAGTAGTCTGACGTTATTATACAGCCAGAAAGTCCTCAGGGAGAGGAGGTCAGGGTGGATGAATGGGTCAACAAAATGTTGGATTTCTGTTTGCTTCCTGTTTCCAGCGGACTCATTGTGGTTTCTTTAAACCATGACCATAATTGTCTCATACAGTACTATGACAAATTTATATGATATAGATATATATATAGAGAGAGAGAGTGTCACGAGGCTGCAGTTGCCATGAGCTCTGCGAAGCGTTTCTTTTTTGTTGTTTGTTTTTATATTCACCACAACTCTTCCGAATGACTCTCTCCGCTCTCATCAGTGTGATTTCCAAACACAGCAGGCAGGCTGGTTTCATCACTGTAGTTCTGATAAACCCGCTGTACACTCCCTGCCGAGAACCAAACAGCAGACAAAGTAAACAAATAGCTGATGAACTTAGTGGAGCATTTAACAGCAAAATAGCAACATATTTCATATTAAAATATGAAACCTAACTCTAAATAAATGCTACTGTAGATCCGTATTTGTTGCATGTGTAAAAGGTTTTTGGTTAATAAAAGTTTGCCATAATATCTTAATGGTCCAGTGTGAATGGTGGAGTGGGTCCTCTTCCATAAAGTCTGCCATGTTTGTACAATAGCCTAGAACCAGACCAAACACTGTCTACAGGTGCAAGTTTTCATGTCCACCGTAGTTTCATCCTACATGCTTTAAAGACTAGAGTGAGGCGAGTGGTATTCAGTTGTTTGCAACAGTAACTTCATTACTAACTGTTACTAAATCCTACACACTTGACTTTTAGAAATATGATAATATGTCCGGATTGTGTTTAAAGCTTGATTTTGCTGCCCCTAGTAGTTCTTTTAATCATGATGTCCAAGGTTGCCTAATTTTAAACCATAGCAGTGTCAGATCAGAAATATATAAACATCTTTTTTAATTATTTTGGAATACACTGACAAATTATGTTCGCCAGCCAATGGGACATCCGATCAGAAAATGTTGTTCATTTTGTGGGGCAATGAAAAACGGCGGAACAAATTCATTCATTTTTAAATAAATAGTAAATAAAATAAAGATAGTTTGTTTGTTGTATAATTTGGGTGGATTGACCCTTTAAATCCCCTGATTTCGGAACATTTAAGACCCATTTCTAGGATCAACAAATGAGCAGCGAGTATTAGCCTATTTTCTTTTACGATGTCCCATGAATCTTGTGTCAAGGACGGCATCAGATCAGGTCCTACACATTTAATCCGCAGGAAAAAAAACACTTCAGTCTTTTCCTGTGATTCAAACAACGCAGTGAGTTTACAGTGCCAGGCAGTTTCAGTAGTTACTCATGCAAACACACTGTTCTTCTAGAGGAGCACTATGATCGCACTGTGATTTTACAATATAAAAAAAAAAACAGCCTAGAATATTGCACATAGAAAGTGGTGAACATACCATGATTTAATCCATGTTCAAATAGCTTTTTTTGTTTGTTTGTTGTTTTTTTTAGTGTAACATCATATTTAATTCATGAGGCCTACATAGAATGGCCTGCATAATCGATTCAGTCAAGAAATGTGTCAGCGAGGAGAAAAGAAACATGGAGAATTTCAGCCATATCATGAACTTACTCCCAGTGACAGTTGCAATAATAATAATTATAATAGACTTTATAATTTATCCAGGCTATTGACTTTCTGAAAGACTCGGATAAAACATAAACACACGCGAGACAAGAACAATAATAAGATAACAAAAAAAAATCACAATCTTTAGGAAGGAACTGAACTGAAAACCTAATCTTATAAATTATTTTTCAATTCATGCAATCCATTAGATTATCTCTGTGCAGCATTGTGTTTTTGTTTTTGTGTTGTTTCTTTTATTGCTTTGAGGACTCTCGCTTTCAAACACACTTTTGAACAGAACTTCAGAGAGTCCGATTTTTTTTTTTAATCCTGCAATGAAAAAATGTCATCTTCGAGGATTTTTATGGCTCTGTACTTTTCAGTATTTCCCCAAAACATTAATCTCATCTTTCCAGAATCTCAAATCAAATTCATTTGTTATGTTTTCCGTAATCAGTTATAGCAACTAATTATTGATTTGTCATCCTTCAGGTTGTAATCCGTTCCTTCCTGGATGTGGCTGTATGTTGGGACAGTCGTGAGCATTTACAGCAATCCATGATGGTTTATGCTTTCTCTGTGGCTCATGTGATCTTTGAGAACAGTGACTGAAGTCAAAATGGTTGACAAGCAGCCAACTGAGCCAAGCCCTACAGAGCTGCTATGACCTCATTCTCTGTCTCTCTGCTCCATCAGCTCCACTTATTGACCCCGAGTGAGGAGTGAGCTGCTGAGGGGAGCTGGCTCCCTCTGTTGGAGACACTTTAAATACCAGGTGAGTGCCAGGGACCAAATGCATGCAAGAATAGACTCCTGCAGCCAAGAACATTTAAAGGAAATTACATTTTAAGTTGATACCCCATGTCTTGCTACGCATACAGCGTGTGCAACAACATTATCATTCACTTGGAGTCTTCTTTGTGCCCACCTGATGAATGTAAAATCCATTATTTACTCTTTTTTAGTTCTGTTTTTGGTCTCTACCAACTCCTGAGTAAAATATCTGGCTTTCTAGCTGCTTAACGCTCCACTAGATTCACCAGCTAGTTTCTAACTGTGCCTGTCTGCTATTTGGTGCTGAGCAGATGGTTTTCATCAGGTTTTTTTTATTATTATTTTTTTTTTTTAAATGAAGCTTGGGTGAGATGCACATAATTAACATAATTAATAAAGGATGGAGGTTCGGTCCTGTGCGGGCTTTTGGGTGAAATGACCCTTTAACATGACCATAGATGATTATTGTGCCGGTCTTTGTCATACTTTAACAGTATGTTGAGTAAAACACAAAACAAGTGCACTTCTGCAAAGATACATTACTAATTTTAATCACAACCTATCACAAGTGAAACATTTCTCATTGGAGAGGACTGAGGCAGTGTAGCTAGACTACCAGCCCAAAATCCTCTTGGAACCGGAAAAATAAAGAAAATAGTTTGCATAGGAAAATATATTTTAGACACATCCATTTGCAGATTAGCTACAACCAGTTAATTTAGCTTAGCGTACAGCATATTTATTCTCTGCTGGCAAAGAAAGGGCAGGATTTGGTCTGCTCACAGATTACCCAGCTAGCAAGCAAATGTGAAGGCCTTTCTTCAGGCAGCCAAAGAGCCACTGCTGGTCTGAGTTGCCAGATTTTGACCAGCTGACTATGATGATGATATTTTGTAAACCAACCAGGTGTGCTGGCCCAACATTAGCTTGCTAACAAGCTAGCACAATAAGGCACTTGAGGTTCAATGATTGTCAACATATTTTTACAGGCTTCTTACAGAAATCCGGCTCTGTGTCCACTGGGTAGCTCTTTTCTGTCAGTAGTGTTAATCGGGTGTTTAGGGGGAATATCGGTACAGTATCGCTGAAACTTTTTTTTTTTTTACATATTTGAAACATTTTATAACAATCTAGCAGCTAGGAACTGGTGCTGCAGCCTGTTAAACCACTTACAGTCACAATCTGTAAAAGGCATGTATCATGACCTATCAGCAGCAAAATCATGCAAGAGCTTTTAGCATAATGCATGATTTTGCTGCTGGTAGGGGGTCAGGATGACTAAAGTTGTCAGACAGATTAGTTTGTATAACTAAAATGGGAATGCACCACTGAATTCATAAGCTATAGTAGTTTACTCTGGATTTGGAGCAGTGCAGGTCCGTTTGTCGCAAACCATAACAAGTTCAAGTTCAGAGGCCTTCACCAGACTTATTAATATCAGAAATACCAAAACAAATGGTCTGTTCTCAATATATACAAAAGGTTCCCAGTAGCTTTTATGCACAGGAAGAAATAATTTTTGTATGTATCTGTCCTTTTCTAATGCTTTATATGCTCATGGTAAAACTTCAGGTACAATTTCATAGGTGTGTAGTTTGAACTGTTGCTGCATGTTGTCCTGTGCATATGCAGCTATCACAACATGTTTACTACTTCATGTATATAAAATGTGGATGAAGCTGGTTTGGGAGACAAATTACAAATAAATGCTTGTTTTATTGGCAACAGAAAGGTGAAAGCGTCTCTTGACATTCACCTCATTAACGTTTTTTTTTTAACAATAAATAAACAGCCAGCTGTGAACATTCTACCCTGAACTGCAATCAAGCTGCGCATCAGTGAAACAGGCCACAGCACCATTTATAAAGATGAGCACCAACTGGACACAAAGCCGTCAACATGCATCCCTACGTAAAAAAGCTTGAACAGGGGCGACCAAGAAAAACTCAATAACAGTTTACATAATATTGTGCTTTAAATATTCTTCCACCATCATAAAACCCCCATAAAATCATGCTCCAGTCATCCACTCAAAAAACTCCACCCACCCACTTAAATGCATCACATCCATGGGTGTTCGAGCAAGTTTCCTCTCATGGATGTGAGACATCACACTATCCTGACCCAGATCCCACTACTGTCATATACAAACACATGAATGTGAGCAGAACATACCCATGCACCTCAGGGCTAACAAGACCTCAAAATAAAAAAGCTTTTAAAGACAATTACAACAGTAGACAGATAAAAACTACCATTCAGGACAAAACAAAAAAGGAAAACTACCCCGTCTGAACATTTTTCAAAATGTTCATATGAACTGTATCGCAGGAGGGCTGCTCTACAGTCAGAAAACATTCACTGAGCATGCCCATCTTACAAATATATATTTATATATATAGAAATATTTACATGCAGAATAGCAATCATAGTAACGCATCCACTTTCTCGTCCCCTGGGCTAGCATGGCTGTGGTGGCTTTGAGGAGGATCTCCTGCTAAATGCTAGATGGCACTTCTTCAAACGTGCATTAGTGACAACTGGAAGCTGAGACGCCACTCTTGTGGTAACTTTGGCAGGATTTGGTTCCATGACAGCACATTGTCTTCCCTTCAATGAGCCCTCTAGAGATGAACTGACGAAACATTTATAAGTCAAGCTGTGTATCAAACTTTTTTACCTTATAGGTATTGACAGACATGTCTGAGGCACAATGTATTAACTGTCAACTAGCTACATCTAATTTGTCTCTAATCTTGTTGACTTATTATTATTATTATTATGAAATGGAGGTATTAAGAAAGGTATAGTTTTAGTACCAAAACAAGCTGTGACATTTATCTGATTCTTTTATGCTGAATGGAATAAAACTTTAAGGAACTTCAACCAATGTTACTTCTTTTGTTTCACATAAACCAAAACTCATGGCGAATCCCAAATCCAGTAAATTTTCATAGGCATGTACTACATACTAATCGTCATAGTTTTTTTAGTTTTAGTACATAAAATATCAACACACTTTACCATTATTAACAGGAAATTGAGTCAGATGGAATATCACTGCCAGTTTGCCAAATTTGACAAAGTACAAAGAGACAGTAAAACCATTTATTTGAGACTCATTTAAGATTTTACGAGAGCTGTCTTACCATCATCCACATTTTTTTCCCACTTTCAGCTCCTCCGCTACCTTTTATGCAAGGCTTGTGGAAGATAAATATCCATTGACAGGTTTGTGTAGTATGTGTAGTAAACCTGCTGAGAATTAGTATGTAGTATGCATTTGGGACACCCCATCAGTTTCACTTTGTTTGGCAGTTGTCTCTCATCCAAGCATTTCGGCAATCCCCTCCTCCCTTTTGATTTGAAGACGACATCCATGTGGAGAATTCAACGTTACTGTAATTTGTAAGCTCACCTGCCGAGTAGGGATGGGACAAAAAAAATCGATACAGTCATATATCACAACACAATCTCCTGTGATACTGAGAAATAGCTACAATTTTCTTTTAATGTTTAACTCTTAAATGCTCTGCTTTCTGCCAATTTGGTTTACTTTTGTGTGATTTGTCACACTTGTTCATAAACTTCTGTGAATTTGAAAAGTTCCTCATTGTGCAGTCAACGAATCCAGAAAATTCCTAGACTTTTCACATATATTTAGCCATTTTCTATATGTTTTGTTGTTACATTCTTAATACATCACAGTTGACGGTCTTGCAGTATATGACAGAATCACATATTTAGCGATTCGATTTCGAGCAATGTATCGTGATTTCCCAACCCTACTAACTTTACCTCGGCAAATTAGTCAACGTACAACCAAAATACTGGATGTTGTGTTTCGGTGTTAATGTATGAGTCAAATTGGTGAGATTAAATGTTAAATTTAGAGGTGAGTATGTTAGAATAGCGGCGACTAATTTTAAAACAGCTTGATGCACATTTGTTTTTATTTTATAATTTATTACACATCTTGATCTTGATCCAACATTTGTTGAGATGTTTTCTATCTTTAATCTTTACTTAATCAAGCAGAATACAGTTATGAAGATGAGAAAAGAGGAAGTATTTGGTCGTACCTAATAGGACATCATCTCATCTCTGATTTTTAAACAGATCGGTGCTCTGTTCAGCTTGAAACTCGCCCAGTTCCCAGTTGTCATGATTGCTTCATTACTGCCATTTTAATCCACTAACAACCAACTGGCTGTAGCATACAGTTGTTGTTCACCCATCATAAAAAAAAACCCAAATAAAACAGTCACCCCCAGACAAGCTCAATTTGGTCAAACCCAAGATTTTAACCAATGATCCCAAATTTAGGGGGAAGGGAGAGAGGGGATTTTAACCACCACCAACCCTGGGAGCCCTGAGAATGAGGGAGAGGAGGGGCATGTGCATGCAGAGGAAATGGGGTGACGTCTGGGTCTTCTTGTCGTTCAATCATTCCTGTCGGAGAGAAGCAGTGTGTCTTTAAGGTGTTGTAATGATTTCCTGTTTCGAAATAAACAAAACACAGGTAGAGTTATTACATTTTGTACATTTTGTTTTTAAAAGAAAAAAAATAAAATAAAGGTGTTTGGATGAAAACAATAGGCAGACCAGTTTCCATGAGACAGATAACAAGTTTTATATTCTTGGTCATAGTTTTGGCCATCATTCTATGTTTGTTATTGACTGAAGTGAAGAGAAAACAAAGTTTCTTTGCAAGCAACTTTCTGGTTTAACTTTGGCCTTCAGTACTCACCGTAGATGATTGTAGACAGTACCCCTAGATTTGCAAAAACTCTTGTGAGATTTGTATGTATTGTTGCTATGAGTGGGATGAGTTTGCTCTCAGGGCTTTCTACCAGAAAGCCACTGTTTGTGCCCCGTGTAAAACCAAAAGTCTTTTGGTTTATTTACTTGAAGGGCTTGAAATCCAGAACCCTTTTTGTCTGAGGTCGAAACATGACTGTAAAAATGTGTTAAATTCCGAAACAAGACCTTAAAGAAGTGGTCTTGAAGCCAATCTCAAGTACTACAACACTGACTATTTTATCTAGACTAGATAAATGCTGAATCAAGTGCGCATGTGCGAGAGTTCGCAAATCTAAGGTTCCCATCTAGACACAAGCCAAATAAAGGGTTTAGATAACTTGGTTTAATGCCACATTATATGGGATAATGACTTGTGAGCATGCATGTCATCTACACGGTTGAATGACTACAGATAGACGAGTTAGTTGTTATTAGTTGTTTAAATACAGTGAAAGGTGACCTTGATTCTTAAGTGCGATGTTAATAACAAGAGTTTCAGTTTTAATTATAACAAGTCAGAAACTCTTAATCATGATAATATCATGATTACTTTACTCTGCTTTATGCAATCGTTAGTACTAGGAATGTTGGCCACATCTAAAAATATAGCAGTGGGGGAAACAGTTGAGTAGAACAGGCTGGCAAAATAACTTGCATGCACTTTACATGAATTCATTTGCAACGAACAAACAAAAATAAAATAAAAAATGAAGTTGAGGCACCTGCTGCTTTTATGACATGTAGGAAATGGGAAGATACCAATTATTTTGCATTAAACTTTTTGTATCCCCCTGTATTATTTGAATTTAAAGTGCATAAACAGAAACTCCAAAACTCAGAGAAAAGTCAGCTAAGTTGGAATTATGAATCTGAAGTCGAATTCAAGTGGATTTTTCCCATAAAACTACCGTTTCTCAGTTGTCATAAATGCAACACGTAATCCCGTTCACACGGTATGTTGTAACAGAGAATGTGAATCTAACACAAAATATTAATTAAAAGCATTGAATTGCAGGTTTCCACATAAAAACCTGCAGCAGAGCCGTCTGCAGCAGCACCGTTTGACCACAAGGTGTCAGCATTTGATTCATCTGATTACAAGATTCATAGGAAATGGTTATACCTTACTTACCAATAAACAACAGCTTTCCCAGCCCTATTAAAGCCATGTTATCATTTTAAATATTTTCTTGTTTATTGACATAAGTATAAAGAAATAAAAACAAAATATAAACTTTAAAAACTTCATATTTTTTGAACATGTCTTTTTCCTACTTGAAATTTAGTTTATCTCAGTTTATATTGGCCTTGAGCATTAAACAGTATCGGAAACCCTGTTGGAAATTATCATAATTAATGCAAACAGTAACTTCTTTTGAGTATTGTATTGCATGCAGTGCTAGAAACCTCTGACCGTGACCTCTGGACTCCTTCATTATGTCAGTGTTGAATGTGGTACGATCAGTTGGCATGGACAGTATTTAGCATAGTGCCTCAATGCCAGCAGATTTCTAAGAATTCATTTGCTCATCCTCATATGACACAAAGTGGTCTCACACAGCATCAGTCCAGTTTGATGCATTAGCCGACTCCAGACATCAAAATCATCCTTGAGTCCACAGTAAACTGATCACTGTGGTTTTACAGTATATTGAGAAATAGTAGGTGGCTAATATTACTCTATTTGGTCATCTCTTCTTTTACCTGTTTGATCATCTCTCCAGTTCTCTCGATGACAATGGTCTTGGCCTCTTTCACGGGCGAAGTGATCTGGTAGTCGTCGCTCAGCAGACCAAGGATCGGGTATTGGTTTCTGTACCTAAACACAAATCATATACATGTTCAATAAGAAAGCTAACATTGGTTAAAAGTGTTTAGTAGGGCTACAACTGGAACCATCAGAAATCTGGCTTTTGCTTAAAAATTACTGGATATTAGTTAATTTTCTGTATTCAGCTCTATAATGCACCGTAAAGACATGAAATGAGATATTTTGCTGTGATGTTGTACCTTTTGGTGATGGTGGTCTTAGTGACGTTCTTGGAGCTGTCGTTCCTCTCTTGCATCAGCTTCCTGATCTCCTGAGAGTCACAAGAGGTCAAAGGTCAGCAACAGGTGCAGTGTGCTTACAGAACTCCCTCTGTGTGTTTCACTTCACTTGAACACCTGCACAACTTAATCCTCTGCAGAAGTGAAAATACATACTTATTAATGCGCAAATCAATAAAAGAAACCAAACAAAGAGCTCTGGCTGCTCTGTCTGAACCTTCTGTGATTTTACAGAGTTTCCTGATGAACACGTTAGCATTGCTGCTAAAGTAGTTGCAGCTGCTGTTGCAAGCAAGTTAGCCATTTAGCTTACTCTGCCCAGCACTGGGTACTGGTGTTTCAACCACAGGAGCTTTTGACTTCCAGGAGAAGGAGGTTTAATAAAGCTACTAAAGCTTTACTTATGCTTTAAAGCTAACAGGACCGCTAGCTGCGCAGCTAACTCAGCAGACTAGCTAATGGCAGCTACAGCTAACAGCCTTGATCGGTTACTTTAGAAACAAGTAAAACTGTTCATCAAGAGTTTCAGTCCAGTTTTACCAAAATCAGTGAATAATTTCATGAAGTTGTCTTTTGGTACGCTAATCAGTGGGTCCTCAGAAACATGTTGATCTCTGTCTATGTCTGTCTTATCGTTTTTCCATTTAAGATTTGGTTATACAATCGTACATGTTTATTACAGCGGAGAAGTGAGATCCAATTACATGTTGGCACTCATGCAGCATGTGGAGACAGCATTCTAATGCTAGGTATGAACTGACATGGCTGTACAGTTTCTATCGGATCACCTAAGAGGCATGTTAATGTGGGTCCTTCTTTACAACTTTTTGTAGTCATTTTATTTAACTGCATATTAATCTAAAACAGAAGTGGCTGCTGCTCTGTGTCTATGTGTGAGAAACAATAACAAAGGTGTATCTTGCCAGCACCCTGAGGTGACAAAGACATTCCTGAGAAATTACTTCTGCAAAAGTGAACACATTCACACTCATTCCTTTTGTCCGGTCAAAGTGTAGCACCTGTGACTGTATAGTGATAACTTAAAGTATCATTTGTTATTTATTTCCACTTGCCTTGTTTTCTATCTGTATCTGAAAACAAAGGCATGTGGTATAATTACTACCTAGTGAGGGATTATTGACATTTATCCCATTTCAACTGTGCTCTCCTCCAGTATCAACAAATAATACACTTTTACAGTTCTGCTCATGATTCCTGTGCTATTAATGTTGCCCCATTTTGTAGATCTCAGCAATTAACTTTATGAATACAAAGTTATGATAACTGATAGAAAAGATTGCCAAAATTATGGCCCAAATTGTAATAAACAGGAATTACAGGACCCTAGTGAAGCTTTTCCATGCATTAGCCTTTTACTAAATCATGTATGCTTTACAATACGCAAACCTGGTGATTAATTTTGGAAACTAGTATTTTGTTCTACAGTTTCAGGCATCCACTGGTTTAAAGTATCGTAATCCATCACTGTGGGCTTCAACTCTGCATTCATTATCGCCAAAGTTACGCTGTCATTACAGACTTTAAAGATCAGTCTGCCCTTTCAGTCACTGCCATGTACCTTGCTTCATATCTCTGATGTGGAAAAAAAACTAATTCCTTCCCTGAGCTTGAGGACAACAGTTGGGTGAAGTAACATGAGAAACAGTGTTTTATGGTGTGTGTCGTGCAGACCTCCTCCTGTTTGGTGATGGTGGTCTGCCGCTGCTCCAACATGGCAAGCAGTTCTGAGATTTTCAGCTGAAGGCTTTTCTCTGAGGAGGTGTTGGTGGTGGTGGTGGTGGTGACCTGTGTCTGGATCTTTGTTATCTGGGACTGGAGGGAGGATGGAGAGAGATGAGACATTTTACATTAAAGACATCATTACATGACCCATTCTGCATGATTTTATCTTCCCTAGTTCATACTGAGGTGGATGCTCAGTCTGAACCAAATTTCATTGCAACCCATCCAATAGTCTTGTTTTCACTCTCACCCGCAGCCTCTGTATCTCCTGGTCTTTTTCTTCTCTCATGGCTTTGAGCTGGTCCTTGTACTGACGGGACAACTCCTCTGTCTTGATGTGAAGAGTGGTGCTGCTGCCTTGTCCTGCCAACTGAAGGACAGACGGATGAGAAAGGAAGGAAAGAAGAAAGAAAATCCTCATCAATGACGCAGAATTAACATTGCGTCGTAATTTGTTCTGAGCTGCTCAAGATTTCTCGTATCTCAAGTGGTCTTTGTCCATGGCAGAATACAAGTACTCACATCAATTATCGTCTTACAACATCTCCTGTCACATTAGCAACATTTCATGAAACCTAGTGTTTTTGTTGAGCTTCCAAATTACGGTGGCTGCCAAACATTTCCCACTTCTATGTCTTTGTTAGAAGTAAACATTAATGATTTCATTCAATAATGATCAGTGACTTTTGTTGGAAACATTTGGATTGATTTATGTCACGAGGACAAGAAGCTGGCTTGTAAATTGAGGTGTAACCACTATCAATGATGAAAAACGGTTTTAACTGCAGGCTACCTGCACCTTTCCAAACCCTTCATCAACATACTTTTGATCAGACAAGTTTTGTAACTCACTGTTACAACCATGAATCCTTACAACTGCATTATCAAACATGTCACCTACAAGTGACCTGTTTCATTTGACGGGTGCATTTTGTGTGCTCTTAGCAGATGGGGATGGTGAGACGGGTGGTGCATTACCTTCTGTCGGAGCATTTCGTTCTCCTTCTCCATCGCTCTCAACCTTCCCTCCAACTCTTTGACCTTGAACTCGCGGCTCGAGTCGGTGTTTCGGCTGCTCATGAGCTGGCTCTCCAGGGAACGCTGGGAGGCGCTGGTTTCCTTCAGAGACAGCTAGAGAGGGGTGACACACACACACAGGAAGTCAGAAACACATGCACATAAACTCCCATCAGAGTTTACAAGCCCACTTCCTACTCCAACTTTGACCTACCAACTCACAGTAGCTGTGTGCACAGGGGTTATAACCTACTTTTCAGCCACACTTTCTCCAAATAAAGTAGATAAACTGTTGTGTTTTGTCTCATCTGATTTCATTATAACATTGTTGCTGTGTTCTCACATCTTGGTGAGTACAATGGTATCATAACCAATCATAGTTATCAAAGCTGTAATAAACCTGATCCTCTAGTACATGTTCTTTCTTGTTTGTGATATTGTTCAACGATTAGTCAGACATTGTTTAAAAAAAGGTAAAAACTCTTTGATTTCAGCTTCTCAAATGTAAATATTTATAGGTTTCTTTAGTCTTCTATTCACCATTTTCTGCACTAATCAATTAATCCAGAAAATGATTAACAAATGAATCACTCTACAAATACCAGTGCCTGTAAGGCGTAAAGTAAATATATTTTTAGTGACAAGATCAATACCCTGACAGAAAACACACAACACACACAACACAGACTACTGTGTACGGGGTACTGTACCTGGAGCTGTCTGTTGTTCTCTCGGACGGCCTCCAGGAGGCTGTCGTACTGCCGAGCCTGGTCTGCTTTGAAACTCAGATCTCTCTCCAAGGCCTCCTTCTCACTCTCCAGACGCTGTAAACACAGACAGACAGTCATGTCTTCTCATCAGATATTTCCTTATAATTTTTTGTTTGCATCATTAATTGTTGCACTTTTCGGATTTGATAAATAAAACTGCTTTTTCTCTGGTCATGTTGTGTTTAAGTCCTTCTAATCTCTTGATTAAATCAATAAGTAAAAACAAAAACACATATTTCCATTTGCTGCCTTTTGTCTTCATGAGATGTTAATTGTTTTTGCTCAGGAACTCAACCAAACAATAAAACTGACTCCACCTAACTAAATCAACACTTACTAATAATAAGCTGTTGGTATCTGGCAGGAAGCCTATAAATGGATGGTGTAATTTGAAGGATTTAATTAGCTTGTGCCGTGACTGTGAAATGTGTTGTGCAGTTTGTGGGGACGTGCTGTTCTGGACCTGGATCTGTATGTACACACTTTATTAAGGAACCAACCATCTTGATGCACGCTGTTGTTTTTGAGGATTTAAATGTTTTAAAAAATATCACAACTGTTACATTTTTCTTCTTTATATTCAAAATAAATAAGGGAGCCTTCTGGAACAAGGAAGGAATTACATACAGACACATCAATCCTCAGGAGCATGAACTTTAAGAAAGTAAAAATAAAAGTCATTTCTGCGAAGAAATAGTAATGCCCGAACTCTAGTACCAACACAAGTTTAACATCTGAATACCTGATGGAAAGTAATAACATGAATTTATAGTACCCAAGTACTGGAATTTAACATTTTGAGATAATTGTACTTTACTTAGTTTACATTCTGAAAGGAATATTGTCATTTTGAACTCCACAACATTTATTTGACAGCTGTAGTTAGCGGTCTTGCGGAGAAGGAATTTGAAAATCTATAATGTGAAAACATTTTCTTATGCAGTAACTTCACAGAATATAAAGTTATTAACTTCAGTCCTACTTTGACCAGCTTCAACATTAAAATGCTGCTTACATATTTATGCACCAGTAATAATAATCAAATAAGATAATTTATGTGCCTTTATGTTTATATACCTTATGCATTTTATTACTTTTGCTTGAGTAAGCTGTGAGTTTTCTTTTTTTTTTTAAGCTTGGTCTTGTCATGTAATGAATTTAATGATCAAGTTGAGGATGATTGATTGTTATACTGCTGACATGTTTGTTTGTATTCTCCCATCACCATGGAGTCAGACTGAAAATCTCTTTAAAAGCAGCAGTTACAATGCTGATCTGTAATCATCCGGACATATATTTAACTTAATGTTAGAGGGTACAACAAAACCCCTTCAGCATTTCTTGACCACATGAAAACGTTTCTCTTGTCTTTCAGGTGTTGGCAGCTCTTACCCGCAGGTCTTCAGACATGTGGAGGAGCTCTTCTCTCAGACTGCTGAAGGTGGACAGCAGGAGACGCATGCTCTTATCTGCAGTGAGACGAGTCTGACAGAGAAACACACACAGTAAGATGAGTTAACACCAGAGAGGTCAGTGTGCTGCTCTGAGGAATTACAGAGATGAAGCTCATTGCTTTATAGTGTGATCACTTTAGTCTGAGACCATAGCTCATATTAAGAGTTAATACATTTTATACTAAGTTACGAACTGTTGACATCAGCCTGTGAAATGCGTGTCAATTAGGGATGCACCGATGCATCGGCTGAACATCGGTATCGGCCGATATTCGCCTCCTTAACTGCCATCAGCCATCGGCAAATAAAGAGGACATTCACCGATGGCAGTGGCCGATGATTATATGGCGGGTTTTTGTAGCCAAAACACGGGCACTTCAGATCCTTCTTCCTGCGACCCTCTGTTCAGCAGGCAGCAGTCTCACTCACTCACACACACACCCACTACAGCTCGCACCCGATTCACATATACGGGTTAAAATAAATGTGATAGTATGAAAACATTGCAAGTGAGAAAATGAAATGAAACATTGTAATAATTGCTGTGACCACAGCTGGACACGGTGGTCTATAACTGTCGTTTATATGCAGATTGGCGTCCGAGGTATAAATGCTCAGAAATCAAGTTTGTTTCATTTTAATACGTTGTAAGCTTTAGAAGCCATCAAACACATATATTTAGGTAAAGTCACGGACTGAGAGACATGTAGTTTTAATGTAAACAAAGTTATTTACAAAAGAGAAAATCCAAACGGTCTGTGAAACCGTCTTGGCCGTTCTAGTGTACTGTGTACATAAGAAGAGCTGAAAGACTTTTAAGACAGTTCAGTAATGTTTCCGTGGCACAGAGGGAATAAATAAAAAGAAAAACATCGACATCGGCATCGGCCATCGGCCAAGTTGTTATTTTAAACATCGGCATCGGCCCAGAATTTCACAATCGGTGCATCCCTAGTGTCAATATAAACAAACAGTTAATAATAATTTATGATGCACAGTAAAATATACAATATATATGATTAGATCTATATCATATTGTGTTATCAGACATTTATTACTGATACTACTGTACTTTACAACTACATAATACTGCAATGATGTGTATTATACTGAACTATTAAGTGCTTATATAGAAGGGAATTATTAGATAAAATGATAAAGTAAAGGACAAAGCAACTGAATAACCAATAAAAACACATATTGAGTTTGAAGTGGACATTTTTGGGCTCGATTTGACTCATGTTCCACTGAATTAAGTCAGCGTTCTTGTGAAAACATGTTCATAATTCAAGGAGGAAGGAAACTTGACTGTCTTATCAGACAGTGAAAAACTTCTAAACCAAACCTCCTTTGGCTCATGGATTACAGCATAAAACCTGCTGTATACTACAACAATATTACTACATTCTGAATACTGAAATAGAATAATAGCACATAGAAACTCCACCATGGTTATGATTATTTAACATATAACATACATACATTTACATTAAAGTTAATAACAACACATTTACATTGATATACATGATTACACCTTTTCCCCCCATGTGTGATCTCTTTGTGTATATGGGGCAACGATCGGCCTACACCCCTTGACAAAAGATTTCAAAGTTCAACAGGCAGCGATCCACTTTCACCCCTGAGGTGTGTGAAATGTCCGTGTTACATATGAGGCATAGCTTTTCCACAGGCCTCTTCACAGTACTTGATTTGACATTGCATGATGAACCAGTCTTTTAGGGACTGATGTGATGTGACGTGATGTGACGATGAAAATTTTAATTTAGAAAATAGAAATTAGATAGATTACATAGTTTTAAGAAGCATCTAAACCAAAAGGTTGAAACTCTTTTGTTTGTTTCCACGCCATGCTGTCAGTGAAGGAGGTCAAGTAAAACCTCCTTTCGTTTGCAAAGTATCAGAAGCAGGGAAAACATCTTGTTCTAAACTTAATACACTCTGACCTAGAATCAGTATGACATGAACACAATAAGTGAAATAATGGGGATCAATACAGGATGTCATATTCGGGTCGATGGGGAAGTGTGTTATAATTGCCGTTTTGTAGAAACGAAGATAAAAAGCTCTCCGTATGTCACTCACCTGCAGCAGGTAGCGGATTTGTTGTTTGGTGAGTTCAGTGGCTCCTTTGGGAAGCAGAGCCTCCACCTCCTCTCTCTCCATCTGAACACACACAGTTACAATAGAAACAAAACCATGAAATCAATGAAGAGGAAAGACATCCTTTTACACTGACTCATTTCCAAAAAAATTGTTCTAATTACTTTTCATTTTGAGAAAGTTTTAGATCCCCAAATATGACAAGAACATGTAGTAAACACAGAAAAGTACTGTCTGGATCACTCTGCTGTACTGTATTCATCTCGTATTTAGTCTAAGTGAACTTTGACCACAGTCAAAGTTGTGTCTGCCGAGCTCGGTTCAGATTTATTTATCAGATGTGTGTGATGCAGGTTTGTTTCTCACCTTGTAGTCATTGCCGTGATCCAGCTGGTATTTCCTGTAACACACATAGAGGAAAGACAAACAATGAGGATGGAGGCATGACGGGAGAAAACTGAGGTGCGTGTGTGTGTTTAATGAATGAATACGACCCTGATTGTGTCTCATAATGAGTCACGACAGACACTGAGGGGGCGCCTTGTGGACAAAAACACTTAGTAATGCTGAGTCATATTAAGGGGATCCCCCTCTCATCTGGGGACAAACATTTGGTAGCAGAGAGTAAACAATTTATTTTAGGCTTAATTCTTTACATTTAGCTTGAGGGATTACTGTGAGCACACTACGTAGCTGCTACATTTGAGGTCAGGTTCAGTCTTTGAGAAATTAACGTAATGTAATTAGGACTGGAAATTAATTAACCATGCTGATATTTTCGTGTTATCATTTTAAGAGTTCCTGTAGTCCAAATTAAAGACTCCAAGCAAACTGTAATTTAAAAAAGTGGTTAAATTGTTTGTATCTGTGGCCAGTGGATGGTCTCTGTGGGATTGAGTAATTAGTGGGCAGAGCTTCGTGGTCTGTGAAGTGAAGCCAATGTGGAAGTGTTTTAAACCTGCATTCTCTCCTATGGCCAACAGGAGGCAGCTCCATTGGCTGCAACAATTGTATTGAGCTTAATGTAAAAATGAGCTTACTTCTCACTTCATTTATTATCAAAGTAAAGAGTTTCCTCATAAGTTTATGGTTTCAGTCACTAGTTTCTAGTCTTCTTCCATACAGCATGATGTTCATTTGGTAAGTTATGGTCCCATTTAGAGTAAAACAGACGATAATACACAACAAGCCACGCTCACAAAACTCAGATCAAACCATCAAACCGGCAGTGCTGTTTGCTCTAAAACCAGTTAGGCTGACATTTTATCCTGCTTGACAACTGAGCCAAAATCAAGCACTCCCATCCAAATATGGTCACTTCTGTCTCCAAAAAAGAGAGACAAAGACGGCAATGTCTATAATGCCAAACTTAAGACTTCAGAACAGTTCTCCACAAAGCAATAGGTGACTTCACGGTTGATTTACTCTTGGATTGAGTCAAAATAAACAACAGCGTGTTCATGGTAATGACTGATCATGTCAATCATTGCTGTGTGTTTAATAGTTTTTGGACAATATCGGAGTTGGAAGAAGATTCTGTATTTTAGGCTTTGATACATACACAACACCTGTTCATTAATAGAATCAATTCACTGTTGGATTTTTTTTCCCTTTAACAGCCTTAACTGTAAACCAATCCAACAGTGACACATGCCACACGTCATAGCTGGCTGACAGAGTTGAAAAGTTGGACAATTAAAATCTCCCTATTTCCCACCCAGTTTCCCTGTCACTACTTGCCTTATGCAAGAGTTTCAAGTGATGTAATGATTCAACAGTTACCGTGAACAGAAACTGAACATGCTACAAAACTGTACTGATTAAAGGCAGTTTTGGCAGGTATTTTTTTCAGAATTTCCTTTGTTTTGTTTTTTTATTAAGAAACATTAAGTTCACAAACACATAAATCACCAGTGGACCACCTGCAGGAGAAGAAGCCATGATGGAAAGAGACCAACCGATACTCGGCTTTCACCTGTTTGAACATGCTGCCAAACCCAGCGTCTATCTCCATGACGACATGCTACGGCTTTTGTCTAGGAATCTATTAACTATATAAACATGCCAGGATAATAAAACCAGACTATGAATGATATCACCACATGGAAGTCTTTTATGTCTGTAGTCGTCCAATGAGAAAATGTTGCTAGGAGGATTAGCAGCTCATGTTTAAGAGTCAGTTTTAGATTGTAATAAGACAGGTGCGTGTTAAAGTCAGGTGCCATATAAAGTAGAAACATGACCTCCCTCTGGATAAGTTAGCTTGCAGATTCAATACTACTTTATTGCTGACTCTCAAGTGTTTGATATCAGGATTTGTGGTGGAGTCAACCCACCAAATACATTCTTAACCTGTAAGAAAATCCTGCATGTCTATAAAAGTATGAACTTATTTGTCTTTTTGTGATTGTTTTGCGTGGACAGGGACATAATTAGCCTATATAAATTTTATGTTTTCAGTCGCATATTTTCATTATGCGGATAGTACTGTGGACAGGAAGCTAAATGCCGAAAATGAAGTGCACTTACTGTCCACGGATCTTGGACACATGCTCAGAGATGCAGGAGTGGATGTCACAGTTCTTCCTGTAGACGTCGGCCAGCAGCTCGCCGAAGTAACGCGTGTCCATCTTGGTCGGCGGAGGCACTTCTTTCACCTCGCTCTTCACCTCCACCCTGGAGATCTTCTCTACCACCGGCTTCTGCTGGATGATGTTGACAATCTCCACCTCTTCCACCTCCACTGACTCCTCTTCCTCCTGGAGGGACAGGCCAGAGACAGATTATTAACCACAGTGTGTTTACGTGTTGATCTGGAAAGGCTGAAAACAAAGGAAACGCAAAAAAAAGAAGCAGTGACAAAGGTCACATACTTAATAGTGATGCATTAACAGATTAGCTCAAACTGACTGAATGTGTTCTTTTGCACACAGATGACTTACAAAAGTCATTTACACGTCAGTATTATGATCTGATATTCCATCATTATTAGACTGTAAATACTACAAGAAATGAACTTTTGTCCAACAAGTAAATCCCCTCTTTAGCATGCTGCAAAACAGCTGCCTACAGGGATCATTCTTCAAAAGATAATCTGAGGAGCAGACTGAATGGCACCTGCAAACCATTACAAATGGTTATCTGCATAACAATCAAGAAATGTAGGTCTCAGGTTTGTTAACATGTTTCACACCATGGTATTTTACTGTTTTAATGTGCTTCACATTTTTTTCATCCATTCTAGGCTTCTATTGTCCATCGTTTTACTACCATATTAAATGTACAGTTGTGTGAAAAAGTGTTTGCCCCCTTCCTGATTTCTTACTTTTTTGCATATTTATCACACTTAAATGTTTAAGATCATCAAATAAATGTTAATATTAGACAAAGATAACCCAAGTAAATATAAAATGCAGTTTTTAAATGATGATTTCATTTATTAAGAGAAAATAGCTATCCAAACCTACCTGGCCCTGTGTGAAAAAGTAGCTGTCCCCCTTGTTAAATCATGAACTAACTGTGATAAAACTAATTTTTTTGAAAGAGGAGTTCAATTACACTGTCCACACCCAGGCCTGATCAATCCAGAAGTCACTTCAATAGAAACTGTTTGAGTGAAGTGAAGTAGGCTGAGAGATCTCAAACAGCAACACATCACGCTGTGATCTCAAAAAGTTCAACAAAAGATGAAAAAACAAAATCATTGACAACTGTCAGTCTGGAAAGAGTTAGAGCTATTTCTAAAGCTTTGGGACTCCAGCGAACCATGATTTTGTTTTTTCATCTTTTGTTGAACTTGTTGTTCTTGTTGCTGTTTGAGATCTCACAGCCTACTTCACTTCACTCAAACAGGTTCTATTGAAGTGATTTCTGGATTGAACAGGTCTGGCAGTGATCAGGCCTGGGTGTGGACAGTGTAATTGAACTCATCTTTCAAAAAAATTTGTTTTATCACAGTTAGTTCATGATTTAACAAGGGGGGCAATTACTTTTTCACACAGGGCCAGGTAGGTTTGGATAGCTATTTTCTCTTAATAAATGAAATCATCATTTAAAAACTGCATTTTATATTATATAACACTTTTTTTATAACACTTTTTCACACAACTAACAACTACCATCCTTTGCAGAGTCGTAGAGGGCCGGACAGATCCCAACTGACAATGGGCAAGAGCTGGAGTACATCCTGGGCAAGTCGCCCACTCATCCAGGGCTGACCAATTAACCTGCACGTCTTAAGACTGTGGGAGGAAGCCGGAGCATCCGGTAAGGATTCACACAGACATGGTGAATTCAAACTCCACACTAAAATGGAATAGCAAGAGGGTTCTGGGTTGCAGTACACTACAATGCAAATGAAATGTTTTTTATTTTTGTTTTCTGAGCAGGTCCATTTTCATAACAAAGAGAAATGAATGGGATGTTAGACATTTTAAAACCTGAAACATTATAGTCCCATACTTTATGAGGGGGAGTTAGCATGTTGAAACAGGAAAGGGAAACTACCAAGCCAAAAATTTGGAGCACATTACTGCATATCATTATATTCTGTAGCATTAACACTGTCCTAAAGGGAACCGAGGGGCCCAAACCAGAAAAAACAGGCTGAGAACGAAAGTAAAGAAAATTATATGTGCAGCAGTGTCCACATATGTTGTGTATATATTGATAATTTGGTGGTGGATCACCTCTAATAGGCTCATTTATTATTGACCCGTGGTCCCAGGATCACTACCTGCATGCCGGGCAGTCCACGCTGCAGCTACACGTGATGTAAGCCAAACACACCCATCACCTCCATTTATCTACATGTAGCAACAGAGTGCAGTCAAACAGTTGTTGCGTAATCTGTTATCTGACTACCTGAGCTGCATGTTGTGTGTACTCTTCACACACAAAGCGCTTTCACTCTCTGCAAACACCTGTCTGTCAAACACTGTGTTTGCTTACGCCGGACAGACTGGTGGTCCACACCAACATAATACTGTTTGTCTTTGTGTTTCAACCTCAATTCTTCTAAGTCCTTTGATGAAAAACTGGTTGTTAGAAAGCATTTTACACTGAAAGTATTCCACCAGACCTTGAAGCCACATACAGATAATGAATAAATGAAGTTTGGCGCTTTTTTCTGTGAACGACAGGTTGGTTGTTTTTTTTGGGGTTTTGGGTTTTTGACAGGCAGGTGTTTGTTAACTTACAATTTTGACCTAATTTAACCTCACATCTGAAGGACAAAAATGTATCTATGGGTGGATCTGTTTTTCTAGCACAGTGTGCAACAAGTCGGGCCCTCGTCTTTACCTGCTCTTCCACATGCATTCATTATTCATTATAACTATTAAATATAATAGTGGCTTTCCTGTACTTGTCAGGCTTGATGTAAAGTACATTAGCGAAACACTAGCTAAAAAGCTGGCAGCTAAAAAACAGTTTATGTAGATTAGCAAAATGCTACATAACTATCTAGCTGACGACTGATGCTGTTTAGCGAGTTAGTTGGCTTGTGTCTTGCTAACATGTTTGCTTATGTAAGATATGACTATGCCTTTTGACAGACTTTTGACTTTTGCAGGTCCCCACAGGAAAATCTTTTAAACGTCTTCAAAATGTTTTATCATTATTATTATTGTTGTTGTTGTTGTTGTTGTTGTTGTTGTTGTTGTTGTTGTTGTTATGATCATTATTATCATTATTTTCAGCATACACAAGCCTAGCACCTAGCATATCTAAGAAACAGGAATGAATAACGGGGAACCGATGTTCTGACAGCTAGGTGCCAAGCTTGGTCTTTTGTTGTAGAAATTTAGAAAATTGTAGAGATTTTTGGAAATAAATAAATCAACATTTTAAATCACACATTATGTGCACAAAATATATAGAGAGTATGAGCAGGGTTGTGCAGTATTCCTGAATAGAACAACATCCACGCTAAGGAGGTTCAGGTTTCAGGTTTATCTTGATTGAAAACAATCAGAGCGAAAGAAAGCGACATCTCGAGATGTATTTGCATGACACTGACATGACGTACAGCGTCAGGAACATTTTGTCTGATGTAATGCCTTCTTAGGTATCCAAGTTGTGGCTGTGCAGAGCGGTCCAGCCAGATTCCACATAAGCACAGGGGAAGATTAAGAGCTAGAATTTCCCAGCATGTAAAGTTTACACTATTGGTGCCATTGGAGAGACACCAAGACCCACAAGGAGCCCTGCAGCACTTCAATATCATGTTCAGCTTCTGTCTTGACATGCGCTCATTCTACTGTGGGGTCATTTTTTGAGGTTGTGGTGATGTTTTGGATTGTATTAGGTACTGGTGTTCCTGATAAACTGGTAGTTCAGAGTATCGGTATCTGTGGTTTTAAAGTGTTTCCAAGTGGCCTTTTGCACTTCCTATAGCCACCACCCACGCAGCAGAACCAATGGGAGAAAGGCCAAAAAAATACTGTCATCACTAGAAGGAAACGCTGAGAAGGGAACTGAGTTTTAGCATTGTTTCATTTTGGAAAAAAGAAACTCTATAGACAGGAAGAACAACACAGGCAGCGAGAAGGCTAAAAGGACAAAGATCACAGGTTTGATTTCACTGAACTCCAAACAACCTGTCCTGAACCGACTCTAACACAGGCTAACAGGAATTTGACTCCTGCTGCGAACCCAGTGTGTTGTTCAGGACAAAAATACACAAAACAAGGTTTTATTCGGACTTTGTGCCTCTTCTGAAATCTGAAGTGGGTCAACCATAACTAAACACAGTCAAGTGCCAAACTCAATAAAAACTGCGGGCTTGGCACAAACATCTCTCAAGAGGCTTATGACTTATCTCAATGCTATCTTTCATGTTGAAGTGTAAAAACCTCTGTCATATTGTCGTATAAGAAAGACATACACATGACTACACTATAAAACAAACACCTGTAAAAGGATTGTAGGTATATGATCCGTGTGATTACATGGAAGTGGGTGTGTCATGGTGCCGCAGGGCTGTGGCTGTTATGGTAACATGCCTGTCATTCTTGCAGAGAAAGGGATAGGAGACGACAGAGGGGCGTGAACCAGTCTGGACACAAAACAGGACGAATCCTGAAATTAATTTCTCAGTGTGTTTTCTTTGCAATTTATAGATTAAAAAGTTTAATAACTCTGTAATGACTATAACAGCTGAAACAGTGGAAACCTTTTAGCAGCATAAACTGTTTTTTTTTTTTTTTTGGAAAAGGCCAAAACCACCTCAAACATTGGAAGCACAGCTACATAGCCTGCTCTGCACCAAAGTAGATGGACAAATTGAACCAAATCACCAATAAAGAGCTGCGTTCTACATTTAATAACAAAAACTTTGTAAAAACATTTTTACTATCCCGACGAAATCATCTCGAAACAATGAGAATCACTGACTTGAAGTACGCAGAAGCCGTACAGCTGTAAGGCTGACACAGTTATGTTACTGTCGTCGTTGATGTTGTTTTCGTGGTGGGGATGGCGGTGTTCATTTGCAGGGTTCACAAAAATGCCTTAGGTCGACTCTGACAGAGTTTAATATGCAGCTGACCCGCAGGCGCTAAATTCCGCTGCAGATTTGAGCTCATACCGCTGTGTAGAATGTGTGGGAAGATAACAACAACCTTATGATGATAGGTTACTGGGTTAGAGTTGCAGCAGAGGAGTGTGTGCATGTGCGTGTGTGTGTGTATGTGTGTATGTGTGTATATAAGGCAGACTGACCTAGAAATGTGTGAGAGCACCGGGAGAACAGAGTAGCCATCGGTCAAAGGGAGCACACAAAAAACACTTGAATCTTATCAGGTCATTTTAGTCCGATTGACTCTTAAAGACCTTGTTTTCTTTAAACGTGAAAAAAATGTGCTTGTTTTCTACAAAGAGCAACAAAAGAGCAAAGTTGGTCGCCCCACTAAAATAATGAAAAATAAGCTTTTTTTCAGAACATGCGTAAAAACAAGTATTTGAAAAATCACTCCCTACTATCAAATGTGAGATCTTGCTGATTTTCTTATATACACAGCATATTGTTTTCACAACATAATGCGTGTGAAAACAATATGAGGTTGTTAAATTACTTGTTATTTGGGTTTTCCACTTTTTGTGTTTTTATTTTAAAGCCTAAAAATATGATGACCAATTCAAAAATATGATTAGTAGATTACATCATGATGAAAATAATTATTAGTTGCAGCCTTTCTTTCATCTACAGTCAGAGATAAGTTTTGCTGTCCACCTTACATCTCCTTTAAATGTAATGAAACTGAGTTTTACTCCTACAAGCTGTGAAAAGAGCGCCCCAAAAAGAGCAAGAAACCCAATACTCAAGCTCAATACATCATCAGCTCACCTCATCACCATGTCAGGCCCTCTGGTGTGTGTGTGTGTGGTGATGTAGGTCAGTGTGTGAGCCAGCCTCTCAGGACTCTGTGTGACTGAGTAACACTAGAGGTTGTTGTTGGAGAGAGAAGAGTCACTTTACCACACAGGCTCTTTGTGCGAGTCTCTGTGTGTCTTTGTGCGGTTGCACTGCTAAACATCGCCTCATCATCGAGGTATTTTGTGCGCAGTTCAGTTCGTCAGTGCAGTAAGAATATTTCGACCTGAACGGACTCTATCTCTGTTTTTCCAACTTTTTAAACAGATTTTTTTTCGTTAATCTTCTCCAGAAACCTGCAACATTATCTATCTTCTAAGACGTTTGTTGTGGTGCATAACAATAAATACAGTAAGAGAAAAGAAAAAACAAGTACTACAAAATTCAAGAATCTTGAATATAAAATAGAAATTTACAATAAAACCATAAGAAAATATGTTTGTTTGTTTTTTTAAAAGAGCCATAGTGTTCTCAGCAACGACGATGGACACCTACACTGTGCCTTGCAGTGCACAAAGCCTGAAATTTACTCAGCAAATGTTCTTCTAAAAGGGACTCACTAGTCATACAGGTGGGGTGTTCGTCTTTTCTTAATCATTCCTCATCTGCATTTTTTTTTTTACTTTACTACAAAGCAAAGCCATTTCAATCCTTATCACAGCTGGATGTGATCCAGAAGTCACCATAGCAACAAAATCCATCACTGAAAAACATCAGGTGGGAGTGGTTCTGTGACGGCAGGTGGAGGTGTTAACAAAGAGCTCATCATGTAAAACTGTTCATACACACACACACACACTGGATTTAACTTTTTTAGCAATTGATTATACTCAGAAACTGTCTAACTCCTGTCATGCAACTGTTCTTAATTCATCACCGAATAGCTTATGCTAGTTTTTTGAACTTGTTTTTTCATACAAGTCTTTGTAGTGTTGAGTTGTGTTCATTTTTTGGCTTTTGTAGTATTTTTGCAGGTGGATTGGTGAAGCATCAGCAGTATGGCTGGAGTTTTTCCCGGATCAACAAGTCAATCCCGGTTGTAAGAAGCTTTGGGAAGTGACCAAAAAGAATGAGATTACGGATCAGGTGAGGAGCTCGCACATCCAGAGGGATCTTGGGGTAGAGCCGCTACTCCTTTGCATCAAAAGGAAGCAACTGAGGAGGTTCAGGTATCTGATTAGGATCCTCCTGGGCGGCTTTTTTTGGAGGTACTCTCTGAAGGGAATACCATTAGAAGGAGCTATAAAACATTTCTGGGAAGAGGGACATCTGGAATACTTTGCATAACCTGCAGCCACTGCAATCCGATCCCAAATAAGCAGAAGAAAATGGATGAATGATAAAGTCATTTTGGCTTTTTCTTGCATCAACAAACTGCTCCTCGCAACAGCTACCGCAGCTTCTGTAAAAATACACTGAGGAGACAGAGTCATTTCCTATGGCTTGGTTATAGTGAAAATAACATGACCATCTTTATCAGGCGTCACTTTCACAATCAACCACCATATCAAGATTAGCAATCCACTAGAGACAAAACAAATTGAAAAGATTTTCTTAAGGTTTTCCAAAGAAACCAGCTCTACACCCACATGTCTCTGCACAAAGCAATTGCACCACAAGGCTATAACTCAGTTATGTCAGTGTTTATCGGCAGCAGACAGAAGAGCAGATGGAGCACAGATGTGATAAGCTAAAAATACACAGATGACTTTGAGCTGTATGAATTCCATTTTAAACAAATCAGTCACCCCAGCCAACAGTGTACGGACACGTAGAGATGATTCTGCTTTAAAAGGTGTCATTAACGTCAAGTAGGTGCCTGTAAGCCACATCTGAGGGTCACAACCAAACACGAGATGCAAGCTGACTTTGAGGAAAAGCATGGTTGCAAACCTGTGTATCAGGTGCAAAACTGTGAATTTTGTTAACTCAGTAAAAAAAAAAAGGTGGGTTGCAAGGCTTTAAATTCCTGTTGGCAGAAAATTTTTGTGCTTTTACAACAGCCTTAAAGCTACAAATCAACCCCTGACAGATGCATCAGGAGAGAAAACATTATTTATGGCCATTTAATTAAAGCTGGAGATGCATATTTTTACAGATACTGAAGAGGCTTTCTCATTGTAAACATTAAAAAAGATGACGTACTGTTTAGTGTTTCTTGCCTCACCACAATGCGGTTGTCTCCTTCACTGTCCTATAATTAAATATGAATTCTTCACATATCCCACAGTGGTGAGAAAAGCCTCTTAAAAAGTAGTTGAGCACCGACAAAAAAATCTTTTAACGCTTAAGTTTATCCGTCAGATACAGTTTGTCATACTCCCATAATCCCTGAATCTGTTTTAATCTGGGTACAACCGCCGCAAAGTCATTCTGGCAGTTAGACAAGCAGGTTTCATCTTCACAGCGGCAAACATGTAAGTCAACAACCATCCTGCTTAATCACACTTGAACCTCATTCAGTTCAAGACCTTTCATTCAACTCTTCTCTCATCGGAGTATGGTGGTTTTGACCTTTGACCTACTTGAAGCTAAATGTTTACACACTGTCAAATAGACGTTCATCCCTGCTGGTGTCGCTCTGGATGTCTAAAATGTGTCTGAGCCAGTCAAAGTATATTTAAAGTCCGTGTAAAGGCAATTCCATGTTTTCTTTCAAAACAAAATAAATATGTTGGAAAATAGTTGCTGAAAACATGTGAAAAGACTTTGAACAATGTATTACTGAAACGTGGAGTTAGAGGTTCAAACTGTTTTTCACCAGTTTTCAGTCCAGGATTTTGTGGGCGGTCCTAAAACGAGACAGCGTGATGGTTTTTTAACATAAAATTAGCATAACCCCGCCCCCTAGCGCAACAGTATAGAAGCCTTAACGGTATAGATTGTGGTTCTGGTGGCTCAAACATATAGGGCTGAACAATACCAATAATACTGCTAGCTGTAGCATCCATATTGTGCTTGTTACAGTCCTAAAACGAGATCACGTGACATCACGCGGTGCTCATTAACATAAAATTAGCATGTTCTGCCGAGTGGGCGTGGCTCATTTTTACCTGATTTTGACACCTCATTTCATAAACTTGTCGTTATTTTTGATCATTCAAATTTGGCTGGGTGGTTAATAACACTTTCTTCTTTAGTCTGACAAACTCAGAACACAAATTTATTTTGACTTTACACGGACTTTAAGTATAAACAGAAAGATGTATTTAAAGTATTAAAAGTATTAAATGCAGAAAAACTGTAACTGTTCCACTATTCAGTACAATTTTATTTATAAAGCGCCAAATCAGAACTTAATAACTTCATAATAATAATCTTATTTACAGAGACCCAACAATTCCCACTATGGGCAAGCACTTGGCAAGAGTGGCGAGGAAAAACTTCCTCTACTCTACTATTATATATGCTGTCATTATAATAGTATGACTCATGCATTCATGTCAAAGCAGCATCTTACTGTTGGAGCTTGTTGAGGTGGAGCTCACTTTGAACTCCAACTAATGATTTTTTTCATTATGGATTCATGCACTGATTCACTTCATTGCTACTACACAGACCAGCTGCTGATCATGGAAGAGAAAGAAACGATTGAAAGTGAAACTATTAACAGAATTTATGTTCAAAATTAGGTCAGTAAATGTTACTGTACACAAACACATTTTTAAATGAGTGTATACTTGATATAACATCTGTAGTCCAGTGCATAAATGTATATACATATATATTTTTTTCACTGTATGCTCTAGCATACATGACTGAAACAGTTGTTGCTTATGGAGGCCAATCAAAGTAACAAACCATGCTGAGCCTCAGGTCTTTTGCAAGATATTCATTTTAATGTGTGACATCCATATTTTACTGACCGGAATGAACAAATAAACCTGTCTCTGTCAGGTGATTCATATCCTAACATATACAGCTGTGGTGCTCCGGCCTGTACCGACTGACAGACTGTAAACCTCAGTTTACAGCTTCAGGTAGAACTATAAGGAATGTGTCTTCCACTGAATGTGACCATTTAGAGAGTCGTCCCTCGTGTGTGTGTGAGGAGGTAAATTATTTTCCCTGTAGTCAAAATTTTCTTTGATCTTCATAGCTGTGAGCTTCTGCTACAACTCTGAACTACAAAAACACACCAAGTTCGAGCTTGAGAAGAAACGGTTTATCAAAAGCTGGTTTTGTTACCACACCTTCCACTCTGACAGTAATTTGCTGATCCTCATTGATAATCAATCATGTTATGCTGGTTTTGTCATTGCTGTCAAAAGACCATGAAAAGAGACTTGATTATAGCCATAAAAAGATGTAAACAACGTGGTGGTGTTGTCACATTGTTGTGATACCGCAAGAGGAATCTTGTAATTTGGAATTCTTTCACTGCGCTTTGCTGATTTCTATATGTGTAAGACATTTATTTTGTTTATTTATTCATGAATGAAAGTCATTATTTCTCCATGTTCACGTATTTATCATGTTGACATTGAGAGGATGCAAAATCCAACAATCCAATGCCCCCTAAAAACATTTATACCTGATTTGCATCTGTGAACATGTAACTGTACTGTACATACTCCCTCACCTGTTGTTACAGTCATTAGGCATCTGTCTAAATCTACTTGTGTTTGTCTTGGTGTGTGTTACATGACATGAATTCTTTCTCTTGTTGTATATTTGTACTTTAAAAGCTCTTAAATTTCCTTGTGAAAATTAATTTCTCTGACACTTAACAACACTTCAGCCTTCACTGACCATCGATTTTTTTTTTTTTTTACCCGTTTCCCTCCTACAACACCCTCTCCGGCTTTACCAGCGGGTCTGCTTCTGTTAGTTCGTTTGTTTGTTAAATGCTTTTCAAGAGGTTTCCACACATGTCAAGGGTTTTCACATTGAGCTAGAGGAACAGTATAACTAAAAACATAAACCAAATCACAAACAGGCTGGGAAACATGTCTTTCTGTTCCTGTAGGAAAGCACAGAAGGGTGTGGTCTTATCACCAAATAATAAAACCATCAAAAGAAAGTCTTGTTGAGAGAAGCGGGCTTACAGATTACTGTCTAAAGCCTGACAGCCCTAATTATTTTGACACAAGAAGACTGAAGACATACTGAGCGAGTTGAAGTGAGAACAGATTAGAGGCTGCAGTGACTCCAGCACACACCTCCTGCAGATAATGTCAGGGTCAAACTGAAAAACTTAAGACTGTAATTACAAGACTTCACTTCTCAAAGTTTTTTTTTTGTTTTTTTTTTTAAGGTTTGATTCTCAGAGAAAAAGGATGAAAGAATTAGACTAAGGATTAATGGAATTAATCCTTTGTCTAATTTGTTGCATTTTTATTATGGACTTTTGTACTGAGCCTATTGTTGAAAACATGTTTTAATGTCTTATCTTGTTGGTTTATGGTGCATTGCTGCCAAAAGATTTTCCTGTTTTAGTACAATAAAGAGATGAACTGAACAAACATGAACAGACTTGAACTATGCAACCAGTCAAGAGGCAAAAAGTTCAGACACAGAAAGAGGCTTTATAAATAACGAATGGGACAGGCTGCTAAAATGATTAATGATGATCAGAAAATAAAAATGGCAAATATTAACTGGTTCCAGCCTTTGAACTGTGCTAATTTTCTGCTTTTCTCTGATTTCAAACTGCAAAATGTTAGATTTTCAGGACATGGTCATTTGGTCTGCTAACAAAAAGCTACATGAAAGTGTCACCTTGAGCTCTAGGTGATTATTTTTATATAATTTTTTTTTTGGCTTTCAACAATGGACTACAGATTAGAAGACTGTCCTTATTATAAATAATAATTAATGAAGTAGTAAGATTATATGCATGACAAGACAAACAACATCAATGGTTTAAGTCAGAGAGCCTCCCTGTTTTGACAACAGCCATATACATGACGCTGCAGGTTAAAATCTAAAGGAATGCACCCACCCACAGCAGAGGCCTGTGGGAAGTGGCTGGACACACCCCAATTTAACACCCATCGTGAATGGTTTGTCAGTGTTGCAACAGTTTAAGGTCCTGTGATTATGAACAAAGTGCTGTTGTAACAGAGTAAATGTGGAGGCAGGGCGTAGCTGCACATACGTGCAGTAAATCTCCAGAGCAGAGAAGGTTTTCTTTTTCTTTTTTTTTCCCCTCAAGAAAGACACTTGTTCTTCTTGTGCTACTGTGCTTTCACACACCGACATGTTCCCATGTTGAGGTTGAATGCTTATGGGTGTGTCTGCACAGAACCAACAGATGGACTCCACGCCCCCCTCGAAATTTTCTCCTTCTTCTTGTTTTTATTCCCTCCACATTCAACCGCAAAAAATGCACTTCAAATTGTGATTCGTTTGAAGAGTTGGCACAAGGGCAGAAACCACACTGTGACTCAGAGTCCCAGGAAGCTCAGGACGCACGTTTTTGTTCATTTACAGGTTGAGACGGTTAAACGTCTAATTTTCTGAAGATCTAATCTATTCAACATGACGTCTTATGACGTAGAAAATTACATCAGTGAACATCTGTAGGTCAAAAACATCTAAAGCTGAACCGTGGTTTTTGGACATCTAGGTTACATCTAGAACACCTGTACAGTTCAGTGAAGTCAAATGCAACTGTTCTGTCATAAAGCTGACTTATCATGCTGTAATATTCATTTTTTTCTGACAATATCACCAAAAACTGATTGAGAACTTTGAAAATGTAGAATTTACAGCTGAGCTGTTGAACTGAATTGCAATAGATTATAGAGGTGTTTGTTATAAGTTGCCAATGGGTGTGTAACCAGGGCTGAACTGAAATACTTTTTGGTAACACCCAAAACCTATTCTATTGCATCAACAATCACAACTGTCACAATTACAGGTTCATCTTTTCTTGTTCTTTTTAGGTTCCAAGGTCCCAACTACATGTCAAAAATTAAATGTAGGGGTGGGAACTGATTAGATTTTATTGATACCAATGCCACTGTCATTATTCTGCTTATCGGTATGATTCTTTATAGATTCTCTGAAAAAACAGAAGGTCTAAACAGGTTTTCAGCGTCAACACAACTGTTTTATTGTCTCTGAGTCAGAACACAGAGTAGAAAAAAATGCATGCATGTGATTCCTGTGCAAAAGCTTCTTATTTTCCCTCACTGTGCAGCAAGTGGGAAATAGTTTTACTGGTTTGGGAGCTGATGGGCGAGTCAAGCTGGCTGTAGCCTGAGAGCTAGCTGTAACAACAGTACACCTGTCATCATTTAAAAAGGAAAAAATATGCTAGGCATGACTGCGTGGTGCTAATGTTGCTATAACATGATATTTACCCTTGCTAACGAACACGTTGCTTGGTTGGTAAGCAGTGGAACTCTTGCAAGTGGCAAAATAAAATAAATTGATGAGCTTGGAGGCCTTCAACTCAGATGGATTGGACAATTTTTATGTAAAAACTCACTTTTGAACCAACCGGAGGACATTTTTAACCTCCCAAATGCTTAGTGAGGTAGTTTTCTACGTCAAGCACATCAAATATGTTGAAACTTTCATGGTCAACTTTCGCAGCCACTACCTGCACGACAGACAGGATCTGAATACCTAAATGAGTTCTCAAACGTATATGAAGTAGAAGTGACTGTTAATTGCTGAACACTGCATTTCGTTGTCTGTCAGTTGCATTTTTCACCCTTCAGTAGTCACTGCATACCTGCCGGATTAAACTGCAGTGCAGATGTAAGGCTTCTCTCTCAGTTTCGCTTATCAATCTGAGTTGATGTTTTTAGAGAGTGGGATTACCTGCAACTTGTCACGACAAGATACAGACACATTTGCTGAAGAGTATGTTGTATTTGCAGCAGTCACCGCCCTTAAGTGTCTGTCACGGGGGTTTCTTCTTAAAGTCAGTTTTTGTTGAGATTGAGATGTTTCATTTGCATCATTTATTTCTATGTTTGAGCATTAACACAAAGTGAATGAGAAAAATCTGAACTAAACCAAACTAAGGCAAAACTTTTGCTCCAGTTGGTCTACACTGGATGCAGGACATACTTGTGTGGTTGCCAGGCTTCTGCTGTACTAGGGGAGTTTACTAATAAGAAGGCTTTGAGGTGAATTTCTGGTTGTGTGTGTATAATGTTTGTGTGCTTGCCTCCTCCTCAGCACTCGGCTCGGGGCTCTTCATAGGGCTGGACGACTGGCTGAACACCGATGACTGAGACTGCCCGCTGATGCTCTGAAATAAACAACGGATGAAGAGAAAAAGCAGAGACGGTCAGGCATAAAATAATAAACCTGAGTCCTTGGACCACTAGACACATAATACATGGCTTTACACATTAAAAAGTCTTTACTGCCTAGGAAAATTAATGGATTGGAACTATTTGCACTTAATTCAAGTGCAAATACTGTTTTCGCCCCCTACAAAGGAATTTAAGGCGAGCAAATATCCAAATATAAGTATGCAAAGAAGAATGTATACACTTAAAACAATCTAAAAAACAAATATGACATTGTTAAAAAGAGTTGAAACACACAAGCAATGACACTGGCCAATATAAAACACCACAAAGGCACATGTTGTGTCAAAAAATGTTAGAAGAGTTTATGTACAAGATAAAATTTCCTGCATTGTGTCTGTTGGCCCATTGATCAAAAGCTGACTCTGCGATTCCTTTTGTTTTAGACTTGCAGTGTATCATGTAGGGTAGAGGTAGAAATGAGATTAATTACTGCAGATTTGGTAAAATAGCTGTAAAAACGTGTTTCCCTGCTAAATCAGCTGAGTGGAGACATTGTAAAGGTAGAGTCCTTTTTAAAAATGCATTATGTAAGATGAGACCACTGACGATCTCAAGTGACACAATGACATCAAATATGGACTCCAACTGGCTGAAAAGGCAGACTCAACTCACTCTAACTGTTTTGTTGCCACAGTTGTAGAGTTGTCTCTTCAGACTTTAGTCCTAAAATGAGGACTTGAGAATTCACTTGACTTGAAAGATAAAAGCAAATACATGTTTTGAAGTTTCGACCTGGTGAAATTCCAGAGCAACAAGAAATAAATACGATGAGGGACAGGTAGACCTCTGAGACTTGAATCTGGACTTGTATTTTGCTCTTGGAGACCTGCCTTGGATTTGTCATGAATGACTTGAGACTTAACAAAGACTTGTCTTGACTCACTCAAGACTTGACCTAAGACCTTCTTGACTAGACTTTAGTCATTAGATCTGCACTAGTCTTGCATGACCCAATACTTGATCTTGAACCTAAAAGAGTTCCAGTTGTTTCTGATTCTACTTTAAAGCACCACATGGAAGCACAACAAGACTTCAATGAATGTTACTGTCACCACCTCCAAAGTTCAGATCTGTTTAAAATTTGTCTCCTGGTTCTCATCTATTAATGATCATGAACAATAGACCTCACGAGTATCAACAGCTGCCAATGAGAACAAAACTGTCCATAGCAAATACAAAAGCATTTTTTGCCCTGTGCTACATTTTTGCCTTAAACTTTGCGCAATTTAGAGTGGTACAACTTCCTGATAGTGTGAAGAGGATGTTTGTACTTGTCCTGGTGCTCTGATGTCACTCAGAAGGCATTAACAAAAAAAAAAAAAAACTGAATCAGAGCCAATAACAGCCAAAATAAAATTCACATGATGTAAGATAATATGAGTATTAGCCAAGTAGAATGCACCATAAAAGCCAGCAGAATTACAGCACCAGTTTCCTGAATCTTGGAGATTCAGTTGAGATTAGATTGGAGATAGATTAGAGATTCTACACCCTTGGACTTGTTTTAAAAGATGTGAGACTCCACTTTGCCCTGTCTTGAATAACTAGACACAACTTCAACCTGTCTTAAATAACTTGAGACTCGACTTGTACTTGTCTTCAATAATGACACTTAGACTTCGAATTGTCTTCAATAACTTGAGACTCAACTTGGACTTGACTTAGATAACTTAGACTTGTTTTGACTGACATTAGACTCGGCTTTGACTTATCCTGAATAACTTGAGACTCAATTTAGACTAGTCTTGGATAACTTCAAACTTGACTTGATTTTGACTTGTCTCAAATGACAAGACTTGACTCTGACTTGTCTTAAATAATCTGAGACCTAACTTGGACTTTGAATGTCTATTGTACATTATATAAAAACAACATAGACTCTCCAACCAATCAGAATGAAGAATTCTCACAGGGCATGGTAGAATTTTCAACAGTAGGAAACAAGTTATTGAACTAAATAAATCAGGGGGATTTTGTGTCCCTAGGATGCTGCTGTCTAACCTGTGATCAGTGCAGTCTGATTCAGCAGAGGTGATCCAGAGGTGTAAGAATGTGTTTGTCTTCAAAGGTAAGGGTGTGCCATGTCAGCAGAGTCAGAGGGTGTGGCACCACTTTCCTATCAGACACGCCATGAGAATTAATCTCAGAGTGCAGTGACTCAAAGAGCAGAATGAATATGAATTTACAAACCAGGACAACAAGCAGCCAAAAGGAAAATCCAGAGGGAATCCAGATATACAAAGAAAGAGATCAAATAAAGCCAGAGGCTGACAGAAAGAGGAAGGGAATGTTTTTATCAATGAGGCAGAGGAGAGCAGATATTATTCAAATGTTTTCAGACTACAGCAGAGACAGTGAGTAAACCATCCCAAGGGCAAAGGCCAAATCATTCAGGAAGTGATAATTTATCAGAGCAGGGAAGAGTTTTCTGGAGGGACGAGGCACCTCATAAAAAAGTAATCAACGAGAAGGAAGCGTCAGATAAACCAGAATTGTGAGTGAGCTTGTTAACAGGTGACAAATTCTGAGACCTGCAGCACAGTTTGGATTGATCGACTTGATTAAAAATTTTCCACATCATATCTTGGCAGTTAATAAGTTAGTCAACTGGCAAAGAAACAGTATTAGTTTCACAATCCTTCCGTGAATGTGAGCAGATAATACTCGCTTCATTAAAACACTTCTGGAGGCGAAATGATGGCCAAAACTTCAGAAGACAACACCTCAAAACTTGATTAGTGAAAATCAAATGTGAAAACCATGACGGTACTTTAGTTTAAGTAACCAAAACGTTGCATCGATCAAAGCAAAACAAATTTTTCTATGTAACAAAAAAGCTTAGCGTGTCAACTGCATGTTTACTGTATAATATATATGGTGTTTAAAAAAGCAAGACATTTCCCTAAGAAAACATAGTGATGATGACAGCTAAGCTAAGCTTGACAGCTATAGACAACAACAGTCATGTTAAAGTTTGATGCCTAGCCCTAACAGTGTTGTGTTTTTTTGTTTGTTTTTTAGCGTTGCATCATTTTCTCAATGAATCAATTTGTCTAAAATTTCAGAAAATAATCAAAAATCCATGTTATTATTTGCTACAAATGTCTTGTTTTGTTCATACAAAAGTCCAAACCCCCCCAAAAATATTCTTTCTTCTATCATATATGACACAGAAAAGCATAAAATCCTGACATTTCAGAATCTGGAACCATGATTCTGCAATCATTGCAGCTGTATATAACAGAGGGCCATATGGTCTCGACAAATAACCAATCAGATAGAAAAGATGCAAACTATTGTTAAGTGAAATATCATTCCTTCACCACCACCAGCCACAACATCAGCTCAGCCTCCTCCTGTCCATCACATTCACCTACTTATTTCTGATCACAGGCTGTGAAAATTCAAAGCACAGTGTCAGAATTAATAAGTCATCGCTATGTGGTAAACATGCTTACACTGCTTCTGACAGCTGCAAAGTGGCCTATTCTGTTTACATGAAGCCTGTCTGGATTGATGCATGTTTCCAGATATTTATTTGGATGTTCTGGTATCTCTAAGAAAGGCCACACACAGCTGATATTTCAGAGAATGGAATGTGTTTTCACAACTCCTCAACAAACTCTGCCCAGCAAAGCAATTTAAGTCCACATTCATGAAGTTTAAACGCTCACGCAGAAAATGATCCAGTAAGAAAAGGAGGCATTCGTACATAAAAACATGAAAGAGATAAACCAAAAATGTAAAGTACAGACTTTTATTTCTTAAAAAAATCAGAATTAACATAAAACTGTGATGTTGTTGGTTGTCTGGTTATTCAACTCTTGCATTGGTCAGTATTTATATTTAAGGGTGTGTCACATTCTGCTTAGTACCACAAAAAGTTTTGTTCCACCCTTCCTTACCAATAGCTATGGTTTTAAGGTTTAGTTGAATTTAAATTAGTTGGTTAAATTTAATAGATAGCACCATGAAGCATCCCCATTGGTTATTTACATTAGGACAATTGTTATTTGTATTGCAAGCTTTCTGAAATCATATGTTTAAATGAGCAAATGAGTCATCATCTCATTAAAAACTGGCATACATTTCCAAAACAGAAATTTGAACATTGGATAAAGCCAAAGCCAGGTTCAAAATTCTTGTTGCATTTTGTTTACATGTTAGTGTCAAATGTTTTTACAGAGGAATTTGGATATCTCTCTCTTATCACTACATAAATTATACTGTCCACAGTCATTAAGAAATAACCATGTTTGCCATGTTTTTAGTAATAACAGGAGTATAGATAGGAATAAAACTGGAAGGTTTTGGTGTATGTAAGGCTGCTGAAGTGGAGATTTGTGGCCGGGTGAATACGGTAAAACATTTGAACTCATAGATATCACTCTGAAACTTTCCCAGTTGGTTACTTACATTAGAAGTTTTCCTAAATATTATTATTTAAATAAATGTAATGATGGTAAATGAGGCAGAAGCTACAGATACAAATAGACTAAACGTAGTAAAGTTAACACCTGAATGTGTGTTTGTGACCATGCCTGTAATGTCTCGCCTAACAAGCAGGTTGATCAGGAGGAGCAGCTGAACATGGGGGCTCACCTCCATCGTGCTCTGCTGTCGGTACAGCACGTTAGACTCCTGGTTGCTGACACTCAGGTGTTGCAGACCCTGCAGGTACACCGGAGACACCACCTGCTGCATCATAGGCTGCTGCATGACCACGTAAGACTGCTGCTGCACGGCCTGTTGCACCGGGATGTAGGACTGCTGCTGCTGCACCGGGATGTAGGACTGCTGCTGCTGCTGCTGCATCGGGACCAGGTACCGTACCGTCTCATAGCCGTTCAGCGCGTACGGCATCGGGGACACAGACCCGGCCGTGGACACAGACCCGACCGGGGACACCGGTCGCGCTGAGAACACCGTGTTGGTCACCGTCTCCGGTGAGGCCACTTTCACGG